>JACGWL010000008.1:4631179-5119476 GCA_034509725.1 Sesamum angolense
AAACTAGCTGATATTACCTGATAAATAAGACTGAATCACCCGCAAATAACCTTTTCCCACTGACGAAAAGGCTCCACCCAGTGGTGAGCAAGTGACGCTTTGGTTGTCCTGAAATGCAGTCATTGTGTTTTGAGCATCAAAACTGAAAATAGTACGCTTAACAGTATAAAAAAATGGAAGCACAAGAAAAGCTGCAAACTGATTACCCCGATAAATATGTCGGAATGTCCAGACATTATCGTGTAAATCCCGGGCCACAAGCTCTTGTGCCGGTGGTTGCATTGTGAAGTCCTGGAACAAGATGACCGCTCTGAGAAATAGATATAATCTAAGAATCGCCAATAAAATAGGGTTAAAGATTCCTCATACTAACCAGTGGAGGGAAAATCTTTTCTGCAGCACGTCGAGGGACAGAAAATCCCCCATGAGTGCTAGTATCACTTGCAGTCAAGGTTTTACAGAAAAACTCCGTTTGGGTTTATTTGCTTTCATCGATAGATCTGACCTCAGTAAAGCATCCTTGTCGAACTGCAAATAAATGAAAGACACTCGGTTATTTATCAGCAAAATAAAGCACAATGAACAAGTACTGATGGTTAGGTACTGTTCTCAAGTCACTTCCCAGATCTCGCGGCTTTCCAATATCTTCAAGATTTTCATAGAGTAGCAAATAGAAGCACAAAAACCTACCGAAGGCACCGGCTGCAGCGTCATTTGGGCATATACTTCATCTGTCTCTGGATCAGCCTAACAGATACGAAAAAATAACCACAGTGATTACTCACATCCGAAGAATCTTAAACTCATCATGTTTCCAAGGAGAAAAAGAAGCCGTCTAGTTGAAGGAAGCATACATGCAAAGTGACATTGTGAAGGAGGCACAGTAATTTTGATGGAAGATTCGGATAGTTTGGTATTTGAGCATCTATATCCTTTTTCATAGACGCAGCAACCTGAAAATCCAAAAATACATAAGAAAATCAGTCCACCAAAACCATCAACATACAGACACAAAAGCACATATTTCCAGTAGTTAAAGTAATGGAACCAAACTCATCACCACGTAACACACCATCTTTCTTGACAAAATGCACGTGTAAGAACTTTCTCTCTCTCGATCATGGCAAAACACAAGATTCGAACGCAATAGATTGCAATATTTACACCCACAAAGCAAACACATAAAAGGCCAAAGTGATCAATATCTCCATGATACTTCAAGAAACACCATCCGTTGCTTATGAAGTCACTTTGTTCATTGCATGTGCACATTTTGAAAAATTGAACACACGTATTTAATTTGTCCGAAGATAAACTTCAATCCCAGAATTTAATCATTCTTGCATACATCAAAATTTCTCAAAATACTTTATATTATCTTGTGGTATAATTATGATACAGTTAATTATAAGGTAATTAAATGATATGGAACAGTGAGAGAAGGCAACTTGATACACCCTTACCCCCCCCCCCAAAAAAAAAAAAAAATAATAATAATAATAATAATAATAGAGAAAGAGAGAGAGAGAGAGAAAAGAAAGGAAAATCCCCATCCACCAACCCACACCCCAGCATAACTGCGCACATTAGCATGGTCCGGCAGGTATTGAAAACTATTACTGTCCTTTTTGTTCTATCTTTCCCCTTTTTAACCCGAGTTATCAGCTCAGTTCTTGAAACTACCCCCCCTCATACTTCCAAATCTCATACTCCAATTAATTATTGTAAGCACCAGCTCACAATAGAAACGCTCCATCCAGACATATAATTTCACAAGCATTTATTGAACAAACTAATAATGATGTCAATCATGGAATCCTGGGCATGTGATCAAACTATGTCGGGAGTCAGCTACTGACAGAGAGGGGTAAGGGGGAGGAAGCTGAGCAGATGGCACCATAACGGCGCACGTTAGCAGCTGTCACACGGCGTATGAACAGTGGACCGCATACAAGTAGTGGATGCAGGCAGACTGTTACGTTCCTATCATCATCAGTTAAAAAAAGAGGAAAAGAATATTTTAACCTGTTCACTGTGGCCTTGTGGGAAGTAGACGACGTGGGTCCCAGCGGCCGGCAGGTTCACCAGAGGGCCGGCGCACGCTTGCCATAGCTCACTGTTTATACTCTTCTTCTCAACTGCCAGTAGCCGGTGCATTTTAGCACAAAGGAAATCAGCAAGACAAAACAACAGATATACATACAAAATAGGGATAAAATCAAATTAGATTCCAGCAAAAGGGTCCCAATTTTTTCCTCTCTTTTTGGATTTGAGGATAAGATAAGAAAATCCCACAAAATTGATTCAGGGAAAAAACAGGGAACGGGAGAGATGGTCTTTGGATTCAGCGTCGATGTATACAATGGGTGCAGGGATGTGTGAGCGTGAATCTGGGAGGGTGAATGTAACAAAGATGAGACCTTCAGCGGCGGTGGCGGAGGCGTTCGCGGGCTGAGTTCCGGCGCCGGTGGTCGGCGTCTTCATTTCTCTTATTTTTATCTCCTGCTGCCTCCAGGAAGTCCCTTATTCCCTGCTCATAAAAGGGGGAGTTCTCACCGGAGCCTCATCTTGCCGGAAAAGAGAATCAGGCAAAAAATGGAGACACCCTCAGCAACAAAAGTAAAAAAGAAAATCAAATCTTCAACCTTTTACAAGTGATCAAACAGATGGCCACTTTCTTGTTCCCTCCTTTACCTGATGAGCAAAGCTCAAACACAAGATTTAATTTCTTTATGGTCAAAGAATGGGAAACGAAACGGAAAAAAAAAGGGGGTCAACCTTTAGAGTAAGAAAAGGGAAAGGGGGTGGCGGGGGCCGGAGAGAATAATATTTTCCGGCGAAGAGGGAGGGGGGTAGAGAGAGAAAGTAATGAGTTTCTAAATATAAGGGGAGACAAGAGGAGCTTTGGAAAAGTAGGAGATGTTGAGGATAGCGCAGACCAAATGCTGCAGTTTTACTTTTAATTGCCCCCTTTTCCACACACAATCACACAATAACATACACGCTTTCTCTCTCTCTCTCTCTCTATATATATATATATATATATGTTATATATGTATGTATGTATACTGTACACAGCTCTTCTTTCTCCTCTTCTTCTTCTTGTTCTTCTCAAACCCCTTTTGCAGGCTCCAATTTTCACCTCTCCTCTCTCTCTCTCTATCACTTTCTTTGCTGCTTTCTCTCTCTGAGCTTCTCTTTCTACTCAAAAGTTCTCACCTTTCTTCTCTTATTTTATTATATATATTCTAATGTAGTGTAGTGTAATAATGTGATGATGAAGAAATAGCTGTGTGCAGTGGTTGGTTGTATGTGTGTATGTCTTTCTCTGTCTTGTTTTTCTCTCTCTCTCTCTACAATAATATTATTTTATAGAACTGCTCTCTCTCTCTCTCTCTCTGTGTCTACTGAAGATGAGGGAGTCGGTCGGACGGACTGACCGTGGCTTCACAACGTTGAATGCCCAGCTTTAATTCATTTCTTTTCTCAATTCACTCTCATGTTTCTACCTAAACCCCACACCCACCTTCTGAATTTTTTATCCAAATCACTAATTATTTACAAATAAATATATATTATATTTGTTATCTAATTAATTTTTTTATTATATATTAATTTCACTTGCAATATATACTTATGAAATTTAATATATGATGAAATATCAATTCTCTTAAATTTAATGTATGTAAATTTGAGGTTTAAATATATTTGAACTTGAACTGTGATCAGTCTTACATACATATTCTTGAACTATGAAATGTAATAAAATGATCATCGATGTTATTGTTCGTCCTTTAAGGATATTGTGCGTGTTAAATATGTTAATTAAATTGTCAAAATGTCTATTACATATAAACAAAATGTGTCGAGTCATTGTCCATATCATTATCCACGTCAAAAGCCCAATTATAGTATTTATAAGGGTGAAATTAAATATTGGTATTCTAGTAATTACAGATGACACATCTGATGTGCGAACTTCACCATTAATATCATTTTGGTACTCCAATTATTTTTTTTTATTTTTTTTAAGTAATGACCATTTTATCCTTTTTTTTAAAATAAAAATCATTAAATATATTTTAGAAAAAGTGCAAAAATATCAATAAATATATTTTATCTTTATTTTAGCTTTTTCATTTTTATTCTTCCTATTTCATTATCAAAATTATTATATTTTTTTACTATGTTTATTAAAAAATATATTAATTTATTTAATACTCAAGTAAGCCACTCAAGGAATGAATTCAAAGTAATGACTTTTTTATAATTAATATATAAAGATATAGGACTTAAAGAATTTTTATTCAGCATCAGATATATTTGTTTGTATTTAATCAAGATATCAAAATTTAATTGCAAAAATCTAAATTTAGATTCAAGAACTTAATATTTTTTTTTTAAATGAAAAGGACTATTGATTTTTTCAAGGTTGAAATACCTCTTGAATTTTATTTTTAATATAATTAATTACTAAATAATGAGTTATCTTATAAATATTTATGCATGAAGTTAGTGAAAATAATAAATAAAAAATATCATTATCAAGTATAATAATCAAACATATAATTTGGAAGTCAAATAGTTAAAGCAAATATACATTATGCAACTTTTTATTTGGTACATCAACTATTGCCATTTTAGTACCTAAGGGTAAAATGGTAATTACATAAAATAGATAATTAAACAAATAAATAAATAACATCAACTGTGTATCAAAATAATTAATGGTGAAAGTTTGGTACCGTTTGAGTAATTTGTAATTTTATAGGTACCAAAATGACATTAATAATAAAATTCGAATATATCAAAATAAATTTTACTCGTACTTATAGTATTTGTTGGAGAGTATAATTGGAACAAATATTATAACAGCAATCACTATAGTTCATGAGGCACTAACATATTGCTACTTCATACTACAATTAGTAAAAATGCAGAATCACGAGGGCCATTTTGTTATGTTTCATAATTAAGAAATATATATATATATATATATACAACATTAATTATAGTTCAGGAGTATAAAGTATGTATATTTAAAATTAATATAAAATAAAAATACGAGATGAAAAAATGTCATTAGATACAAAATATGAAGCAACCGACAAGCTTAAAGTTGTATTTAAAAGATATATTAACTGACAAAATTTTGATATTGTCACAATATAATTATTAATTTAAAATTATCATCGTAAGTAATTAATAATAATTATTTGTTGTAATTTTATATTGTCACTGTATGCCAATAATTGTTTTATAGTAACACTTTTTTACGTAATTTTTTAATCACCAACTCTTACTATTAACTACATCGACAAAATAATTACCATGATTAAAATTATAAGTATCATAATATTGATAAAATAAGAACTTTTGTTATTAAATATATATATATATACATAATACGCAATGATATTAAAATTTTCACTATATTTTATTTTGTTATACATAATCTTTTATTTTGTTGTCTGACCATATTACCCTCATTAATTTTGACAATGACCAGAAAGTAAGACATATATTTTGGGTGATTTAGTTTTTGTGGATGATGTTGATAGGGGTCCGGTTGGGACCGCGACGGTTCGAACAGTTTGAACTTTGATACTTGGTGAAGTCGCATTTCCGGAGGTGCAACAATTATGGGGAAAATAAATGTGAAATCCACATAAATAAAGTGCTACTAGTTGAGCAAATTTTTAAAAAGACAATAGCTAATTCATTTACTCACACATTATAATTATAATTAGCCTCTTTGATTTACTCAAAAATATTTTATCTTCAAAAAAAGAAAATCAAATTTCCTTTTTTGTCCATTCGATATCGGACTTTATTGAACGTGATTATCCAAAAATATCATTTCTTTTAAATAAATCGATATTTCTAAATCAATTAATAAATTTAAGAGTAAATTGCATTGACATCGCTTGAGGTCAGACTAAAATACACAAACACCCCTGATATTATAATTGTAATTATAACTACACTCTCCTCTTCAAATGCAAAATTTATACAAACATAAACATAAACATAATGGGTGTTTGTGTAATTTGGTCTAACTTTGTAGGGGTCAATGTAATTTACCCCAAATTTAAAGTAAACAAAGAAATAGCATGTTGTTATTAAAAATAGACTAAATACCTCTACACATTCATACGACTCAAATTCACAATCTCTTGATTATGAGACTTCCACGTTACCAGTCAAACAACGAATTATTGATAAATAAAAAAAAGAGCATCCTATGTACATGCTAATGGCAAACATAATTGGCCAATTAATGATTTATGCTCCACTAATTCGTTTTCCTTTTTGGTTTGGTTGATATGTGATGTTTTTGTGCGTCGAATATCAGTACAAACGAAAAACTCATAGTTTATAAACTCTAATACTTTCTTTGAATTTGATATATTTTTTTAGAGCAATTGTCAATCATATGCAAAATAATATCGAATGATACATTAAGTAACGATATATTGATAGTATTGCAGATGATTCCTGGAAAATGGATCATGTGGTCATCCCAAAACCTTTGTATGTCGAGATCATGGTACTGTCAAGTATTCAACATAATAAAAAAGTTTAAGAAACTTAAAAGATCCAAAACTCTACCTCTCTAACAGTACGTCTGCCCAACACAAAATTATAATATTATAAATAAAATATAATATCTCACACGATAAAATTTCGATCACGTTGCACGATGCATTTGTTTATTCTTGGCCCTTCTAATTAATTTTGAAATTATTAGGTCCCAAGTGATAAGGGACAAGGGAAAATGATTAAAAGGTATATATAGGAGATGAATTAAAGCAACATTAGAGCAATCATAGTAAGTCTCGAAAAGAACAAAAAATAAATAAATAAGAAGTAGAGTGCATTTTACATTTCAATAAATGAAAACAATTTGTTAAGTAACATCCTTAAAAAGATGTGAATTAATATTAATTATTTCCTTTTAATCCGTATTACATTTCTAATCCTTGTGCTATGTACATATTATACGAATAAAATCATCTCTTAAGTAAAATAAATAGTGTAATATTTACATAGATAATGTGCATATATTATATAAAATCAATATAAGTTTAAATAAAAATCCAATCCGACCAAATGATGATGAAGTCTTGTCAAATGATTATGTTTGAAAACCTGGATTTTCTAAATATGTGGTATATATAGAATCTCAAAAATTGAATCTTTTTATGTTGTTATTTCATTGTTAACTTCAACAAAAAATTAGTTATAAATATATCAAATGATAGTGTAGGTGGGTGTCTCGTATTGGTTTCAAATGAGGAGTTTGAGTGATTTATAAATTTCAATATCTCTTTTTTTTAGCAAAACATTGTTTCAGGACTAAATTCGTGAGGCTCATATGAAGTCAAAATAGACAATATATCGCTCAATGGAGCATCGATCGAGTCACAAGTTATATCATTAAATAAATCATCATTATTGTAATTGAATTTTTTAAAATACTTGATGAGTTATTATTATTTCATAATCGATTATGCAAATACAGATTTTAACTAAATTTTATAATTTAAAAATTATTCTTAAGGTTATTAAAAGACAAAAACAGTTAACGAGCAAATCAGTACTTAAATAAAAATAATTACAATTGAATTATAAATTATAAATTATAAATTTAATTTCAAAATTAATTATAGAAATATGATACCATCACCAAGTTAATAAATAAATGGATGAAAATTAAATAATTAACTTGGATTAATTGTAGTGGAAAATTGGGTAAATTGCATAAAACTCCCCTGTATTTTAATTTTTTTTAGCTAAAAATCCTCTGTATTAATTTTATAGACAAAAAAGTTCATGTATTTTTTTAAATAATGCATACTTTCCTCCTCCATTAACTAGGATTAACATCGTTAAATTTTTTTAAAAATTAACCGTTATGCCCTTGTAATGATAGCCATTGATCTTCATTAGATAAAAATGAACGGTCCAGATTTTAATTTATTTTAAATATACTTTTTATATTATATACATATAGTTATGTATATATATACATTTATATATATATATATATTAAACTGTCGCCGCCTCTGTGGACGTCGCCGCCAGATCTGGGCATCCTTGCCGTCGCTCGTCGATCTAGGCGACCCCCGTGATCCATGGCGAGGAGGTGGGGGGAGGCCCTCGTTGGCCGAAAGTGTCCCCCCCCCCCCCCCCCCTCTTTTTAATTTTTTTATTTTATATAAATTTTATTTATAAATATGTACAATATTAAACAATCTGAATTTAAAATTTTTATTTTTTGAAAAAAATTAAAAATAATTTAATTTTTCAAAATTTAAAAATAATAAAATAACTATTAAATTTTATTTTTAAAATATGATAATTGTAATTAGATATTATTATAAATAATACAATTTATTAAAATATATTTAAATTAAATAATAATTTTATTAATATATTTATAATAATAGACTTTTATTTATATTCATATTTTTATTTAAATTTGAAAAGTTATTTTTAGTATAATAAACTTTGTATTATGATTTATTAATTAAAGTTTAATTAAAAATATTATATATTTTAAGTATTTTAATATTTAATTAATAAAATTTATAAAATATACTTAATTAAAATATTAAAATAAATAATAAATAAATTAGTCAATAATATACAATTTATTAAAATATATTTAAACTAAAATAGTGATTTTTTTTTGTATATCAAACAAATGGCTAAAATAGATACTTATAAATATAAAATAATATAAAAAAAGTGTTAAAAAAAGAAATCCACTTTCATTTAGGCAAGTGAAATGCACAATCCGTTAATTTCTAATGAAAAGGGGGTATTTTACTGCTTTTTAAATAACACATGAATTTTTTTGTCTATAAACATAACACAAGAGATTTCGCTCAATTTTTTTAAAAACAGGGGGTGTTATGCAATTTACCCTACAAAATTCAAACAAAATAATTACCATTACACTCAAGATGTTTGACATCATGACATGCATGCTTAAGTAACATAATTAGTACTTGAGCTCATGACTAATTATGATGCAAATACAATTAGTTATCCTAATACGAAAATGATTTGTCATTAACTAATTTTATTTACAAGGTTTATCTTATTGTTATATTTGTTTAATTAGATAAAAAAAAAAAAATCACATCTGATTTTTGAAGTGAGGGAGTATGGTAAAGTTTCCCCCAAACCGGCGCACCAGCAAAGGGCGGCTGACTTCTGAGGCCACGTGTGAACGCTTCCCAACACGTACGGCAATTTTGATGGCGTGGATTAAAGGAGGATCCTGATCGATGGAATATTTTTGCAGGGGAATCGAATCTTGGCCGTCAGTTGGTGGTCGGCGTATCTCTTCATTTACTTTGGTTGTATAGCTCGGCTACGGACCTCTGACGCCCAGCCGATCCGAGGGGAGCAGAAATCGTGTACGGCCACCCCCAAATATATATTCTCATGCCTCACGATCATCGTTGGATCATTGCATCATTTTTCCTTTTTTTCTCATATAAGATTAAGTATATGTATAAGAAGGTTGAAATGGCTTTCACACTCTCAATTATCCCACATAAATGATCAACTATTTAATTTTTTAGATAAAAATATTTAATTACATATCTTTTTTTTTTTAAATTATGATAAAATGTATTATTTCATTTTTTTAAAGTGTTTAAATTTGATTAAACATGTTAAACATATATACAATCAATTTCGTATCAAAAGTATATATGAGTTGTTGGGATATTATATTGTTGTGTATCTATTATATATATTAACTCATTACAAATTCTTCACTTATTAAAAATTATTTTTATTTAGAAAATAATTAATAAGTGTCGATTAATATACAAAATAATATAATTATTAAAGACATGGGGAATAATTTTGCACAACCAAGGGAAGAAAATATATATTTATTAATTTAGAAGGATAAATATATATCGATAGTAATTCGGAGGATAAAGTGTATTTAACCCAAAAATCAATTACTTGATAATTTTGATATCAATTCAAAATACATGCAAAGCGACTTTTTTTTCTTTTATTACAGTTTTTTTTTTTTTAACTTTGAATGGTACTAATTTTTAACTTTATGTTGCTTGCTATTTGATTTGATATATTTGTTTTTATTGCAAATATTGTTTATTTTACATGCAATATTGTTAGGTGACGATAAAATTTATATATATAAATAATTTATATATTTTAAAATATTATATATTAGTAAAAATGATAAATTATAATAACATCTTCTAAGATTTGACATAATTATGAATATATCGTTATTGTTTGAAAAATTATAAATATCCCCTGATGTTTGATAAAATTATGTAATTCTTGAATGGATATATAAAATTATCAACTTTGCCCTTACTATGTATATATATATATTTAAAAATTTCAAGTTTATAAAAAATCGGACGGGATAGATGAAATTTTTTAAAAAATTATCCAGTTAGTCCATAAAAAGAATAAATAAATAAATAAAATTTATAATTCTTAATCCACAATGGTATTTTAGTCAGTTCACCGTACAAATTAGCATTTTTATTATCTACTTTATCTATTTGTATCTATATCTTCTATATTTATATTTCAACTATATAAAAAAATGTCATTGAACTAATAATATAACTAACTTATTCAAATTATTAAATTTTATTTTAACTGATAAATTAATTTATTTTCTTTTTTTAAATTTAATATATTGGTTTATATATTTTACTCTTATCTAATATAATTTAAATAAAAAAATATTTATTATATGCACGCAAGAACGACGTGTCACAACGACTAGTAATATAAAAAAGAAAATGGGCTGACCGCTAGCCACAAAAGGAGGAGGGCAGTCAGTCCTTAAAGAAGAATTTTTTTATTAAGGCCCGAGTCGTGGATATGATCCACTACTCGACCTCATTAATTTAAAGAAAAAAAAATATGTTGAGTCGTAGATAGTGTCCACGACTCCATACAAAAATATTATATAATTTATTTATAAATTTTTTATTTTTTAATAATAAAAAATATAAATAAGCCCGCATGGAGCCGTAGTAAATAATTTAAAAAAAGAAAAGAAAAACCGTGGCTTTTGGCAGCCGGAAAACCCGCCTGGTTTGACGGAGCTGCCTCCCTCTGCGGGCTCTGTCTTAATTTAATCTGGTGTCAGAATCTTCTCAATAAAATCTGGGACACGTCAGCCAGAATTAAAAATTGAAAATGGTAGAATGAATAATCAATCAATTTCAGATTTCTATTCAAACTTTTACTCTTCTTTCTTACCTACCCTTCACTCCATAATAAATTAATTAAGGATTGTGAAGATTGAATAATATTTTCTTTTTAGTGTATCGATTATAATTTAATTTATAAATTTTAATTACCAATTGTTAATGTGCGTTAATTATTCATATCCGATCGTTATAATTAATTAATAATTATTATTACAATAGATCGATAACTATTTTTTAAAGTATATAAATTTCTATACATTGGTGAGACTCGAATCCATGATCTTTTGATTATAGTCTCGACTTTATCAATTAAGCATTGATGAAAATTGCATGATATACAACGTCCATGATGTTCGACTGTATTCTTACTTTGCAAACATATGCTCAAATTCAATATATGATTAAGTGTTAAATCATTCACTCGAATATTACGAGTTTGAATTAAAAAAAAAAAAAAAAAGCATACTACACTAATTTTCATTGTTGTAATATTTATTTTTAACTTAACATCAATTACACGCTACATCAATTATTATTTATATCACATGTTGCTAACATAACATGATCCCTACCTATACACACTATATCGGACTATCGTATTGTCCTATTCATTGGTCAATTTCAGAGTAGTTAGGCTTGATGATGGTAAATCAATTATAGAGATTTTGATCGATATATATATATATTATGTATAGTGTATACGCTATCCTCCTTAATGAGTCTGTGACGTATCATTCCTACATTCTCATTTTGTCCCAAAAAAGAAAGAAAAAAACAAAGAAAATGTACTATTCCTACATTCATCAATTTCAAATGGATTTTTCTCCCTTTTCATCTTTACCTATACTAGTTTTTTTCCTTTTTCTTTTAATATCATGTATTGATTTGTTTATTTTGCTCTTATTTATAATATATTTTTAAATATAAAAAAATATTTATTATATGCACACAGAAATAGCGTACCACAACGGCTAGTATATATAAATGTATTTCTTTTTTCCTTTTGTAATCATACCTCAACCTTAATTAGTTTCTTAATCATGCCTAAGAAAATGTGCATATAATTCAGTAATAGCTAAACTGATCAATTACCAAATTATATATCTTACTATTATATATAAAAAAAAAAAATCATTTATCGCACCAATTTGTAACTATCCGAATTTACCTCCTAAATAATTTATTTTCTTAAAAAAATTATGACCATAATAATAATTTTAATATTTTTTTAATAATATAACAATTACATTTTTTACTAAAAACATATACTACTCTACGTTTATCTCTCATCTTAATTCTCTCCACTTATTACAATTTATTTCTTTTCATAATTTTTTTTTTCATCATCTTACACTATGATTCTTTTTTATATATTCACGAGAATTATGTGTGACGACGACTAATATATATATATATATATATATATATATATATATTTATATAGTATAGATAATTGATTTATGGGACCATGCCCAAAAAAAGAAAAAATAAATAAAATTGATGGTGAATCTTATGCTAACTGAATTTAGCTGGCTGAGAGAAATAGAATCCATAAATATCTAATTATAAATTGCAAGTAGCACCAACCCTCCTTTTCATGCATTCCTCCACTTGCACAATTTCAACTTCAATATTAATTAAATACCTACCTACATTTTTTTGAGTTATTTATGAATTTTTCAGTGTAGGATATTCTCTTATTTATTAATAATCATTTGCATGTATTGTACAATGATTGTTTGCTTTGATACTAAACCCTAATTTATTTATTTATTTTACTTTAAATTAAAATTATTTTATGTATATATAAAATAAATATATCATCGCAAGATCTCCCCCGTTCGAATCATACGTAAATATCATTTTCTTTTGAATGAATTCAAAGCGCCTCCATAGGGATAGGTTTCGACCGAAACGGAAAAGATATCTGATCGAGGAAAGTAGACTGATGCATGATACAGTCTACGTACGCCTGTGAGAATGAGCCTATATATATACCATTTTCAAGTCTCTTTTTACGACGGTGATCAGTGTGTACTGTCATTTTATATGGAACGAAGACTAGAGGTTCAGGTGATGTACAACCTTAAAGTTTCATTCCCCACAACGAGATGTATTTTTAAGGACAAATCCATTAAAGCGGAACTATTATTGATAATTACTCCTCAAAATTAAATTAAAATTCCTTTTTCCAAAGTATATAATATTTTAATTTGATGAGTATATGTGAGGAAGATGCAGAGGGCCCGGGACAATCACAGCTCCCACTCCAACCCTCACATGCTATTGTAGAATTTCACAACCGTATGAATATTTTTTTATATCTGAGAATTCGTTGGAAAATGAAATGTTTATACCAAAATAACATATCTTTTCATACCTTACAACAATAATATATATATATATATAATTAATTTATATATAGTACTGATCTTAAATGTCAACATTATTCTAAATAAATAATTATTTTAATTTATATACTAGTTTTTTTTTGGGGTGGGGTGGGGTGGGGTGGGGAGGGTTTGATTTCTCAATCAACGACAATGGTTTTTTATTCAGTCCACCATGTGCATCTGAATCCAAAATTATTTAAATATTTGTACGTATTTTCCTTTTCTATATATATATATATATATATATATATATATATATATATATATATATATATGGTACTTTATAATTTGTGAAATAATTAATATTTTTTCTTGTTTCTAACACGAAATCGACCATGATGAATGTTTGTTGATTCCTGGGTATTAATTATTTTCGTTGATTATGTGGTTGTTGACTTTGGTCGATTGATCAAATTAATTATGACTTTGGTCGATCGATCAAATTAACTATTTTAGCTTATATTGGTGAAAAACATTTAAAAATATTAAAGTATGTGGAAGAGTTGGAGTATTTGGTCGATCATAATTCAAGCAAGGTATTTTTTGTTGATCCTACGATTATTGATTTTGAAATAATTTTGAAAGAAGTATTAATTATGACATTTGAATTATAATTTTATAATGGATTATACGCATACAGATTGTAGTTAAATTTTATGATTGGCTTCATTTTCAAGGTTAATGAGATATATTAGTGCATATAATGGATAATTAACTGAAAATTAATTAGTTGTAACTTTTTGCAAAATTTGGTTTTAATTGAAGTTAATGACTAATACGACTATAAAAAAGGGCGTAAACAACACAAAAAATTGCATTCACACTCGAGACAGAGGTCCAAAAAAAACACATATTAACGAATATTGAAATAGTTTGTTACGCTATTTATTTCGTAATATCAACATATCATATATATATATATATATATATATATAGAGAGAGAGAGAGAGAGAGAGAGAGAGAGAGAGAGAGAGAGAAAATGTTAAACATAAATAAACTAAAAATCTTTCCAAAAGGAACTCTTTTTTGATTTTTTTGTTGCATGATATGATCAATTATCTAGAAGGAAGTAGGAGGTACAAATCAATCAAGAGTCTACTTTAATTTCTTGGAATTTCTCATCTATTTTTTTTAAGTCGTAATTACATAATTATATTAAACATCTCAATGGACTAGCAACACATCAATTGATAAATCATATAATTAAAAATAATAAATAAATTATAATAATTTATATAAAAATGAGATAAATACTGAAACGTTTAATGAAATTTAAATCCATGACATTAAACTTGTTTACAAAATTCCAACTTTAACCATTATATTAATAAATCACTAGCATAGGCTAACTTTTTATACATAAAACCTATGATGTAATAAGGTCACTTCATCACATGGCCACTCTCTCAATTTGAACAATTATGAACCCCCCCCCCCCCCCATCCCATGTGATTGCTTCATCAACATATAATGTAATAAAATCAGATAAATAAATAAATAAAATCATATAAAAGTAGTAAGAAATTCATGGAATAATAATAAAAAAAAATTGCTAGCCCTTGTTTAGGATTCTTCTTCTTCTTCTTTTTTTTTTTTTTTTTGTTGATAAAATAAAGTGATTGGTAGATGGCATGATCATATATATATATATATATATATATATATATAATATATATTATACTCATGCTCTTTAAATAATTCTAATTAATTATATAGATAATGTGCTTTTTGTACTTTACATGTACAAGGTACTTATTTCTTCACATGGTAGCTTGTGAGGACATATTTGTTCTTGATCAATAGGGATATCTTGCATTTGAGAGAGTTATATATGATCTACATAAACACAAGTGAAATGAATTAAGTTTTGCAATTAAAATTTAAAGAGATAATAAATTTTAATTTAAAAAAGATTTTGGGATTATTTATTTGTATCAAAGCATTCAGATAAATCTAACATCATCGATCAATTCAAAATTTTCATTGATTAGATATGTCAGCATTTTAATTATCATTTAATATTACGAATGTTGTTCCGGTGGGATATTCTATAAATCATTTCTCATACAATATATTTTTTTCAAGAGAAGTTTCCCGATTACATTATTTCAGAAAAATCTCCTTTAAACATTACTTTTCAAGAATAAGACTTCATACGTGTTTAAAATTCTAAATTCTTCTGGAAATATGAAGATTATCACTTCCGTCCCACCACCAATCAAATTATTAAGTTGATATGTAACAATGATACTCTTGATGCTCGACATTGAATAATGGCATAGACCCACATAATTTTGATAAGAAATAATGGCATGGCATGGGGACAAAGTGAGCAATATATTAGGGTTGTAGATCAAAAGAAAAGATAGGGAGAGTACAAACACTCCCTTTAATACAATTTGTCATCTTGCTTGGGAGATTTCTTTCACTTATGTATAACTCAAGGGCCCTTCACTTTTCTTCTCTTCTCTCCCTACATTCTTATAGTTTCTTGATTTTAGTCCTCAAGATATATGTTGTTGATTTTGTGGTTACAATTGTTGTCCCCATTTTGAGGTGGAACTGCTTGCACTTTGGATGTAATGACAATTGCATCCCTCTATGTTTAGGGATAATTACGTTTATATCTCCTTACCTATGATCTATTTGAAAAAACTATTAATATCAAAGGTATTTGGAGGTCCTTACAATGTCTTATACTTTTGTAATGGAAATTAAATATAAAAAAAAGTTGTAAGTTAAGCAGTGATCAGCAAATGGGTGTTTGAAAATAAAGTAAAAAGTGAAAAAATATTGAAGTTATGGCGTTCGAGAAAATAACTCAATACTTACAAGTTTACTTTACCAACAAGCTGTGAAAGTTAGTAGGGAGTTGTTTATAATTTTTGTTTAAATCAGTTTAATTTAAGTAATATAAAAATTATTCTTGTCAATAAAAAAAAATACACTTTTAAGTTGATTCTTGCAAATAAAGTGATTATCATTTATTTCAAGTACAAGTAAATGGAGCCATGAATATATAAATGTTTTTTAGGGATAATTACACTCTCCTTTTCTAAGATTTTGTATAATTACGCGTAAACTCTTTGTGGTTTGAAAAATTACATTTGATACTCCTGAAGTTTGCTTCTATCTAAAAAATAAATATCTCTATTAGTCAAATTCAACCAATTTATTGATATTAAAAAATAGATAAAAATTCATATTCATCCATCGATTGACTTACTATTAATTTGTTATAGTTTAAATAAAACTTCTTATGATCAAATTATCTTATACATCTTCACATGAAAATGCATGTGAAGAGTTTCATGTGAATATGTATGTCTTCACTATTATGAGGGTGCGTAGTTTAGTTAGAAAAAAAAATATTTGACATACAGTAAGTTAGTAATAAGCCAATCAATGTTAAATATCAATTTTGATTCATTTTTTTTTTTGTTAATATCAAATTCAATAAATTTTGACTAATGAATGAATTTATTTATTAGAGTGATGCAAACCTCAGCAATACTATATAGAATTTTTCATATTACAGGGGGTTCATGTGTTATTGTATCAAATTTTAAGAGAGGAGAACGTAATTATTACAAAACTTTAGGGACCAAAGTTGAAATTATATTTTCTAAATGGGCATCAGTCAGGGGAAGCTGTAGGCAGTGTGCTTGAAATTTGAGGGATTGTGATATGTGTGTGGCCATCCCAATTGCCAAGTGAACCTCAGAGAACCAATAGGTCAAAGTGAAAGACATCTTGGCGTATGCAGCTGATCACAAGGGTCAAAGTGTGTGGACCACTGACATGTCATCACCTCCGTGGTCCACTCTGTCTCCTCAGATGTCGACTAAAAGTGCATCTGTGCCTGAGCCTATGACAACCTGCCACGTACACTCGTCGTGGGGTTGGTGCACGTGCTCTGTCGTCTGTGATTGTGATTGAAGTGGGAGAAATTTGATTTTGACCACGATTCGGCCTGGGGTGGTTAATTGGGGAAAAACGATAATTCAATAATATGTAATATATTAAAGAAAAATTCCTGTAAAAAATATATATATATTAAAAGAAAAATTAAAACGAGTTATTCTAAAAATGAAAGTGATAAAATTATTTATTTGTTTATATTTTTACTTTTAATTTTCAATGTCAAATATATTTTTTTAATCTGTATAAATTTTCGTATGAAAATATATATTTGAATCAGTTAATAAAATTATATTTTATATTGTACTGTAATATAGTGTCAAATCATTATATCTTCAAACGATAATATGTATAAACAAATGTGTTTCATTTTAATAAATGTTTCTAAAACTAAAAATAAAAACATAAACAATGCACGAGTTGAATACAGGCTACAATAATGCTTTGCATTGAACATCCTACGTTATGTATTAAGGGAGAATACATTTTTGATATCTCTAAATTTTTTATCTTCATTTTTTTTTTCACTACTAACTTCCACATTTCCTGTACGATTGACACGTGGTAAAAATTATTTTTTAAATAGTTTAGTTGATATTTTTTCTCTTTATCCAGCTCTAAATCCCTTTCAAATTATTTATTTTTATAATATTATTTTCTACAATAAATAAATTTAATAAATGATACTTATTTATTTATATATTTTTAAAAAAGTTTCTGCACATACATAGAATATCGCAGCTTCTGTCAAAATTCATATCTAATTTTTGGTTAAATTTTCTCCAATTTGTGGGAAACTTTAATTACCCTCAAGAACAAGCACAAATGGACAATAACTTACACCTTTTTATATGGGATTGATCGACAACCCACTTTCGTGGCCTTTGATCCCGAAATCATCCAAGAAATAGGATCACGACACATGAATCTCTACATTTTATGGCACATTCATCTTAATTATATAAATACAAATAGAAGTTTTTATGGTTTAACTGAGATCTAGCTTCTCAATCCCATCTCATTTACTAAGCACTTGTTGAATTAATTATAGAATATTTTTAGTTGGACTATCACAAAATAAATAACATATTTTTAGTTTCAAATCAATCATATACTTTCCGACAAAAAAATTCAACGTGGACCCCATTTCTAGCTGAGACTCCCACCACCAATAAAAGGATACTATCATTCATCTGCAATCTCGACCCGAATCGAAATTCTTTCATTTGAGTTTAGATTCAATTTTAAAATTTTATAAAAAAATTAATATATAGTAGAATAAACCACCCTAAAACGTACCTTCTTTAAACCTATATTGAGTTCCCTATCAAGAGAATAAAAATAAAAGAATTATTTTCAATATTGTAATGACCATGATTTAAAATAATATTTAGTCAATATTATCCATCAAAATCAAAGAAAATTGATACCAAAAATTAAGTTTTGATCTCGAGTAATGAACATTTTTGCCATGATTTTAACTATTATAAAAAAATTTATTCTAATTTTTAAATATAATTGATATTCTGACCTCACTTATAGAAATAATTATTAATAATAATAACATCATAATTAATTTTTAATATTATTATTTTTATTTTGAATCATAATATTTAACAATTACTAAAAGTAATATTCCCTCCGACGTTTTAGGGGCCTGAGCCTAAGCACAAATCACGAGTTTTGCACCACCGTCTGTTTAATAATTCCATGGAAAACGGTGTAATACTCCTAATCCATCCATAAAAAAGGTAACCAATAGTAGCTCGACATGTTTCAGATCAAGTCGGCAATCAATTGTTTAAAGAAGCTGAGTCGTTAATCAAGCAGCAAAGAATAAAGTTACCACACTTAGACTTTCGTATACGACATACATAATAAAAGTTAAAGATAATGTTAAGAAATAAAAATAATCAGAATTATTATTATCTAAACCCTACAATTTTTATTTCTTTTTTCAATAGGTATAATTTTTAGAATAAATTATATCAACACTCTCCGAAATTAAGTTAAACTACACAACACTCTATATATTTTTGCATAATAAATTATTATTGAGAAATGAATTTTATACCCTTCGACTATTGTAATATTACTTTTTTGCCCATCAATTTCATTTTAAAAAAAAAATATTGACAAAATGAAAAAAAAAAAGATTGATCAAGGGGCCTGAACTATATTACAATTTTTTTATAAATAAGTTAATTAATATGAAACAATAAATAAAAGCAATAATTGTTGTAGAAATTGCAAAATCAATCAATGATGAGAGCAACATCTAGTCTGAGTTGACAATTAATTTAACTAAATTTTTTGCAAGAAATATGTCCAATTATTATTATTATTATTATTATATAATAATTAATTAATTAAAAATTGAAAAAATATTTGGGGACATGACAATCTTTGGATGGGCCATAGAGATTCCATCTTTTTATAATAAAAAATGCATCTTTTTCTATCTTATTATAAAGTTAAAATGCCAAAAACCAAAGTTGAGTTACTTTCTAAAAAGTACATTCTTTTTGCTTTCCTTCTGATTTATCACTAAATGCACTTCAACACATTAAATTATTTACCCTCAACAACCCCCCCCCCCCAATTAAAATAAAAAAAATCAAAATTTTGAAATAAGTGGATTTATATTTAACCAACAATAATAGCAATATTTTGGGAAAAAGTAGTGTCATATGTGATTTCGACTAAAATTTGATGAAAATTACTTGCTTCTTTTAGATATATATTATATTTAGTATTTAATTTGTTTCTTTATAAGATTATATATAAATAAACCAATATTATCGCAGTCCATCGATAGAATCCAAGCACAATATATGTCTTCAGGATTAAATGTAATTTATCGCCCCGATAATATGGGAAATAAGCAAAGAAAACTCTTGTATTTTTTTTTTTTTTTTTTTGCAAATTACTCCCTTGTTCAACAATTTAGACGTGGAGTTTTTTTACTTTAGTTTCCAAAACACAAGGGGTTATTTTGTTATTTTTTTATTGAGAATTTTTGTTTTTTTTTCTCGTATCACAGGAGTAAATTACATTTTTACCCTATATTATAAAGGGTATCAAATTGTTCCAATCCAAGGTGATGTGGATGATCACTTGATAAGAGTTAGTGCTTCTTGCTAAATCAAGTATATATCAAACTTACTTTGAATTTAGAATATTACATTACATTCTTATTAATCCCTCAAATCTAAATACATTTTTAGATTTTAAAATATTATAGTGCACTCAAAAGTTTCATATTATGGATTTTCTTTAAAGATTGGATGGATAGCTAGAGGACAATCTGTCATGTAAATATAATTTTTTGGAAATATTCTCTCTCCCTCTCTCTCTTTTTATAAATAATATGCCCAAATTTCATAAATTGTCAATTATCGAGAATTCTTCTGCATTTGGAAATTATATATTCTGCCAACGAGGTCTTACTCAAATGATAAAATTGAAGTCTCATAATTAAGAAATTGTCATGCTACAGCTCCAAAAAACGTTTGTCTGTTTCTTTTACAATAGTTTCGAGCATCTTTATTTATTTTTTAGTATGAATCATAATTATATCGGACCAATTATAATGTATTAAATAATGTAACGAATTTTATAAAATAAAAAAAGAACAAAAAAACAGATATACTCTAAATTGTTCCAAGAGCCAAGATATGGTGGGAATTTTAATTAGTGGGATTCCTATATGTGCCACACAAATTTCTACCTGACATGACTGACAGAAACAAAGCCACACACACACACACAAACATGTGTACATGTGTGTGTGTGTGTGTGTGTGTTTTGGATTGGAGTTGCCAATTTGGTATTGGATGAGCCAAATTTCATTAAATGCAAATGAGCAGCCAACTCAATCAATTGTTTTCTTCCCTCATGGGATCCCACAACCCACCTCAATGCATACATCTCCACACAATAATTGTCCGAGACGGTTAAGGTTGAGATCTCATAAATAAATTTGAAGTCATGTATTTAAATTTTATCAGATATATGAGTATTTATGTCCCTTTATATGAGTTTTTATAATTTGTATTAATTGAATTGATGTGTTGCTCAAATTTATTAAAATTTTGATATAATCATTGCTGGACGACCCCTCCTACGCATGTAGGGTACCTTAGAATTTAAGGGTCTTGAGATGTTGTGTTCTTCCTTCATTTGATGGGAATATAATCCTAATTTCGATGGATATCGAAAAGGACAATTATGTCATTGTACTCGCGACACAAATTTAGGTCTTCAATTATCGAAAGTTGACTCGATGTTTCTAAATATTCATCGCTGGATATTATGTAGTTTAATGCGCGTGAATTTTACTAGTATGTATGTAAATATTGAGTTGAGTAGTTATATATGCAGTTAGGCATTGTTAGTGAGAGAGTGGAGGAATTTAATGGTTCTTGTGGAATATTATGACAATTTAGTCAATCAATTCTTATTGTTGTATATGTGTCTGTATATGGGGATGATAGCTATAGACAATGACCATTTACGAATTTGGACAAAAATTCCTCAAAAATTTGTTATATGTCATTGCATTGGCATTCATAGAATTAGGGTTTCTTGGAAATTAATGTTTATTAATTTCAAGATTTCGAGTTATTACATTATATTATGTGCTGAAATTATATCCGAATCTTATTCGAATCAAAGAACATATATGATCTTTTGAAATTCAAAAATTTGATGGGACCTACGTTTTACTTGATCTTTTTGCCCTAGAGGGACAATATAAGTATAAATTCCGAATAAGTTAAAATAATTAAGGAAAAAAATATTATTCATGTTCATTCCAAAAAATAATAATAATAATTTGAAACAGACAAAAATTTGAGATGAACATGGTTTGGCAGCCTGGTGTATTGTTTTTGGGGTTTAATGCAATTTACCCCTGGGATATTATAAATGAGCAAATTACTCTTATAAAGATTATCCCTTGTGTCTTTTAAAATGATGTGATTTACCCCCTGTATAGGAAGGTAAATCGTTTTATTTTTTTTTTTAAAAAACACACACAAAGGGGTAATTTGCGGCATTTTAGAAATACAGGGGGATAAATTGCTAATTTTTTATAAGGGAGTAATTTGCACATTTATATTATCAGAAGATAAATTGCATTTTCCTCGTTGTTTTTGTGGTTGGGTGAACCAAGTTGGGAGGTTGGAGTCAATTCACTCTTGACGTTGTCCATGGTTGTAACTTGTACGTTGATGAATTTTCATGGTGTCTTAGAACTCTAACAAACGTTTTTAAATACTGAAAATTGAAGCACAATCGATGTATGTATTTAATTTAAATTTATATTTATGTAATTGAATGAAAAAGGAAAAAAAAATGAGTGATATATTAATTTTAGATTTATGTATGAATAAAGTATCATTACTATGATTAATTAAATTAAAATGTATAGTTATTAATGGGAAAAAAATAAAATAATGGTATTTTAGGGAATTTATTGTCTACAAAGTAGTTATTCTAAGGCCTTGACGGTAGAAATAAGAAAAGTCAAAATTACATATTTAGTCTTGTAATATATTTTTATTTACATATTCATTTTTTTTAATATGAATTTAGTTATGAATATTTTACATTTGATTTTTTTTTTTTTACAATTTAGTCATGTGTTGACAATTTTGTTGTTAGCGACCTGTAGTTATAAGATCATAAATGATATATACTTTCATATGAAGAAGATAAAATTATCAACAAAGATTAAATTATCCAAAATATGGTTGCATGTGAGATGTTCAGGACTAAATTCATAAAAAAAAAAAAGAAACGAATAAATAGAGTATGTTAAAAAAAAAAAAAAAGCTAACTACTTTAATTAAGTGACCAGAAAATGTAATTTGGGTAGAGAAAGAATAGGGAAGGAAAGAAGTAAAAGCGTAAGAAGGCATCTGCTGCGCTGCCAATTTTCCAAATGAAATCTGGAGTGGGATTTCTTCAAGATTTTCTCACCTTTTTCTCTTTGACCTTTTTCCCCATGCACCTCTAAATATATTTGCCTAACTTTGAATACCACTGCCTTTCGTAATTACGTTACGTGTCCAAATATCCCACCCAAGAAACAAAGCTTAACTGCTACTTTTATTTTAGTTTAATCCGCAGATATTCCCATCCCATATTTAGGGATGATAATGTGCGATTCCAAGATTAACAACAATTTACATTGAAAAAATCAACTTATTGACGTTAAACAACACTAATTTCTTTATTATATGTATGATTATTTTCAAATTGGTGTTTGATGGAAGATTAAATTCAATGATTTTATGCATAAAAAAGCAAGAATTTGTGTGTGTGGTTTAGGCAACCAAATTATGGGAGGGATGTGATGATGGGCTCTTTGCTTCTTCAGTGAGTCAACTTGAAATCATTGAATGTGGGGAAGTATGGTGGCAACAATAAAGAAAAGAGATCACAAGAAATCCCAAACATATCGAACCTCCACTTTCATTTGGACATGAGTTATCCATTTCCCATCAACAATCTGAATGCTACTTTTTCTGAAATGAAATCGTCTCTCATTGCATATATATCCTAATAGAAGCTCAACTTCAATAAATCTCTCAATTTGACGGTTCTGAAGGTGTGGATGATTGATACGTACCCTTAAAAATAGGCTATGCATTAACGATCGAGTTTTGACTTGGATGTAGCATCTAAAAAACCAACTTACTGGTCAGCAAGCAAAATCGGGGTTCTTGGTTACATCCACCACGACTAAAGTTCCATTACAAAGCATTGTCACGTGGTAAAACCTCCTGAAAAATATGGGCAGAAGCAAAAATAGAAAAAAAGATAGAGCGGAAACAAATGTAGAAACATGAAACCTAGGCGAATTTCACTCACTCTTCATTTGTACATACAACTAAATCTTTAAGCAATAGACAAAGGATGTGCATTTTCTTACACCAAGTGTATATATTACCATAACAACTCCACAAGACTTGCATAAAACTACACAGTGAAAAATGTAGGAGCTCCGTATAGTTTGCTGAAAACCAAGTGTTTCGTTGCAGCAATCATACTTGCACTAGTTTCAGTTGCTAATAAGTAAGCAGAACGTAAGCTTGCAAATCGGGATAAATGGGTCTTCGGCCATTACAAATACCAGATCAAAGCAGTTGAGGCTCTTCCACGTTGACGTCGTTGTGGTTATAAACTAAATCACCATTGGACCTACGCTTAGACGGTGTCTTTTTCTTCTTTGCTGATTGAATTTCAAGATTCGAACAAGGGCCCTCAGAGTAGTCGGTGGAGAGCCGGGGCCACTGAGCTGCAACTCAGTGTCCACATCAGGATCTACCCATGCTATGGGATCAACTGCAGCATTAGAAATATTGCATTACTAACTACGGGATTCTGACACAAAAGAACCACTGGTGCATAACAAAAATCAAGAAATCAAGAATCAGAACAATTATTCTAAGGGGCATATAAATAGGAATTTAGTTTTGAGTATGACAAGTAGAAGGATAAAAAGGAGCATCGGTCAGCAGAATGCATTACGGATAACATAAATTATAGCAAGTGTGGTCAAATTTCCAGAACCACTCACGGGATTTCATTGAAATTTTATCAGAAATGTGTGGATGTTGGGTGAGGGTTTTTGGCACCCAACTGCTAGTTTCACGAGTTCATATAAGTTCACCAGCTTTGCAAACTTCTCGTGAATAACAATTTAGTTGGTTGTCAAATGCTTAAGGCTTTTTTTTGGTTCTCTTCTCCACTCATTCCTTTGGGGAGAAACCAAATGATTTCCTCCTTCTCTTCTGAAAATATGACAACAAACCCTCATCTAAGATGATGTAATGTCATGCCGCTACAAGGCCAGAAGAAAAATTCTCCTCCAGAAATATAACCAGACATAATTCGCATTCCCCAAAAGTATTTCCACGAGATATTTCCGGAAACTCCCCAAAAGAGAACCAAGCAGACCCAAAATCACTACTAAATCCATTTCCAACACCACATTCCAAAATTGCATGCCCTTTAAGCCAAAACAGACATGTCCAAATAAATAACACTTAGACTTTACACATCTTACAAAGCCATCTCAGACAAACTAAGTGACACTTTGTCAGGTTATGTTTAAATGCATAAGTTTTGAAATACGAGGCACATCAATGATGAGTGTAATATGAGGTCACCTTCTGAGGATGGAAGATATATGCATCCCAAGATCGTCGGCATCATTTGGAGGTGTAGCACGAGCAGGACGCTTTCTCACATAGTTTTCTTGCAATGGTCTAGGTATTTGAAAGGAAAACTGTGACAGGCTAACCCCTTGTTCTATGTACTCTGGGTGTTCGTTAATGTACCTTGAAAGAGTATCACAAAACCCCAAAAGGACTTGAGGAAATATGATATGAAAAAATCTAATATGTAAAGTCATCAAGTGTTTTATATAGCCATTTTGTAGCAGTGATGAAGAGCTTATACCTTTGAATTTCCACCATGGAACGAAGTCTTGCCTGAAGGTGCAACATAATACCTGTGGAGATGCAAGACGAGGAAATAAATAGAGGCGCAATCCCTTCTTTACCATAATAATTAGCATTTACAACTGTTGTTTAAATAAATGTACAAGGGATATTGATGAGGCAAAGAAAGATCTGAAAAAATCAAGCTCTCTGTCAAGTCCTGCGTAACACATTAAGTGAAGCTATTTAAGTTAATGATCAACTTGAAGAACATTTGTCCTATATTTGTGAAAGAGTCAATTGTAGTTACACTTTGCAGTGAATTCATAGTCCTTTTGGTTTTATATTATAATGTTAAATTGATTTTAAATTCATAATACAACATTACAAAATCCTCCAATAATGAGTGATAAGAGTGCGCAATACTACTCTGTATTTGGCAACTACTCCAAACACTATGTATCCAACATCAGAAGCCTCCATGGAGTTTAAGAGAAGCTCTTCCCTTCCCTTTCCCCAACCCCCAACAAAACCCCCACCAAGAGAAGAAAACAGAAAAGGAAAACTCTATAAAGTGTGCTATTCACCTTCATGAACTGCTTCCTCCACAGCTCCATCCCCTAAACCAAAATCCCCACCAAAAAGAAGAAAAAAAGGAAGAAGGAATAACATTATAAAGTGTGCTATTCACCTGTCTGCATGAACTGCTTTTCCATGGCTCAAAGCCCTAAAAGCTACTTTGGACAGAAAAAAAAAGGAAACAGAAGGGAATAAGATACATACACATCTGCAAACTTGGTGCTTCCTTCACCTCTGATTCTCAGAAGCCGTTGCCACCCAGGAGGGGGTTGAGCAATGCTGGGTTTGTCAATTGCCCAAAGCCTACTGCCATCTTGTGTTATATCAGGAGGATCGTCACACGATACATCAGGGCGCCATTCACGAGCTGTTTCACACAAGAAGGGCTGTTCCATAATATGTTCTCTTATTTCCTCGTACTTTTCCTTGGTTGGAATGAGCCTCCATTTGAAACAGTTTGCACATTGAACAGTGAAGGCCCCTATTGATGGCAAAACTCTTGGGGTCTGATTCGAGAATGGATGTGGTCTTTGGAACGGAGGACGCTGATAATCAACAGGATCCGGTTCATTTTCAGTAGTGCCAGCATTATTGACAGAAGGATCATAAAGCACCAACTGATATTTAGAATTTCAGAAGATGGATTTCTTTCATCCTCTGACCTATGATTTTCCACCCCTTCTGCAGAACTACAATCAACATGATCCGCGGAGAGGATGTGAGGCTACCTGGGAGATTTGAACTATTTGAAGCATTGGGTTCTCCTTCCACATTATTCAGGTGAGCAGCAGTAGTCGATGAATTGATGATATTTTTATCCCTCTTCAACTTGATGGTAAGTTTTAAAGACCGTGGTTGTGTCGCTGTTTCCATCGTATAAGCTTCTCAAATAACCAGCAAACCGTTAGCCACTCACCTTGGGTATAAGATTCAATAACTCGCAAAACTCTTGATGAGCTAACCTACTAAGAAGTCATAGGCATATGGAACCTTGTAAATAGAGAAACTTCAAAACTGTCAACACAGGAAGGAACAGTTTTGCAATTTCCTTGTCATGATCTTTTTTAACTCCAGGGATGAATGTGCATTTTTAAAAAATAAATAGACGTACACATCTCCCTCTCAAGGCAATTGAAGTCCAGAAACTGCACAAACCAATTTAATGGGCATTATAAATTCTGCTCGATGAAGAAAATAAATGCATGAACCAATTAAGGGAATCCAACCAAAGACGTATTTTCTCTATAATACGACCAAAATGTCATGTTACAACAAAGATAGGGAAATCACTAAGAACATCCTAACAAAAGGGAGCCGGAGGCCCAAAGAGCTAAAGAACATGACATAATTAAGAAGTAAAAAATAATTAAAATCATTCATGTGATCTTTGTTTTTAATCAAAGATAGTTCCAAGTATGCTACAACATTCTCATAGATAAAGGCAGGTTATTGCCTGTTAAGATTTCATATTTCAAGGATCTTGACAATGCCTTCAGGCTTCAACTTTGTTGGTTCCAAGGTCCAGTAAAGCATTTTATACACAAGGCAACACTGGAAGTAAAAGAGACAGTCAAGCGATTTCTCACAAAAAGAGAGATCAACCCTTTTTTACAACTGGAGGATCAAACTGAATCTGCATACTTCACTCCATCTAATGCTTAAATTAGACTACACCAGTATATGCAAAAAAAGATTAAAATTACAGCTACACCACCACTTCACACAACAATGGGAAGAATAATGTATGTGATAATCTCAAAGCCAAACAATACATAGTTTGATGTAAAAATCCATTGATACTTTTCTATCGTCTAGCCTCATTAATCCAAAAGGTAAAAGTCAATTTTAAATCCCAAACACGCAGATCACGGATGCCATCCCATTTTTATTAGACTGGCAAATCTAGAATAACAGACATGCGATCTCTGATAAGATATGTCCATCCACAAATGAGAAAATGCAGTCAAAGCACAAGACACAGCAGTATATCACAGCAAACAAAAATAGAACAACACAACTAAAAATTTCATCTCCCAACTACAAGATAAGAAGTTGACACCGAAAAATCAATCTTTTTCCAAGAAAAAAATAAGTGGAAAAGAGGTTCCAAACTTCCTCAAATCTGCAAAACAATAAATGTGCAAATTTACCCCCCCCCCCCCCCCACACACACACACACACAGAGGAAAAAAGAAAAGAAACTTAAAAATAAAAAATAGAAAAAAGATACTATATAAAACAAAACCCGTGTGCAAAATAACAGGTAGAAAGGAATCAAAAGAACAGTCACGAACCTTCACAAAAATTCAACTAAGATGCACAGGTAAACATAGAAGGAATGCGAACAGCTAAATTGATCAAAAGGCTTGCATAAACACCAGAGATCCGCTTGGAAGCAGCACAAAAAACACCAAGAAATCTAATAAGAAACTTAGTTCATCAAGAACACAGATAAACTATACACGCAAACATAAATGGGAAGTGACAGTGGAGGAGAAAATTACAGAGATTATGGTCAGAGAGATCTAAGCTGATAATCGAGGACAGACCCACGAATCACTCGACGATTCTGAAGCAATTGCTTTTGCAAAAATCAAAGGTTTGAAATGAGCTCAATGCGTTGCAGAGGTTCTCCTCTCCTCGGGAAGTGAGACAGTGCAGAGAGTTGAAGAAAGAGAGAAACAGCTGACGGTATTCTCATGGACTTCACGAATTGGAAAACTAGCTTCTACTATTTTAATGGCAATTTTGCCCCTATGTCTTGCACATATTAATTGTAAATAGTAAAATGGGATTGAGGTCAAAATTGGAAATTACAAGTTTAATTAGATTACGCTCAACAGTTTCACCTGAAGAAGTAGAATATTTTATATTAGCACAAAAGGGTTCTTTGCTTTGGGAGAAATTCTTCAAATGAAATTTGTACCAAATCTTTTCTGTTTTATTTTTATTTTTTGCCGTTATAATGTGGCTTGAGAATACTGATTTCTGATACAAATAGAAACAAATGATTTTGTTTTACATATTGTAACCCTTTAATGCTTTGAGCTTTAAGATGCACCAACACTCGTATTTCACCACACATGTGTCAAATACAACACATCTTAATATCGTATTCAAAATATTAAGTGATACGGCTGTAATTATCAAATTTCGACAAAACTAGTGGCATGTTCAACACATTTCAGTAACATGTAAGAACGCTATTTTAATAATGTGCCGCTCGTATTTTCACCATGTAAATGGCCTAAGAGGAGGCATGATGGCTCCAAGGAACGCTATTTATTGGATATGTTTGGGGATTTCACCTTCTTTAAAAGGGAGAGAGCGTACTCAGCAGTGTCGATGAGATCTTCAACATTGTGAAGGGATCGCTCCTCAGAACCCACCAAGAAAATCGCTCGAGCCTCGGCCTTCTTAGCCAGCCTCGCTGCTAAATTGAGTGGCAAATATGGTGAATTAAGACTCCTCAATATCTGGCGGTACACTGATAGCATCCGTCCTCTGTTCCTAGCCATGTCCTCCGCAGTCGCCCATATCAAGCCCTTTGCCATGCTCAATTAAAAAACAAAAAAAATGGCAGACCGCACGCACAATCTACAGACAATGTAAAAAAGGTATCGTCATTCAGGCATTTCATCGAATACTTTGAGTGTTCCAATATCAATAGCATCAAATGCAGAGAAATCCACAATAAAAACATTAATGTAAGCAGACCACATTAACAGGGGACGTAAACGAAATGTTGAAGAAATCTCTGCAAGAAATTAAGGCATTTGAGTGAATATGTTATGATCAACGATAGCAAATTAAAAAGAGAAATCAATCACCTGAAAAATGAGGGTTCGGTCGTTCTCGCGCCAGTGCTTCCAGAGTTGAGATGAGGAACGGGAAACATGAATGAATATATGAATTGAAATATATATATATATATATATATATATATATTATATGTGGATGTTTGGCTGCGCATATTTTATAACTTTATTAATTTTATAAGATGTTTTTTAAGTTTTATAAAATATTTAATATTATATTAAAAATATTAGTAGTAATATTTTGTAATTCTTATAATTAAAATTTGAATAAATTTATTAAATTTTCAAAATAAGTTCATAATTTGTTTTATAAAATTTTTAACATTTTATTTTAAATTTTATAAATATTAATTTAAAAAATTACATTTGGTGCTTGTAACGTTTGTTTTTATTAACAAACAAATATCATATTTGTCAAAATTGATCGATTGCGGATATCAAGAAAATTAAATAAATAAATAAATACTCATATTTACTCTTAACTGATTAACGACTTAGCGCAAAGCGAACAAGTTTTTTATAACCAAACTACTTTATAAGTGCGAAGATATACCCATTCATATGCACTAATATGAGAATATGTATAAGGAGAATTTGGTAAAATAAATTACTTGACATGCAATAAAACAATACTAAATTAATCGAGAAAAACATAGATTTTTATTTTTTTATTTGAAAAAATTGCATAAAACACCTTGTGTTTTTTGAAATGTTGCACACGCACCTTTTTTGTCAATTGTTCTCAACAGCGTAAAAAATTTGAGTGATTTGTCTGTTATGCCTTTGTTTTAATAGCCGTTGAACTACCTTCGTTAAAAATGAATGACTTAGATCTTCATTTGTTAAACCCCCTTAATTTTGCATTATATATATATACACATATTTATATAAGGTTAAATGCAAATTATCCCCCTATGTTATACGAAATGAGCAAATTACCCCCCTATAAAAAAAAATTAAGTAAATTACCCTCCTGTGAAAAAAAAAAAATAGAGCAATTACATCCCTCACGCGAATTCGTGTATTGCACGTGCTTTTTGTTTTATTTTTTATTTTTTAATTATAAATTTATATTTATAACCTTATTTAATAACCGTTAGATGTTATTTGAATTTAAGGTCCAAATTGAACTAGTAAATCTACGGCTCAGATTTTGAATTATTTTAATATACGGTTAATATTTAAACAAATATATATAAATGAATATATATAAAATATATAATTATATATATAATTAATAGTATATATATATATATATATAGAGAGAGAGAGAGAGAGAGAGAGAGAGAGAAGAGAGAGAACAAGGGGACGGGAAGGCGGCCGGCGAGGAGGGCGGCAGGGAGAGGGAAGGAGACGACGCGGACGCGGACGACGAGAGGGGGAGGGAAGCGGAGGAGAAGTTGAGGGGAGGCGACGACGGGGGAGGGAGAGGGGAGGTGACGGAGACGGAGAGGGGGATGGGGAGAGGGAAGGCGGCGGCGCTGGCGAGGAAGGGGATGGGCGTGGCGTGGAGGCGGCGAGGGGAAGTGGATGGGCGGTGGCTGGTTTGGGGTGGGGGTGGCGCAGGGGTTTGCCGGTAGGGTGGCTGGTGGCTGGTTGGGGGTGGGAGTGGGGGTGGCGCAGGTGGTGGCTGGTGCGCCGTTGGGGTGGCTGGTGGTGCGCGGTGGGGGTAGCTGGTGGCGCACGGTGGGGGTGGTGCTGGCTGGTGTCGCACAGTGGGGTGGGTGGTGGCTGGTGGCGCGCGGGGTGGGTGCTGACTGGTTTGGGTGGGTGGGTAGGGTTGTTTTTTTTATTTTTATTTAACAAAAATGTATTAAAAATATTAACATGTTATATATAAAATAGTATATTTATTCTTTAATATATATTATAAATTAAATATATAAATATATTGTAAAAATAATTTTTTTTGGAAAAAAATTCATTCACACTCTCAAGTGAGGAGAGTGCATTACACACATACCTTTAAGGGGTAAACTGCTCTAATCTTAAAAACACAGGAAGGTAATTTGATATTATTTTTTTCACAGGAGGGTATTTTGCACATAATCCATATCACAGGGGTAGCATATATTTTTCCCTATTTATATATATATACATACATATATATATATATACAAAGTTATATATACAAAATAAAAATACAATATATAAAAATGATATACGAATGTATGTATATAGGGAGGAGGGGGGGGCAATGGCGATCGGGTGGGCGACGCCGAGCTCGCCGTTGCCTGATCTGGGTGCGGCCAGAGGAGGGGAGGCGCAAGTTGAAGGCGGCTGTGAAGGCCTGGAGCCGATGGGGTGGCTGGCGCTTGGAGGTGGGGTTGGGTGGGGTGGGGTGCGGAATACAATATTCAGTCTATTCTTCTCTTCTTCTTTTTTTTTTTTTTTTTTATATTTATTTATTTATTGTATTTTTGTTTTATAAATTTTATATTAATAAATTAATTTAATTATTTTTTATGCCTAAATATATTGTATTAAAAAAATAAAATTTATTTTACGGAAAAAATTTTATTTTTTGTATTTTTTTTATTTTTAAATCTTAATATAATAAATTAAATGAATTATGTAAAATTTATTTTAAATTTATGCATTTTGATTTATGTATAATAGATTTATGCATTTTGATTTTAACATCTTGGTATTTTTATATGTATAATAATTTAATATGATGTAATAATAATTTTATATATCAATATTTGATGAATATTAATTGTTTAGTACAATATAAAAAAAAGTAAAGAATAAAAAAAAAAAAAGGGATAATTGTATAGAATAGGGGTAATTATGTCCATTCAAATGGGTCAAATGTTAAAAATATATCAAAATTTTATACCACTCTCATTTCTACAAGTGTAAGGCACTCCGTTTTTTTTACGGAGAGAGTTTTTTTTGCGGGGTTTATAATTATATGAGGCCTTTTTTGCTTATTTAATTAACACATGTTAGTTTTTAACAATTTTTGTATAACACAGAGGGGTATTTTGCAATTTTTTCAATTTTTTGATGAATTTTGACTAATGAAATAATTTATTTGTTAGATAGAAACAAATTTAGGGGTATTAAATAATTTTTAAATTACAAAAATTATATATATAATTATACGAAATCTCATAAGAGAGTTGTGTAATTTTCCATAATTTTTACATTTTATATTTTTTGAATATTTGATAATATATTTTTACAAGTTTATAAACTCGTAATTAATTAATTAACTCTCTAAAGATGATGTTTGAGAAAAGGGTTTTGAAGTGGAGGGGCATTCTGGTCATTTCAGGTTTGGGACAGGCGTAATTACCAAAAGCTCCTCATTTCGTCTATAGCTACGCACATTGATCCGGAGCACTCTTGCGAACTCAGAACTGGTAGCAGTCTTACCTGAAGAAGCTAGAGAGAGAAAGTAATCTGTAGAGAGAGCGAGAGAGAGAAAGATGGGTGGAGGAATGGAGACAAACAAAAACCGTTGGATCGAGGACTGGTCAACAGCTAGGGAAAATCTGGAGTTGAATTTCCGGTGGACTCGCCGCAACCTTGCCCTCGTTGGAATCTTCGGCGTCGCCGTCCCCATCCTCGTCTACAAAGGCATCGTCAAAGAATTCGTGAGTTTTTCTTCCCCATTTCTTATATGATGATATACCATGGTTTAGGTTTTATTTCATTTCTCTGTTTCGAAGTGGTTCAGGTCGTGCCCTAATTGAATAGTTCATTTCCAATGGCTTCGTCCATTCATTTTTGTTCACACACAGTGTGTTAGGGATATTGGGTTTTGTTGGGCCCTTCAATGAATTTTGATCTTAATTTGAAATGGGTATTGGGGAAGAAGGTGAAAGATTTAATTTTGAGCGAAATTATTATTCAGAATGAAAGGGAAGCTTGTTATATTTCAATTTTTTTAATTTTTTATTTCAGTGTTGTTTCTTGCAATAAGGAGAGCCGTACTCATTACTGTTAAAATGGTAAAAAGAAATTGAAGGTATATCTTCAATGCGACATCATCCATATAAACATAACCCCAGTCACTCTATTATGATCAGAACACAGAACAGCCAAACAGATTAATATCTGCACGGTACTAAGGCAGGAAAGATTGAACAGGAGTAGTGAGAAAACAAATACCCCTCCTGTATCATTACAAATAAAGTGCCTCCTTTCACAAGTAAACTAGCAAGCTAAAACTAAAGCTCCTACTGAGAAATAAGTTAACAATCTTCCATAAGTCGTTTAATGGTTGGACATTTTCACCACTGCTACCTACACAATCTAGCATCCCAAGTTGAATATGCCACCAAAATATTTAAAGCATTTACCGGTCCCCTTATTGCGAGAAAAAAACGGAAGCAAAAAAAATTGAAATAACTGTATGTTCGTGTATTTGGTTTTTGATTTAGCTTGCTCGGCTTGGTAGATATGCTAGTTTACAAAGTGATGTTTGTCTTATTGTCTCATCATGTCAAGTATTTATCGCCTTTGTATGTCAATCATTTTGTGACTATGTAGATGTGTTATATGTTACTTCTCCTGATTTGCTGCTTTGGTGCTTTTCCATTGAAGTTCATCACCTACCACATGGAAAGAAAAAGGATTAACAGTACCACATAATTGGGGTTGATAAATTTTCTTTTATTTAGTAAAAATGTTCTAATTCGAGTTATATGATTTCATTATGTTCTCTACTTTAATTTTTCTTTATTTATTGTTTGATGGATATATGTTCCATCTTTAGTATGAGCATGTGTCATTACGTAAAACTTTCTTTGATACAGTCGGGCACTTTGATCTATTAGAAGCTTTAGGCCTGTAGGAAAAAGTCATAGGGCAGTGCATTGACTTTTATCATGTAGATGAGGAAGTATGTGAGTTTAGTGTGTTTCTATGTTGCTGTTTTTCTTGGTTCAGATGTTTTCTGCGTGTTAGTTGTAACTTCATTCTGGTATTCACCTCATGGTGATCTGCGTCGCAGCACATGCAAGATGAGGATGCAGGAAGGCCATATCGGAAATTCTGGATGGCATAATGCAGTTCTCTCTAAATAATAAATGTGGCTGAACTAGAAGACTTGTATTCTTCTGGACCATTTAGTGTCACATTCCGAGTTTGTCTATCCTTTTTATGTTCATTTATCTTCTTGTTAGACCTCGATCGGTTTTCAAGGCCACCAAAGTCGAACCATTATATAGTGCAATCTGTTTGATCATTTTTTGGTTTCAATTTGTCTTGATAAAATGTTTAGTTCCATGAACAATGAAAGGTCATGAGTGATTGACATGTTGGTATTGCAGTATCACACGAACGAGTGATTGACAAGTGTTCTTTTTTTAATTATATAGGTGTGCAACACAAATGTGAGATAGAAGAACTTTAACCGGGTGTATATAGAGTCAAGTAAGGGATTGTTTGTTTGGTTGGGTTGAGGAGTGGTTGTATAAGAAAGTGGATTTATTAAAAAAAAAGTTAGTGTTTGGCTAGGGAGAATAGTTGGAGGGAAAGTAAAATTAAATGTATATGAAACTCTTTTGGAATTCAATTTCATTTTCATTTTCATCTAAAATTGGGTGGAAAAGTGAATGTAAGGTAAAAAAGATAAAAAAATACATATTTTAGTTTTATTTTGTCTATTATTATTTATATATACTTTTTTTAATTCTTTTTTCCTTCTTGTTGACAGTATCGATACATAATTTTTGAGCAAAGATAATTAAATCATTGAAAAAAACCACTACTTTGTTAATCATTGATTGTAATTTTTATTTTATTTAAACTGAATAATTTTGTAATAAATGCATTATATTTATTTTGATGAATACTTTTATTAATAAAAATATTTTTGCTTTTGTTTGATGAATTTTTTACAGATAAGATTTTCAAACTTTTTATACTAAAATATTAAAATTTAAAATTATTCAAATAAATCTAAGAATTTTTTAGAAAATTGAAATGCATGATTTCAAATTTTGTTAATTCAAGGGTAGCGTATATAATTGAAAAGTTTTGTCTGTGTGTCTTGTTTTTTAAAAATTAGGGTAAATATATTTTACCATTCAAATTATGCCCGTTTTTATATTTTGTCATCAAATTTTTTTTTTGTGTCAATTTATTATCTCAAGTTTGTGAAATTTGCATTTTTCATATACGATCGGCTTTTTGTTGATTTTTCTATCATAAGATAAAAGATATTACATGTTGTGTATATGAAAATATCACACCACATAACCTTTAAATATCACATGTGTACTGCATGGGATGTTTTTTTTGACAAAAAACATAACTAAAAATAATTATAAATGGCAAAATACAAAATTACGTAAAGTTGAAAAAAAATATTAAAGTGTAAAAATAATTATAGTTTAAATGACAAATATAATTAGCAAAAAAAATATTTATGATATCAATTGTACTATTATGTCACATTTAACAAAAATGAGGGATCCCGGCCGAATCATATAACCCCCCATTCTCTTGTATGATGGTTTTTTAGATCAAAATCGTAATTCTGATAATAGACCTAGAATGTTCACGTATATTAATTGGAGAAAGGAATCATGTGTGCTTAGAGAAAGTATATAATATTGAGCATATAATTATCATTCAACGTTAGATAAAAATGAGGAATTTGAGCATCAAATAAATTTTAATTTTTTTTGGTAGCGAAGTGTATTTTTAAAATAAAATAAATAATATTTTAATGAAAAATATCTGGTTTTAGTATAGACAATAAGTTTTGTTGACATGACATTGAGGGAAACCAAAAGTTGTGAATGAAATATGAGTCATATATCACCAACAACTAAATGGAGTGAAAAGAAACCCCAACAATCCATTTCTTTGCACACGTTTTTAATTTCACATTCAAAATATAGAGATTGCACTTCCATAATCACCATAAGAGAAAAAAATAGCCTCGACCAGGTCGTGCTCGATCCGTAAGATTGATATTTCACAATTAAAGAGATTTTATCTCATCCAACGTGTTCGTTAATTTGAATTATTGATATATTGATTTTTTTTTTTTTTTGTTTTAATTTGAATGTACTGAATGGTGTAACGAATTGCATGCTTTCAAGAAAATAACCCCGACCCTAGTTTTCTGCTTTCTTAGTGGAATACAATAGTTTTATAATAATTTTCAATTTTGAAATATTTCAGGGGACAATCGATAATGACTAGTCTTTTCGTATGAATACATATGATTAGGCTATGTTCATAACTAATTATTGTTATCCATCTACCTAATTTCTCTCGTCTCAAATTTGTTGAAATTATGACTGTCGAAAGTGATCTTAAGAACATTCCCATCAAGTGGCTAAAATTTAATTTATGGGGTTAAAGTCGCACTCTTTACAAATTTCGAATCATGTCAAATTATGAAAATATTGTTCCAATAGTCAAAACTATTCAAATTAAGATCTTCTAATACTTATAAATTAAATTCGAACATTGTTTTTAGAGTCTGTAAAAATATTAAAACCATTCATTATAAATCATCATAAAAAGAAAATACGCACAAATATTATAATGTCACATAAAAAAAAAAAAAGGGGGATCTTATTAGGACAACTACATAATCCGGGCACACGTCGTTTCCAACCATCTTGAGTCGTTAGTTGATTGACGGCTGACATCTTGAATTTTGGGTCATTTCAAGATCAAGTTGGGTAAGAATCTCACAACTTTGCCTTCTTTCATCATTGTTTTTTGAACAATAAAGATATGAATATTGATATGTATATAAATTTTGTGTCCTTTCATTAAGCCTAACAATTTACTTTTGTTTTTCTGTCTATCCTCGTAATTTATGTTAAGATCGAACATTATCATACTTTAATGTTATTTAAGATTATTGTCAAGATTTTTAATAAAATTAAATATATATATACGTGCTGATGTAGTCCACTTAAACTATAATTATACGTAATATGTAACTAACATCTTATAAGATAAGTATACGAAATATATAGACGCATGCATATTATATGTTGTACACGTAAATTGTGATGAAGATTTAAGCAAATTTAGACTTAATGATGAGAGAGGTCTTGAGTCCAAGCTCTACCACCTCTCATGCTGAATTTCTTCAACCTCCCAAACAACATCACAACGATGAGCACCAATTTTCCATCGTCGCTCCATCTTCCTGCCAATCCGTACCATGCATCCTCACAACCACCATCGGGGTTTATTTGTCGTTCGCAACTGTACCCAGTTGAGAATCCCACGTTCCCGTAGGCACTGCCCATCAAAAATAGAAAGTTCAGAGAATTAATTCAAATTTATTTATTTTTAGTGAGCCGATAATTTAAGCTATCTAGTTTGAACGATTTTCTTGTTATAATTAATGCAAAATTGTAATTTTAGTGTTGTATGTTAGGGGATGGCAACCGTCGTCCTGTAACTTAAAGCTACTGAGTGGTTTTAATCCTGGAATTTATTATTTAGGGGCAATTTCTGTCATTTCAAGATGACGATCGCATACGTGACTAAAATTGCAATTTTACCTGTAATTAAAATAGAAAAGGTTGTATATTAGGTCAAATTACCTGACAACTTCAACAACAATGTTGAGAACGTTGAAATTGAGGGGATCCGTTTTCATCTTTCTTCTTTCTGTAATGCAAATGAGAATGACGAAAACGAGTAGATAAGTGAGTTGTGAGAACATTATGTGCCCCGAAAACCTTTCTTGTTTTTTCTTTGGCATTTTTCTACTTTGGCTTTCATATTTTCAGCTTCGTCTATTGGTAGAAACGAAGTATATGGTGGGAGGTACCTGCAGCAAATTAAAGGAAAAATTGCAATTTTAGTCCTATAAGTAAGCATGAGATGTAACAATCTTTATTCTATATAAATATCTTTTGGTGATTTTATTTACAACTTCAAAAATTCCGATTAAGGAGAAAATAGTTGAAAAAGTAAACATAACCAACTTAATTTGAATTTAGTTTTTCTACTATTTTTAAAATAATTCAATGTAACATATAAACACTATTGTGTACAAAAATTATATAAATTTATTTTATTTAAAAATGATTTTATATATAATTCCCCTAAAAGGCCTTCCCTTCCCATTTTATTCTTATTGAAAAAGACATGCACATGAGCATCTACGTGATTGTTCAGCTAGAAAAGGAAAAAAGAACATTCGTATATGATAGGTTGGTTATACTATCAGTGGATTGGTTCTGTAATTATATCTCGTTAATATTTTTATTCTCATAACTTACTCTGTTTATATATTAGTTCTTTTTTTTTTTTTTTATAAATTTAGTCCCGTATTGATAATTTTGTTTACTTTCACATTGTAAGAGATCTCATTTTTTTCATCATGTACTATAGATAGATATGATCGAAATTGTCAATACAAAATTAAATGTCCAAAGACGATTAGATGAGATGTTTATAACTAAATTTTTTGTCAGAAAAATGACTAAATTTATAAATAGAATCACCTATGCTGACGCAATCGAAAATATAATTTTACCAAAATAAAATTTATTTGGGAGAACTCACATCATGGCGACGAACAAACCCAAGATGGCTGGAGAAATTGCTGAAAGATCAAAAACAGATTCCCCAGTGTGCCTGGAATTCACCACCTGGAAAAGAGACCCCACCAGCTTCTCATAAGCACTTAAACCACCGGTTGCTTCAGATTTCCACTCCAGCAGACAGAAAAGCACCAACTGCACAATCACCAACCCCGCACCTGTAATTCCCAGATAAGCACAATGCCGTCCAGAAATCAGGTGCCCGTATCCCAATTCCCTGGAATTCTTCAGCATGTACCTGAATTCTGCTCTTCTACTGATTTTCTCGGCTGCCCAGATCGCTGTACGCAGGCAAACAGGGTACAGCGTGTTCCCCATCAGAATCTGGGGGATCAAAATGAGGAGCAGCCCTGAATTCTTCTTGAAAGCCATCATGTTTTCGTTCGTCGGCACGAAACCGCAGTTTGCGAACGTGGAAACTGTGGTGAATATGGAGAACGTTTGCATGTTGAGGCCTTTGATTTTGAGCACTTTTCTTGCGCTTGGAATGAGGCTGAAATAGATGGAAATCAGCGTGGAGCCTGCTACATGGACGACCAGAAGATAACATGCGACGAAATAGGCCAAGATTTTGATGGATTTATGGTTTAAACTCCCTCCTGTTTCTCCAGGTTTTGTGTCTGATTTCTCGTCCCGGAAACGAGTAGCCATTTCAAGCTCAATATGGTCAGTGGGAGAATCAGGAATCGGGTCTGAAGAGATTGAAGAATCAGATTCTGTTCTGTGAGTAAATAACCTATTTTTCCGCAGGTAAATCTTGGCCCTGATCAAGTGGAGTCCAAGCATGGAGGTGAAGACTTCCCCACCAACAAGCATCAAAATGGTCAAGAAAACGAGTTGGGTGTTGGAGAAAACCTCCATTTCGACAGTGGACATGCTGGAAACAGTCGAGGCCGACACAGAAGTGAAGAAAAGGTCGATGTTTTTAGGCTTGAACGTCGCCATGGTTCTGGGATGTGAAGCTTTCAGGGCCAAGAAACCAAGTGAGGAGAGTGTGATGAAATAGCCAAGTTCAATCCAGAATGAGTTCACCTGAAAGAAGAGGGTTTGAAGGAGGGACAGGAGTGAGCCATGTATGGACCGGTGTAGTTTACTTAGTCCTGCCTGTAAGCAGCAGGAGATGTGCTTCAGTTTCTCACTGGAATGATCAGCAAAGTTGTTCATTTTTTGAGGACTGCTTACTTGACCAAATCTTGAAAAAGGGTTGGGAATTATATATACAACATCAAAGTAGTGGGATTTCCCTGTGCACTCATTTAAGTTTTGCAGCAAAGAGATCATTGGTTTGGAGGAGGATATGGGGCAAATTTGGGTGAAAATTCTGATTTAGATTGGGTGTTCTTCCTCCACCAAGTAATAAGAATATTTCATATATGCAGTGCTCATAACATAGCATGTTTCTCGGAGGAAAATGCAAGTAACTATTTTGTGATATTGAAAATGAGCAAATTATTCTCTTATAAAAAAAAAGTAACTTGTCTTCTTGTGTTTTTAAAATGAAGCAATTTACCTTATGTAATTTTCAAAATAAAGTAATTTACCTCCTTAGATAGGGAGGTAAATTGCTTCATTAAAGAACACATGGAGGTAAATTGATATTATTTTTTCATAGAGAGGTAATTTGCTCATTTGTAATATCACATGAAGGTAAATTGAATTAAACCCTATTTCTCAAAGTCTAATTAATATGAAAAATAAACTGGGTAAATTATATATACCCAAATCTTCTGAGATTTTATCATAATTATAAGTAATCAATCGTTATTTGAAAAATTACAAATATCTTTATGAAATTAACAATTGTCTAATAAATATCCCATACAATGACCTAATATGATGGTGTATTGTTAGACGGTCATTAATTGTAGGATGTATTTTTAATTTTTCAAATAATTAGGGGGTATTTTTAATTACGATAAATTTCAGAATATACATTAAAATTCACCCCAATAATTAAATACTGTAAATACCAATAGCACGATCATAGAGGTTTCTTAATATTTTATGTGAATATCATAAATTTAAATTTTACTGAAAAATATAAATTTGTCAATTCGTGAATGTATTATGAGCTGACGATGGTAGGTCTAGTAGAGATTAATATATCTAGCTAGTGCAATGTTGGTGGGGCTGGCAGTGGTTGGTTAATGGAGATCAGGCTCAACATACTTAGGTCTGTTGGTGCATAATGGTTTGAGTTTTAAAATCTCTTTTTAGAGGTCTTGGATTGGGTGTACGTGGGAGTGGGTAGGCCAAAAAAAAAAAAAAAAAAGAAAAAAGAAAAATATTGAACAATGTTTCGACGAATTTTGACGAACGAAAAATTTAATAACATGTTAGATTTTCGTAGTTGAGATAACAGAATATTGGGCTTAACTTATTTTTTTATTCATAGTGTAAACATTGTAGGAGCGGGACGGAGAGTATTTAGAACGACAAACATCTCCAGCAAAAAGGATTTTTGAGGTTTTTGTCACGTGTTGAATGTAGCGGGTGGTTCATAGCTTACACATTCAGTGTGAATCTTCTATCACACTTTTATATCACGTAATTATTGAGTAATTGGCAACTTTTTTATTTTTAAGTTAAAAAAATAATTGAATTGTAATTTAAAAATAAAATTGCATATGATGACGTGGCATTACACAAAAATTGATAGATTCACCTAGCTTCAAATAAGATGTAATCACAAGTTTCCGAGAATCAGAACAAGTTTCTCGATGCATCCAACACGCCAATGTCAAGAACAAATCACAGTCAATTATGCTTTTATTCTGATCCTGAAGAATTATCCACCCCACACCAAACCTATCCAAAGCAATTCCACTGCAAAATAATAATAATATAAATAAAAATTATATTGTTACTAATATATTAAGTGATAAAATTTTTATATGATCATAATAATGAGTTATATAATTTTTATAGTGATTATTACAATATTCAAATGGATAGCAAATACTGTGGCAAAATTGTCATTATATATAGATTCGTCGGGAATTTAAAGTTAATAGTAGGACTTAAATGCTAATTCTTTAAGTTATAGAATTAAAATTATAATTTAATTGGGTCATATTTGTGAGTACTTATTAATTGTGACAATTTACATGAAATTCTCAACATTTAGTATATACTTTAAATGGCAATTTGAAATTCAGCCAAAATAATTAATTCTTGACGACTTTCAAGAATTCAAATTTAGATATGTTTACCATCTTTATTCCTAGGACGTGTTTCTGCTAACTAATAGAAAAAGAATTATTGGAGTATCGAGGCGTGCTTTGGGTAGTCGATCTGATACTGTCTATTATTGAATATATACATATATATATATATAAAACAACTTGAAGATACATCTTTTAGCGAGAACCCCGACAGAATGCTTCACGCCCTAAGAAGGAGTCTATATATAAAGGTCAAGAAAGTCAGATTTAAATTAATTATATAACAAGTGTATTGTATGATTGGTGTACGGTTTAAAAAAAAATTGACCTATTATATTGCAAGTGCATCACACTTGCTGAGTGATTGATTTAATTCGATCAAACCTGATTTATAAAAAAAATCCAAAAAAGGAGGGACGTCTCGACTTTAGTCTATTGGGAGATTGCAATGCATTGAGATTCCAAAATCACAACTCAGTAAGAACACAACTTATAATTAAAACATAAAATAGTATTATAACTTAACAACATATGAACTAATATTTGATATTACTATATGAAAATTTAATTATACAAATTGAATTAAAACTATAGTTTAAATTAATTAAGATCATGTATGCAGGACCAGTTATCCACAAGCTTATTACAACATGGTCGGAATATATATAAGCAAATGTGGTGGGTGCATATATATATATATATATGTATGTATGTCATTTTATGTATGCTTATTGGTTTGCACTAGAAAGAGTGATCAGTGAGAGTGACCAAAGTGGAAGAAATACAGTAAACATATCAGAAGATAATGTTTTTGACAAAATCTAGGTGTTCATTGGCCATTGCCCACATCCACACAACATTAAAATGCCCTCCAAATTATTTTTTTTTTCTTGTCACTATAATAAAAGATAATATTAAAGACGATTTTAAATTTATTACTAGAAATATATAAAGTGGTAAACTTTTATTTTTTTGTTCTCACTGTATAACTAGTGGTATATTACAATTGACTACCTCATCTGAAATTTGTCATAGTTATTGAGAAGTTATAAATAATCAATTCGAAAGAAATATAATTATGTAACTCCTGTACGATGAAGTAAAAATTACTATTTTATCCTTGCGGACTGTCCCCAGCATCCCTAGTTACTTAAAATTTATAGTGCTATTGTTTTAAATATAGTAAATCGTTGTATCATGAAAGACGAATTATGTTAAACCGTAAAACACTAGTGCCTAGCAATATTATTTAGAGGGAAAAAAAAAAGTTCAACTTTGGTAACAACCTTTTTGTAGATACACAACAATCACAGCGATGTAGGCAAGTGTCCTACATTGGTTACAATGGAGAACTTGATTAGTGGCTTATAAGCCCTCGTTTCCTTAGTGAGACACCTTTTGATTGACAAATCCGTGAATTTCATATGAAGTTAGAGCGAACAGTACTTCGCGCAACAGAACACCGATCGAATTGCAAGTTGCATCATACACATATTTTTTATCAATAAATTACAAGACGAGAAAAGTAATTTTCTTTGCTCAAAAGATATTTGAACAATTAAGTTGTACTTGCGGATCTCATTCTAATGATTTTCACATAATTGGATTCATGATTAGTGTAAATTACAATAGCCTTCCCTAAATTTACCTTAACTATAAATATTCCATCGTTGTTTGAAAAATTACAAAATTTCCAACCCCTCTCCTGAAATAAAAAATACAATATCTCCATACAATGAATTGTCACAAGGAAGTATTTATAATTTTTCAAATGATAAAAAAGTATTTATAATTATGATAAATTTTAAAGAAACCCGTTGTAATTTACCATATATTTTTAACATGGTGATTAATGGTGCATCAAAAGTACTCCTACACACTATGATAAAATGATTAATATGTCTCAATAAATACAATCTTTTGCTATAACCCCTTGTGATTACACTAATCAGAATTTACTTTGAAAATATACTTTAGGGATGAAAACAACATTTGATTTATTTATGTAATTTTAATTTGCTGCACTCTATGTGGATGTGATAGTGCCATGTCACTGATTGCCAAGACTTAGCACTTCTCCCCACTGATAAGAATATTACCAAATCATATATGATTAAGAATAATATCTTCACATCCCAAATTGGGAGTACTGTGTTGGTGCTAATTAATTGTGCTGAAATGGTGGCATCACCATCCCAATTCAGGCCTTGCTCGAGCAGTAAGATTGAGATCTCATAATTAAGAGGTTGTAGATTTGCGTCTCGTGAATATAGGTATATAATTTGAATATAGGAATAATTATACTTTCGTCTTCTGAGGTTTGGCGTAATTATACGTAAATTTTCTATGATTTGGGAATTACATTTAGCGATTTTAATGTTTGTTTTTGTCTAACAAATAAGTCACTTTGTTAGTCATAATTCACTAAATATGCTGATATATATTAACAAAAAAAACTAAATGAAAATTGATATTTACTCTCGATTGACTATTACTGACTTATTGCAAGTCAAATACTTTTTTCAGACTAAACTATCCTTGCAACAACAAAGATATACCTCCTCACATACATTAACGCGTTAAACGTATAAGGATAATTTGATTATAAAAGAATTTATTTGCACCTTTGTTAAACATTGAGGGGGATAAATTACTATTTTGTTTTTCATAAGGAAATTTATCTATATATTTTTCATATCATAGGCATCTAGATAGATTGTAATTTATCCTTAAAAAAACAATCGGAAAACCTACTTAATGATTAATTAATTATAGGAAAATGATTGTTGATTGCATGTAGGCACGTTCTTACTAATCCTTTTGATTTCAGTTTTATAATCAGCATATCACTGTGTTGCCTAATACCCTGCATTATACATGTTACTGTCTTTCATTCTGATATCTAATAAGTTAGTGCTGAATGGGGACGAGAAAGAGAAAGGGACATGCAGCATTCTATTACAATGTTTGACTTGTGTAATGGATTCATTATTAATTCATTCAACTTCATCTGCAAATCTTTTTTTTTTCCTTTCCTTACTCTGATCGATGAAATCTAATTTAATTAGTGAAATTAAATCGTATAACGGGAGAATTGTTGATTCGAATCTTATTAACATGTGGGTGTTGGCAATAATTATTATAAATAAATATTTAATATTAATAAGTGATATAATATAATTATACTGTTCGATATCGTACTTTTTTCATGATTAGTATATACCCTTTTATAATTCTCCTATCTTAGTGGAGTTTTGGGGCAACAGCCACTTGTAATTTCACCTCATTTTGTTGATTATTATAAATAATTATAAAATTGAATGACATAAATAGGTGCTTTCACCTATCATAAAAGCAAAAAAGACACATATCAAATTTAATTAGTTAATAATCAATCCATTACATAAGTGGAAACACTATTGAAGACATAGATTTGCTCCGTGTCCCTTTCTCGTTCTTGTCTCCTTTTGATAGTGTAGTTATTTACACAAATTTTGAGTGTGTTAAATAATTATGAGATTAGAAAAATATGGATAAAAATTACTCTTTTTTCTTAGGGTAGGAGGTGCACTGTAATTTTGAAAAAGACATAGAGTGTTTGCATATTTCGGACTATATTTAGAAGGTGTCAGTCTAATTTACACAAAAAGTTATGGCATAATTACACTCCCCTCCCCTAAGGTTTAGTTTAATTACACATAGATCCCCTATGATTTGTGAAATTACATATAGCACCCGTGAAGTTTACTTTCATCTAACAAACAAGTCCATTCATTAGTTAAAATTCATCGAATTTGTTGATATTAACAAAAAAAATCTATATTAACCCCTGATTGACTTATAACAGGTCAAATAAATATTTTTATGACCAAATTACTCTCATACGTCTTCACGCATTAATGCACTTGAGGATGTATGTTTTCACCGTTAAAAGGGTAGTTTAATTCGAAAAAAAATTATTTGACATGCAATAAATTAGTAATCAATTAATCGAGGGTAAATATCAATTTTCATTCAATTTTTTTTGTTAATATCAGCAAATTCAGTAAAATTTGACTAACGGAGGACTTATTTGTTAGATGAAAGTAAACCTCAAAAGTACTAGATGTAATTTCTCAAACCACATTGGGTTTATGTGTAATTATATCAAACCTCAGGGAGGGGAGTATAATTATCCCAAAAAATATAAGTAAAGATGGGCTAATGGGCCACGTTACTACATATCAAACATGTTATTTTATGTTGGGCTACTGTGGCCTGTGGGAATGGCCCAGAAACAGATCCATACATATCACTTGGTCCTGGGCTCAATTGGCCTTTTAGGAAGCTCATTTTGATTTGAAACTATGCATCTTCAAGCAAGCACTTGAGCCCTTCAAACCCAAAGGCCTTCCTTCAGACTGATTGCTCAAAGCCTCAAAACGTGAATTTACCACCAAAGTTTCTCCGCGACGTCCTGCGGAATCGCCTTTCGTGCCGCCTCAAGCTGATACCTCGGCGGTTGCCGTGATTGTCTGGAACATTGAAAACCGCCGTCATTCTCGTTCTGGTCTGGTGTTCCGGCTGGTATTTGGCCGAGCCGTGCTGGGTAACTGATATCTAGGGTTTCCTTTGTTTGGTTGTGTGATATTTTTTTTTCGAACGTTGGTTCACGAGGACGTTATTTCCATCTGTAAGTGCGCACTTCTTGTTATATATAAATTGATGCTGATGCGATTTAATTAGCTAATTTTAATTGTTTCTGTTCGATGGTTGGAGAATACAGATATTAGATTCCCGCAGGGGGCTATCTCTCTGTCTTGTTCGCAATGGGAGCTGATTTGGCTGAATCTAGGCGTGGGAGAAGTGTTGAGACGAGCGACCAGGATGACATGCCTATGAGGGAGAGGTGGACTGGGGACTATGATGATTTGGAAGGAAATGAACAGGATGAAGTACGAGATTCCGAGAAGCATAGAAGCAAAGATAAGAGTAAAAACAGTGGCAGAAGAGAGGAGAAAGAGCATAGGACTAAGGATCATGAAAAGTCAAAGGCACTTGACGGTTTGAAGGAAAGGGAGAAAGAGGATAAGGATTCTGATAAAGATCGATTGTCCAGTAGGGATAGGAGGAAGGAGGACAGAGATGAGCGGGAGAAGGATAAGGCACGGGAAAGGGGTCGGGAGAAGGATGCTGATCGTGAGAAGCACAGGGAAAAGGAGAAAGATAAAGAAAGAAAGGACCGGGCAAAGGAGAAGGAGCGAGAACGTGAGAGGGATAAAGAGCTGGAGAAGGATGCTGACAGAGGACGGGAAAAAGAGAGGGGAAAAGAGAAGAGCAGAGATAGGGAGAAGGAAAGGGATAGAGCAAAAGACAGGGAGCGAGAAAAGCACAGAGATAGGGAGAGGGAAAAGGAAAATGGTAGAGATAGAGGCAAAGATACAGCTGACAGAGAGAAGGGGAAGGAGAGAAATAGAGAGAAAGAAAAGCAAGCAGATCAAGAAAAGGACAGGGCAAGGGACAGAGAGAGAAGTAGTCGTAAACAGAAGGACGAGAGCCATGACAGGAGCAAGGATATGGACAAAGATGGCCACTCAAGATTGGAGAATGATTATTCTCGTGATAAGCAGTCTGCTAAGGAGCTAGCAGATAATTCGGACGATGAGAATGATTCCAAAATCCTCAAGCATCAAGAGAAGGCCGAGACAGCGATTGCTGGATCTCGCCAATCAGCTTCAGAGTTAGAGGATCGGATTTCTAAGTAAGTCGATTTCTATGTTTAGTTTTGAAGATCCCTGATGCATTCCATTCTCTCCTTCATTAATATTTGAAACTATTTGCTACTTGATTGAATTTTATGCATCATTCAAACTAAAATTTTCCTACTCTTCGGTTTTACTTAAATTCATGTTTAGTTGGAAGGTAGCAAATTTTCATAAGTTAAGTGATGAAATGTGGAAAAGAAAAATAATTGGGGAGCGGAAGAACAGATTTTTCAACGGGAGGCTGTGGAGTGGGGGGTGGACAAATATGTTATTTTCACACAAATCAAAAGTTGTAGAGTTAAGCTGCCGTCACAAAGAGAGGAAGCAGTTGACTTAGTGGTCTCTTCTATTTACTAGTAAAGTTGGATGATATTAATTTGTGCAGTAGGTGATTTATTTTGAAGATATTTTGTATCTGCTGTAATGCAAGTTGTTGATGTGGGTCGTGCTGGAGTATATTTTAACCTAATGATGACTCATTTCCAACTGAACACTTATACATGCAATTTTCTGAAGCATTCTTAACAGGTGGCTCCAACTTTTATTACTCGAATGTGGTAATTTTGCAATTTGAATGTGTTCATTATTAGAAGAATGTTGTTTGCCTGATCTTGTCAGAACTAAAAACCAGGTATATTGGCTTCTTCCCCTGGAAATTGAAATTGCATGAGTTCACCCACAGAAAGAAGTAGAGTTGGCTTCCATCTTTTGGGTGGTAGTGTGTAACAACTTCATCATAGTTGTGTGTTTCGCCGAGAAGAATGTGACTCTGTATTTTGTTTTTAAACTTGAGGCAATTGTAAATCAGTAGCAAACTGTGGCTCTGCATTTTGTTTTTAAACTTGAGGCGATAGTAAATTAGTAGCAAACTAAAATTGGATGTTTGCTCTGATCTCAGAATGAGAGAAGAAAGACTGAAGAAGCCGTCTGAAGGAGCTTCGGAGGTTTTATCTTGGGTAAACAGGAGCAGAAAGCTTGAAGAGAAAAGGACTGCTGAAAAGGAGAAAGCTTTTCAGCTTTCTAAAATTTTTGAGGAGCAGGTTTGTTATCTTAACTTAGTGTTCGTAAAAATTGCAACTAAAAAGGATGTGAAATGATTCTTTTACTTCTTTGTATAATGGATGGTTAGTAGAGAATTGTGACAACATATCTCTTTGAATGAAACAGGACAACATGAATGGTGGAGAAAGCGACGAGGAGGCAACAGCTGAACAGACAACAAGTATATCTCCTTTTAACTCATGCTAACACACATTCTCATATGAAGAAACTTTAGTGTCACCTAATGTTTCAGCATGTCTTTGAAGCCAGTAACTTCTTTTTTATGTCATCTCACACTGTGATTATGGACTTCTTAGAGGAGATTATTTGCACTGAATATGGTCTATTTATATATCCATCATCTCCGGGTTTGAAATAGAAATTATAGGGATGGTAGGCTGTCAAATCCTGGATTGCATAACTTTGGTTACTGAATATAAACTCAAACATACTTCTGGGGTCTGCCTTCCTATATCACCGTCATTATGTGACTTTTGTCTTTTATCATCTTTTGGCAGAGGACTTAGGGGGGGTCAAGATTCTTCATGGGCTTGACAAAGTACTTGAAGGTGGGGCAGTGGTTTTGACGCTCAAAGATCAAAGCATACTTGCCGATGGGGACGTCAATGAAGGTAAGTTATTTAGTAGTTCTTCTTTCTTTAATAGCCCTTTCGCTGTGTCTTTAGTATTTTTCATCCTGTGGGGTATTTTTCTGGACTCAGATTTCCTAAGGTGACGTTAATTGTATATATCAGAGGTTGACATGCTTGAAAATGTTGAGATTGGAGAGCAGAAACGAAGGGACGAGGCTTATAAGGCTGCAAAGAAGAAAACAGGAATTTATGATGACAAGTAAGATTAACAAAATAATTAGTTGCATCTTGTGAGGTCCATGCGACTCACTCTCCTTTTTCCTCTTTTGTTAGATTCAGCGATGAACCCGGTGCTGAGAAGAAAATACTTCCACAGTATGATGATCCGGTTGCAGATGAGGTTGATTTTTATCTTTTTTTTCTTGAAAGCTCTTTTTGGTGGTCTCTCCTTGTGTGAATATTTTCCTTTTTAATTTCTTGATTTTTGTTACAGGGGGTGACTCTTGATTCAAGTGGACGTTTCACTGGTGAAGCTGAAAGGAAATTGGAAGAGGTAATTTATTTGTGCGCATGTGTATGATAACTAGTTACTCATATAAAAAGAATTATGTTGTTAAATTTAGGTCTTGTAATATAATGACAGCTTCGGAGAAGGATTCAGGGGGTTTCTACCAGCACCCAAGGCGAAGATCTTAATTCAACTGCGAAGATATTAACAGATTATTATACCCAAGATGAATGAAAAGTTTCAAAAAGCCAAAGAAAAGAAGTCTTTGAGGAAAAAGGGAAGCTGGACTTAGATGCCCTTGAAGCAGAGGCTAGATCTGCTGGATTGGGTGCTGGGGATCTCGGTTCCCGGAGTGATGGAAGAAGGCAAAATCTTAAGGAGGAACAAGAGAAGATTGAGGCTGAGATGAGAAGAAATGCTTATGAATCAGCATATGCTAAAGCAGAGGAGGCATCTAAAGCACTTCGTCAAGAACAAGTACCTGCCATGCAGACAGAAGAAGATGACGCACCTGTTTTTGGTGATGATGATGATGAGCTCAGGAAATCCTTGGAGAGGGCAAGAAAAATATCCTTGAAAAAGCAAGATGAGGAAAAAATCTGCTCCACAGGTGATAAACTCTCCTTGCCACTTCCACCACCAATGATTCAACAGCAGAAAATCCAAATTCAGGCTCTGGAGATCAACAAGAGAACAAAGTTATCTTCACAGAGATGGAAGAATTTGTCTGGGTTTGCAGCTTGATGAAGGTAAGCAATCTTTGAAGTGACCTTTGCGCTTTCGAGCTTAGAGATATTTTTTTTTGTGATGTCAAGCGATTACAGGAAAGGGAAATGTATTAGGCCTGATTCGGAAAAACACCATGTTAATTCTTTTATTCCTCAAAGATCCTGTTGCCTTCAATCAATTAGATTCTGCTGCTCTACATGTTCTTCCCTTCAACTCTAGTTGGATATCTCAAATACTCAAAGGAACAATCTAGTTATTGGCTTCACACCTTTTATTAAGTCCAATTGTATTCTTTAGTCCAATCCAGTTATGGGCTATGATGTAGTATCCTGTTTTAGTCCTTTTATTTGTCATTGCATTTTCATGTATTAGCATTAGACTTTTCTGATGTTCTACCTGTACCTTGCTCGGTGTGTGTATTTGGTTTGTTTGTATGTGGCATTTGATTGGCCTGCACTATTACAGCAGTTACTGTGGTGCATCTGCTTCAATGTTGTTATCTGCTTGTAGTGCCATCATGGATAATGGACTAACTTTCCCATAGTTGTGCACTAATTTCTGTATTTTAGTCATGCATGAGGAAATGCTTAATGACGTTACATGTCCTTTTGCTTGTATAGTTTTTTTTCTCATAGTTTCTGTACTCCTCAGAAGAGAAAATTCCTGAAAGTGAAGATGTCTTCATGGAGGAAGATGTGGCACCAAGTACCTCTGATCAGGAAATGAAGGATGAAGCTGGTGGTTGGGCTGAGGTAAAAGAAACCATGGAAGATGAGACTCCTGTCAAGGAGGAAAAAGAGGAGGTCGTTCCAGATGAGACAATACATGAATCTGCAGTTGGGAAGGGTCTAGCTGGTGCTCTCAAGCTTCTGAAAGATCGAGGAACACTGAAGGAAACTATTGAATGGGGTGGCCGAAATATGGACAAGAAGAAAAGCAAACTTGTTGGCATTTATGACAATGATGCGGCAAGAGAAATACGGATTGAGAGGACAGATGAGTATGGACGAATTGTAAGTGCCTTATTTTGATGATTCATGTCTTTCTCTTATATCATAAGAATTATATGTCTGTGGCTGGTCGTTTTGTTTGCTATCTTCATTGTGCATCCTACATAATTTTTTAGTTGCATTTTTTATTTTTTGATATTAATTTTCGACTGCAATTGTTTAGGAAACTGAGCAAGGTAATGTGATGTTTGGACTGTGTACCTGATATAGCTTAAAACCTGATTCATTTACCTGCCCTATAACATCCTCCCAAAAGAAAAGATTTGACTGCTACTAATATTATGTGTACCAGATGATTCTGTTAGTTTCTGATATCAGATATAACTACCGGGTTAGAAATCACAAAATTCACTGAATTAAGTTATGACTTTGTCAGTTACTATGATTGATTGACCAGCTAAACTTCATTAAATTATATGATTGTCTAAGGGGCATAATGCTTTTTACTCAGACACGATACTCTGCTACCACATCTCTGAAATTCTAATTTCCCTAGTTAAAACCAGATTTCACAGTCCTAGTTACATCAATTTGAAGAGGAACCCAGTTATACTGTGCAAGATCAATTAATTCAGCTACATTGCTGTATACGTCACTCAAAAAAAAGATGTTTCATCTCAGAGCTGTAGGTAAACATCTAACTATTATATTTCCTGGCATTTAACAAAACAAGAAGTGGACCAACATCCTCCTGCTTGGATGAACTATATCTAGATTAAGACGAAAAGTGCAGCACATAAATCTAATTTTGTTTCTTATGGAACTTGCTTTTCCTGTGCAACAGTTGACACCAAAAGAAGCCTTTCGGCTACTTTCACACAAGTTCCATGGAAAGGGGCCTGGAAAGATGAAACAAGAAAAGCGCATGCGGCAGTATCAGGAGGAATTGAAGGTAAAGCAGATGAAAAATGCGGATACACCATCTCTTTCGGTGGAGAGAATGAGGGAAGCTCAAGCTAAACTACAAACACCATATCTTGTTTTAAGCGGGCATGTAAAGCCAGGGTATGATTCACTTTCCTTCTCTCTTTTACGTTCACATCTTGCATAAGTTTCATCTATTTATGTATTGCCTCACGTCCTTGATGAGGATATTTAATCTTAAGCATTAAAAAGCCAACGGAAGGCAGCTTTGGGAAATAAACCCAAACTAGTACACACAACTGTGTTGGAAAAAGCAGAAATTTAGTTATTTTCAGACTTTCTTTGTTCCAGTGGCAACTCAGTTTTCTGATATGAACTCTAGAACTTGCTTTTAGAGTGTTATGGCATTTTTGTTGTCTTTTTTTACATAATTTGGTTGCATATTCAATTGGAAAAATGCTAAAGCTCGATAATAAAGACTTTGATGATATGATAAGATCCCTATCTTGTGACATTTGAATTTATTTTTCATGCACGTGTATTTGCACTCTTTGTATTCAGTGCAAAAATTCTATATTTATATATCTATATCTATACCTATCTATATGAAGTATGAATGCATGTAAAAGTTTCTTTCACTTTTTGACTTGACTAAATTACCCTTACCCTATTGTTAAGGATAAAGATGTAAACTATTAGACTTATTAACTACTATTATAGTTACTCACTATTAATGGTGAATTTAATGTAAAACATTAACTCTTCAATTTCTATCCTCAATGATATTTTCATCCCAATGTGTTCATTAATATAAAATAAACATGAAGCAATAAATTAGATATTATGCATGTGAATTTGTATGAACTTAATATTCAAACTAATTAGATTAACATATGAATCACCATTTTCTAAAATAAACAATAAAATATAACTAACAAAATCTTTAAATAGAAAGTAATAGAAAGGATGTGAAAAATAAATTTGGAAACAAAATTAGTTTATTAAAAGATCTGCATGGCTATTCTATGGAAATTAGGTTTGATTTGAGGTAATATCATGTTCTGCAGGCAAAGTAGTGATCCGAGAAATAGTTTTGCAACTGTGGAGAAGGACTTTGCTGGAGGCTTGACCCCCATGCTTGGTGATAAAAAGGTGAACGTTCCTGTTTTCAGGCAGTTTCATTTCTTCTCTTAGAATACACATGAGCTTCCGTGCTTCAGTATACAGAACTCTTAGGGGCATTGAACTATTTAGAGACCTCTGGATGTTGTGAGTGCAGGAATTTGTGTTTTAACAGGCGAATAGAACTGGGTCTACTCCATCGTATGTATTCAGTTATATGCAGTTATAGCCCTGTTTAATTAGTTTTTATTTTCTGTGTTCCAGGTCGAGCACTTCTTAAATATCAAGCGCAAGCCTGAGCCTGGAGATACTGCTTCTCAAAAGAAGCCTAAAACTTGAGACCTCAGCCATTCTTACTGAGGCATTCAGTATGCATGTAGTGTTGGAGCTATATTCATTATGCTGCCAGATTGCCGGGATCAGTAGTCTGTTAAGCAAAGATATCAATTTGTGACCTACCCTAACGGAGTAAAATTTCAAATGTTTTACATACTAAGAAAGGATCAGGATCTCATACGCTCAATATTTCTAATGCTACATGTTCTTTTATGTTTCACGTCTCTGAAGTTGAGATTTACAGTGTTGTACGAGCTTACTGACTTTCTTGGTTTACAACCTTCAAATGGGATGATGGCAATGTTAACCGGTAACTGTGCCAATTGCAACACCTATTTTACAAAGACGTAGGCATTCATATTCTCAATTGACAATAATTTCTCTTCCATCAATGAACCTGTATTGACATTGTGGCGATGTGCTACTGTCTATTGCTAAAGCTATAAATGAGTACCATTTATAGAATGAATCAAATTTTTGATGTTTCAAGATGAGTGTGCATGTTGTATGGTAGGTTCAAATTACACGAGCACAATCACCAGCATCGCATATGAGGACCATCCCTTCTTGGTCAATCTGGCTTGCTAACTCTGGTTGTAGCTTTGGATATTCTTCCCTGATGAACGATGCGGCATCTAAAGCACGATCAGCATCCACAAATGCAATACAGCACCCTCTGAACCCAGCACCACTGAAACGCGCACCATAAACACCAGGAGCTCTTAGAAGGATCTCGTGAAGTTGAACAAGTGGTTCACAACCTGTTAAGATTGTAAACAAGATTAGACTATGGATTTGTGGTATACATTTAATGGTATTTTTCCCTTCTTTTTGTGAATAATTATTAGCAAAAGAGCATATATATGTGGAGTTAGAAACTATACCACTCTCATAGTTCTTGATAGAACTCAAACCAGATGCAGAGATGAGCTTTCCAAAATCCTCTATATTTCCAGACGCCCAAGCCTCGAGCCCTTGAATTAAAACCGGTATCAATAATACAACAGCAATTCTTGAATAAAAGGGCAGATAGAGAGACAAGAAAAAGTAACAGTCAAGGATGTTTCTGTAAATGCAAGAATCAGACCCTTTAACGCGTTTATTCTCGGAGAAATAATGCTCTGCTCTTCTCGCTAGACTGGGATCCAATTTCCCCTGCAATGGAATAGAACATTGACCTCAAAAGTGAAAACAAAGGACAGAAAGTGAAGCTTACGTCGATCTATTAAGGTTTATTCTATCTGGTGCAGTACACAAAAGCTGGTCAGGTAATAGTACAGTGTAAAACATGAAAACGGCGGAAGCTAGAAACATATGCCTTCTTGTTAATGGAGTAAATATCACTTTAGAAAAGTTCAAGTCAGAAATGGACCTTGTGCTCCTCATAAGCCTTGGGGTCAACTGCAGCAAATTGAAATGGATTATCAAAAATAGCAATGATATTGTACGAGTATCACAGACTAAGAAAGCTAGTTCTATTACCATTAGACAGGATAGGCTCTAACCCTTCATTCCCAGAAGCCCTGCAATATAGAAGATTGATGGACAGAAAATGATCACCAAATTTTGTAGTTGTTTTGTTTGCAATAATTTAAAGAAGCTAAAACATCAATAAGTGAAATTTATGATAACAAAACAACGAAAAGGGATTGAAGATTAAATCAGAATGGTGAAGATATTTAGATTTTTCTGGAGTATGTTAGGATAGAAAGATTTGGGGTTTGAAGGATTTCAAATGCATAATAGAAAAGTTGAGTGCATTTATTCTGGATTAATTTTAAGTTACTATAGTTTTCAAATCCTTCGATTGAATTGTTTTTGTATCAGTATGAGGATATGGAATCAACTCGATTTGGAGTCGTTCAAAATCCTTTACTCATAACCTTCCTTCAAATCCAAATGTCTTGGTTTAACCGCAACTTTAGGATACTTTAAAGCACTATTCATATTTCCTTGGTTTTTGCTGATACTGAAAAGTTCTTAAACGAATCAATTATCAAGGGATAAATCATTCTGTCTCAGGATTTTAATTTTCCACAATTAGATCTGTCTTCAGTAGTCAAAACTAGAAAGGAACTCAAACATATGAAGTCATGATTTTCATTTTCCACAATTAGATCTGTCTTCAGTAGTCAAAACTAGAAAGGAACTCAAACATATGAAGTCATGATTTTCATTTTCCACAATTGAACAAAGTTCTTTAGCATCAAAAGACTGGGAAGTTAGGTGATGCAAAAACTAGCCATATGTCTACTTCCGGGAGTTGGAGAGATAAAAAGTCTACTTCTAGGAGCTGGAGAAATAAGATTTTCTTGAGAACTTGAATGTCCTGCATACCTATTATTATTCTTCAGGCACTTAAACTTTCGATTCTGAGAAACATGAATTATTTTATGTAAGTGAAAACCAAAAATTCTTTTTTGTGTTTACGGTAAAGAAATGCCACAATTTTCGTAAGCCACAGCACACAAATAAATAAGGACAGCAGGGACTATAGTATAACAAGGACTTACTGAAGCAGAATTTTTGCAGCCTCTTGACATTCAGCAACTCGGGAATTGTATCCAGGATTTGTTATCAAAGCCTGCTTTAAGCCTGAAAATGCTAGTAATATATTGAATTGCTTCTTTGTTTCATTGTTATGGTTTGCATTTGATTCTGGAGATCGAATAAGTCTGTGTTCTTTGGTCTGCACAGAGAGATCAGATTCAGAGGTTTCTGAATGAAACTGAACAAGATAATCACTGGATGTTAAAGGATACCATATTGATCCAGAAAAAACAAAAAACGTTAAAGAACACAAAAACAGATAACAATTTTGAACTGAAAATAAATCAATCAACTGAAACCCATGCATTTCAATTGATTATAGACGGAGGGGTTCAGAGCGGAGGCCTTATCAAATGAATGAAAACACCACACAACAGCAGTAACAGAAAAATTATAAGAGCCTGTTTTCAATTTTATATTAGCAGCAGCACTATATTGCTAACAACTACCTTCTTATATTCAAACTGTCAGAGTTTGCTGCTCCAACCTGATTAAGCATTACGGTGTAACTAGTTTATGAAACTGGAGTCCACCTTTGCAAATTGCATATGAGAAATTTCCAAATAGAAATAGATTAAGTTGGAAAGTCGTCTACCTATTCGACTCCTAAATGTGTGAAATTTGAGCACATCTTCTTTCAGTAAAAGCTCGGAAGTATGTATTTATGCATCTATGAGCACACATGTACTGAGAAAGAGAGTTGTAATTATCTAATGAGTGCAAATAGGCACAGAAAGCTGTAACTTATCGCTATTATTTTCCAATTGAACATCTGATAGAAATCAAAGAACCTAAAAATGTGTCTACACTAGAAGCTTTTAAATCAACAGTAGGTTATTGCTTTTAGCATCTGCTAATATTAGCGATCAACCAAATCTTCAGAAGCCACTTCAGTAATTTAAATCAAATAAGAAAGAACGGTCTTATTCTCTTATAGATTTTCCTCATTCAGTCATTTTTCTCAAGCTGTTCAAAAAATCTTCTAGAGAGGGGTATAAAGTTTCAGTGTTGGTAGTTCTGCATATATTCATAAACTATCTTTGAATTATATGGAATAATGCAACCTCAGAAAATAAATCCCAAGACACTCACCATAATTTTTAAATGGCATGTTTTTTAGCAACAAAATATGCAACATAGCATATTAGGCAAAAGTAAGTAAAACTAACATAAATAAAATAAAGTAAAGCATTTTAGTTTGGAAATGTCTACTTTAATCCTAAAAGTATGTGTACAGAAATGGCAAGCATTTACCTTGCAGTTCATACAAGTTAAACAGCCATAGCTTGAAAGCAAAATGGCTGATTGATCCAATATGCCATTTTTCAGACCTAAATATTCATTTTCGATTAACCTGCATATTTGGAGAAGTTGGATGAAAATAAGAATAGTTCTAGAAATAGTACAACTTTTAGGGCAGCAACAAACCATGAAGTTTCCGAAGCAAAAAGTAAAGATAAAAAGGTGTGGCCCATAAAACTTTGAAAGCAAAAAGTGCATATAGAAATGATGGCTCTTAAATAGAAAGATATGGAAATTAAATACCTCAACTGTTTTGTGGTCTTAAAGAAAAGATGTTTCATTTGGTTCTAAATGCTTAGTCTAAATATCAACCTCCTAACATCCCGAGATCAATATTACATTACCATTACTTGTATAGGTAACAGTAACAAGAATCAGAAAACAATTTGCAAGCTCCAACTTGGCTAGCAAGAGTAACCTAGCCGAAAGTAATGGGGATAGCCAAGATATTCCAAGATTATGATATCAATTTGGTCCAGCAACTGCAGGATTCACATATTTCAAATGCAAGAGACTACAAAATGGGGATTCAAATGTGCTTGAATTTAGATGCAAAACCCTCTTAACACATTTGTCTCGAACAAAGGATCAATTTTAAAAAGCAGGATCCTCATTCAAATCTCATTCTCTGACAACAAACAGAGATAAATAATTACAAGTCTACCTCCAGTAAATATATTATGGGATCCACCTACTTTCTCTCTTTCCCTGTGTAATGTAGTTTCTTCTGCCTGTCAAAGTAAAGAATTGTTTGCCTACCACCACTTGTTTTTCTGCCTCTGAGGCTCTAAAACAATAATGATTAGCCAAAAACCACTTGCAACCAGGATGCCACAAAAAGATAATTATCTAACCCCAAGCTCTGAACTGGCAATAAACCAATTTAGAGTGAAAATCACGCACTGAAGTGCCATCTCAAACACCCAAGGCCATTAGAAGGCAGTTCATTTTAATGTTCCCTGAATATCTTTTTGACATAATGAGAGGCTTTTTGGGAAAACTTCGTCAAAGTGATACAATTGCATATTTCTTAGGCAAGTAGATATTAATTTGATCTATCAAGGTCCTTATCCTTCTGAAAATATGTCTGCTCAAGTAATTGCAAAAAGGAGTAGTAGTTGCAATTTTTGTATCAAAAAATCATACCTATCATACTCAATATTTTCCGTAGGAGAAATTATAAGCTTATTTGCACTTTCAAAAGCCAACAAGTAGGCCACTCCAACCTGTCAAATGAGATTCTTCAGTAATAAAAGAGACATAATATTGCCTAAAAATTGTTCACATGTTACAAGAAACAAAGAGAAATCTTGGCATGGACATAATTTTCCCTCTAGTATACTGCACTGAATACCTGAATGCATCATGATGATTACATACCAAATTTGATTCCAATCTAAAGAGGGAAAGATACACCTAAGCTACTTCTCGTTACAGGTAAAATGTGTAAGATCCATGATCATCTGGAAAGTTCTTTGTTTAGCAGGTCAATGCTCTAAACAAATGAGTCCTTTATGAGTGAAATATTACCCTTTACACTTCCACACACATAAAGCTCATGAAGACTCCTATGATATTCTGTGATCAAATGCTTATGTTACAACCTTAAATTAGTGCTGCTATCCCAGGGAGTATGACCCAGAACTCTTGTTAACTATTGTACAGTAAGTAACTATACGCATGAGTATTTTTGTAAAATAAAGTTGGTGGCAAGAACTATTTTTTCCAAATAGTACTGAGGGCCACAATCAGAATGACATGTTAGTTTCACCACAGTCTTGTAACTGACGGAAGATTATGTAAGGAACTTTATTAACAATTATAATGGTTACAGTAAGAGACTCGGTTTTATTTTTGGAAAGTTAAAACCAATCATCTGATCACATAACATGAAGTTGATAGAGGAGAATATGAGAAGTATACTAACGGCTGCAGAAGAGCTAAGGCCAGAACTGTCTAGCCCCTCAGTGCCACAGATAAATCCAATAATGCCCTGCAATCACAATAAAGTTTGTCTAATCTAAGGATAAACTGAGTAGCTGTATAAGTAATGAGAGTTAAGAGAAAGGGAGAAAGTTTACAGAAGACACAGCCACTTTCTCACAGATTTAACCATATATATAAGAGATTTCAACTCACATCATCAAAGAAATGCTGCATTAAATCTATAAGGATCTAAAAAATGATCAATGATTTTGACACTTAAAGTGAAATCAATGTGGCCAGTAAATACTTGAAACTGAGTCAATATACTTTAGGCTGGCCTTTTATCAGCTCCAGTTACACAATCTACCAGCACTTTAAGGATCTGGCATTGAGAAATACCAGACAATCACAGGACATTGTTTAGAACATAAGCAAAGGCCTCAAATTCAAAAGAATAACTCAAGTACGTTGTGGGAACTTATTTTCAAGACTAATAAAAATTTCACAAGTGAATGTGATGTATCGTACCAAGTCTAAGCAAGGGTATATCCTCATGGGCCCTTTATGATGGCATCATAAAGCTACATGAGACAAAGATTTATTGTTAAAATGCAGAGAACTTTTTCAGAATGTATCAAGCCGCATTATTTGGTAAGTCATAATTCGTACTCTCTCCTTTCCAATTTGAATGTCCTATTTGTCTTGGTACAGATATCTTGATGAGAGGAAAAAAGGGGGAAGATGGGCTTTACAGTTTTGCCTTAGAAAGTGGTCCAGCGTTAGTGGAGTTACATGGTTTCACTTCACCAATAGGGTCCTATGGGAAGAAAGTTGTCATTTTAAGAAATGAGACATTATTTGTAGACATCCCCTAAAAGGAAATGCATTTCTTTGGCAAATAGTGTTTACTTCGTAACAACAGTGTCCAAATCAAGTCAAGGAAATGAAAGGAATGTTGAAAATCTTAAAAGTATTCCACATTGCTAAAATTTGAGACAAACAGCTGTTCTTTTTTCCCCTGGCTAAACTGGTGTAATACCAATTGAGTATTACCGACTCAGTTTGACTTTTACTACTATACCTACCTGTAGAATCCAAATATCTTTCCCTCTCTTAAACAAACTTGTGTTAGAATATAAATTTAAGGCAAGCAATTGAAGAGAGACAAAATAGTAACCTTTTTTAGATGATTTCCTCTCTTCTGTAATGCATAAAGTGCTCCTCTTGCGTAATTTCCCCAATTGCATTCCTCCTGTGAACTGGAGGAACGCTTCAGGGCACCTGAATTCTTTAATTCTGCAGAATTTCGTGGCTGTTCTGCATCTACACTGTGAAACCAGACACGAATGTCTTTTATGTCATGACAGTCATAAATTGTGTACCTCACTGAATATCATTTCTACTTTGCAGAGAAAAGGGAGGCACGTGCTAAAGTATTTGGAACTGTGTGGTAAATAGAAGAAAAAGGACATACACAGAAATACCCATTTCACGCATTCAGTTATGTTAATGCAAAAGCCACCAGTGTCACTATGTTGCTGTCTCAATGAGAAATACCTTCCATATTCAATTAGAAGAACGTTTAAGAACTATTGATTCATCAAGGTGTAAACTGCATGGATGTTGGCATGACTACACTAGCAATATGATAGATACAAGGTTAACTGATTAATTACACTGAAAGGGAGGCAAGAGTATAAAATTGGATATCCTCATAACAAATAAGATGGAGTTATCAAAATTCCTCATCCGGTAATATCATCATGAGAGATCAACTCAATCGGGCATGCGAACAGAGATTATGGGCACTGATCAATAATTTGATAAATTTAACAATCTGACGCTTGCAAACAATATCAAAAGTTAGATACTGTTATATAACCATAATCGTGAAGGCCAAATCAGTTAGGCATATTAGAAGAATTATTGGCTAACAAACTTCAAGTAGGCACTTCCACATTTTTACATTTTTAGACATAAATAATCAAGTCCGTAAATGATATGAATGTTCTACCAAATCTTATGACTATATGAATAAAAAGCAAGCTCAGTCATTGTAGGATGTTAGTAGAAATTCTAGTTAGAATAATATTCTGATCATCACCTGAACCTAACTTCCCCTTTGAACTGTCTTGATTGTAGTAGAACCTACAAAAAAATAATGGAGTTGTTGCTGATCTCAGAAAGCTGCCTAAAGGTAATATTTTGACTGCAAAATTCCTCAAATGCAATCACCAGTTAAAATCATAACAACTGCACGCTTTGGGGTATCCTTTCATAAAAAAAAGTTACATGCATGTTTTGATTTGAACACCCAAAAGATGAGTGCAGAGATGCTTTTGATTAGTTGTTAGTTTCTGAATAGCTCTTGATACACAAAATGAACACATAAAACCCTTTAAACAATTTGTTCTAGGAATTAAACTGTAGAAGCCCATCATGATTCTGCCTGTTCCCATGGTCCACTAAAGTTTCAAAACAGTAAACAGTCATTTAGTCATCAATTGTTGGATGAGGTCATATGCTTTGAATTTCAAAGGGTAAATTCCTGAGTCAGTTGATGTCTCCAGTATGAAGGTCTACAAATACCTCTTGCACTACTTTAGTATCAATTGACAAACTTAATAGATGTTGTTGCTCTTGTTTGTATGAACAACAATATTTCAATATATTTCTAACAAGTCATACCTGAGAATTATCTGAAGGAACAAAGCCAAAGAAGTACACCCTTATTGATCGTCATAGCTGAAACAGTTCCACCCTGTAAAATTACAGAAGGCAGAGACATATATCCTGGCTGTTAATTGAGAACTAGAAATCACAGAGCACTTGACCCCAAATAGCAAAAAGAGAAAAGTCCACTATCAAATTAAAAACCACAAAGTTAAGTATCAGGGATCTATAACATACGGCATAGGATTATTGCTTGGTTAGTCTTAGGGAATATTCTGATGATGTCTAAAAACATACTAAAACAAGTCAATGTCTTCTAGTAACTTAGATAGCAGGGAAAACTACTTTAATAATCAAAGTTAACTTGCAGAAATCAGATACAGCAAACATCAACAACTCAGACTGGAGAGACATATAGTAACCCGGGACTTTGTGCCAAAAACAAGCGCATCTGCATCTTCAATGACACTTAACCAGGGCTAATAGAGGATGTTATCAATCAAATAGCTTTCTGGTTCATATAATATAATCAATCAAGATGTGATGCGAAACGCACCTGATGGTCAATATGAGCTCCAAGTGGACAAATCCTATAGGGGGATATGACAACCCTGACCTCCTTGGGATCTTTACCAGACATTTCAGCAACCTTCTTTCTAATTACCTCCAACTGCAACAGTAACATATAAGGTCGATTGCACCCGATTTTACTAGATACATACTTGAGCTTAAACACCACTTTATGATATAACTACATTTTTACCAAAAGTAGCTAAAAGAACATATTCACGCAAAACTACAAAAAAAGATAAAGTCAGAGGATAAAGCATTTATTTGACTACTAAATGATAAGCCAATTTATAGGTTTATACAGGTTTGGCCAGACTTGTATACGCTACTCGTTTCTATGCACTAATAGGTAAATGAGTACAAGTCATACTCAGTGCAGGTTTGAAAAAGTATATTCTCATCCTTCTTCAGATTTGCCAGATCTGTATACATTGTAGTCATATAAGCAGAAAACAGAGATGCTTGCTCCACACGATGAAGTTCATCTTCCACATATATTGCGGTCTAGTACATAGCCAGCTCAAACACAGACGAAATGCAATTTATACAATTCTTACTGATCTAATAATAAATGAATAGAATTCTACATATTCATCCACATATACAGATACAATCTGTACATTTTTGCAGAACATGACGATTAACATGCACATCAGTATCATAAAGCCATTGCAAAGCAATTAAATCCAAGGCTTCGAGAAAATGAATTCAGATAGTTCTCCAGATGTGAAACGGTCACAACCCACACGATAATCAACCAAACTGAGACTAATAAGCTCCATTGCAACAGGTATAGCGAATCAAGATTTACCTCTGATTCGGAAGGCCAACGCATTGCTCCCATCCCTCCAGAATGGAAAATCAAAATCTTCAATCTACCGACAGTTCTTGAACTGGGCTCTCTCTTATGCACGTTATTCGCGTGCGCGCGCGCGCTCGCTCGCGTGTGAGAGAGAGAGAGAAAAGATAGAGTGGAGTTAAAGAAATAACAGTTGGTGAATGATTCACCCCAAGAAGAGAATTTTGGTTGAAAGGGTGATTTTTAGTCGTATCTAGAACTCATTTTCATCCGCCCAACAACAGAAGGGATTGGATGAGGAGTCGGGGGACAAATTGAAATGCAATGATTAGGCAGCATTCATTCCTCGTATGTTGGCAGCGTGGCGTGGAATTAACAAGTGTTCAACTGTAATTACTGAAGATGATAAACAAGTTAAAAGCGGACAAAGGATCATCCGTCGTCTCGTCAGCCCATTATGGAGGCAATGCATCTGTAGCAGCTTTCTACACTGCCCCCGCCGACCAAGCTCCTCCATACAATTACTCATTTCTTTATCACATCAATGTATATACTTTTATATCTTATCTAAAAGTTTTACCCAAATCACATTTTATAAAACTAAATTATCGCGTGGAAAACATAAGAAAGAAAGTGTATTATACTCGTTATGTAATTGGTCCCATTTGACAAAATTTGATTTTAATTCGAATTTCGCATCTTATCGTAACAATTGGTTCACTCATCAATTTACATTTGTGTACGCCTATCAAGTTTTAGGTTTAAATGAGTTACATGATCAAGTTTAAAATTATGGATTTAAATACTATTGAATGTATGGGTATTTATTTAATTTTATGTAAGTTTATTATAAGTTTGTTATATTAATATTGATACTCCTAAAAATTGGTTGGTCCAAAGAGACTCAGGCTATCCAAAAAGAAAAAATGAATGCAAGTCTCATTGTGCCTCCAGGAAGCCCAGTTCAGATAGAGCTAAGGAGTCCAATAGGAAGTGCTCCAAAAAAATAAATTGATAAGACAAAGTTCAACTAGCCTAAATCTAAAAGGGCTAAATCCAAGAAAGTCTCACTGGCCCACAAGAAAATTATGATGATTGAAATCCCAGCCAAAGTCAAACCCCATATCACGTGTGCTTTTACGGTGGCTAAGTGACATCCACGTAAGAATTTATGGAAGGAAATAAGATAAGGACTATTAGCCCCCAATATAATACCAACCAAAGTAACCTATAAACTAAAACTTGGATTCTTTGGGAAAAGCTCTCTCACCACTTCGTTGAAAATTTGGAAAGATATTTTATCCCTGGAGAGAACCACCGTGCAATCTCTCATCGAATCCGTAGGAATTAAACCTTATCAACCATTTTGATGTCATATTCTACCAAAATTCGCAGGATTCAGTATTTTTTAATTGACCATTAAGGTATATAATTGAAAATTTTTTGATACTTAAAGTAGTTAGAGAGAGGAGTGCATTGCTAATGAGACTTAACTCAGTTTGAAATTGAGTCCCTATGATTTTAGAGGTCATGGATTCAACCCCGTCAAGTACGTATAGCAGGAGTTGTCTAACTGTAAATAGTAGGTATCATTGAGAAGAATATGATTATTGTAAATAGTTTTTTGTTAGATATGATGTTGAATGAATGACTTTTTGATATCGGAATTAATAATAATTTATTGCTAATAATATATTATTCGCGATTTCATCAATTTTTAAATTAAACATTCAATAGTTCGTGTGAGATTTTTTAAACTCATCTCAGCTATAACCTTCACGTTAATCATAACCCTTATGCCCGATTTATTTTTAAAATTATTTGAGTGATAGAATAAATTGTTGTGATAAAATAATCCAGTATTAATTGTATGCAATTTAACTTGACGGATATTTCTGTGAAAATTTTAAATCCCCATGTATGTAACAGAATGAATGCTAAGTATTATTTTTTTAATTTACCCTCCTTTTATAAATAAAACATTAAAATAAATTAAATCGTCATCCAAAAATTATTCCTGCTTAACTTCTAATGAGAAAAATTATAATCGAGTCATTTTCGATATTGTACTTAATTAAAGTTTAATTGTAGTTAATCAAATCAAAATCATGGATTCGATCAAATATTTACAAACTTATCTTATTGTGATCTTTAAAATTATTTTAAGACAGATCTAAATAAATAAGTATGATTTTAACAGTGAAGCGGTGGTTGAACATGGAGGTGTGCTTTCCTTTTATCTTCCTTAATCTTTTAAATCTTTGTCTAAATATCACAAATCTGATAAAGCAACATTAGATTTTCAAAATTGGTAATTATATTATTATAATTGTGAAAAAATGAATGATGCAGACCAAAAGTAGAAAAAAACGTATTAATTAGGCCTAGTTTAGCTGGTGAAATTGAGATCCCATAATCTTAGAGATCATGGGTTTGAATCCACCAGATACGTGGGATGTTGTCTGTTGTATAACAAGAGTTGTTGTCTACTGTAATAGTAAGTGTTATTGAGTAATGATTATTAATAATTTTTATTAGATATTGATGTTGACAGAAATAATTGTACTTGTAATTTAATTAAAAAAAAAAAATTGAAGGGGGCACTTGGATTAGGTACTCAAAAGATGAAGAAAAGGCAAAAGTCTTTGGTAGGCCAGTCAGAGGGTCAGGCTGTCTGTCTCTGTGGGTCAACAAGAAAGAAACAAGCCCATTGTAATAAGCCCACAGTTTACTCCAAATTCCCAATTCTTTCTTCAAATCTACTTCTAATTTCTTGCTTAAATTAAAAGACTTTTGTTCTAATTGGAGAATCAGTTGTTTAAGGCTGAACTATCATATTTTTTATCGTAGATGTGAATATTTATCTTACTTATATAAATTAATTTTTATTTTTAATTATTAACAGATATAATTACTAATGAACACATTAAAGTCTGAATAGTCTGTCGAATGAGTCAAATTTATATAGGTAAGTGAAGAATTTGGTTGCGTGTCCTGCAAGAAAGAAACGTAGGGTATAACATCGAAAATCCCAGATAACAAGATAAAATGTTACGGTCGCGATAATATTTAAAGTATCAAAAGTTGTACAGGGGCATGAAGGGATAGTATTTATAAACATTCTTAAGTTGTACGATTTTATAAAATTCATCCAGAAATACACGGACAATCATTATTATTATGTACATAACTGGGTTCAAGCAGGGTCAAGGCCATGGGCCAGGGACAATTCAATCTGAATAAAAGAGACGTAGATCTCAACTATTTATGAGGATATCGAAAAGTACGGAGACGGCATTTATGTAAAATTACCAATCCCACGTTACAATCAACTGCAATCATTTACATTGACGGGATTAAAAAAATACAAGCATTAAGAATTATAATTATTTGAAATGAATTAGAATTCCAAAACCTTGTAAAAATCAGACTTGATGAATATAATGATGATTATGATATAAATAAATAGAGGTGGTTGGAATCTCAAGTACAGACACACATAATAAATCCGCAATGCTGCATGTGATTGAGCAGTGATTTTCCAGTTCCTTCAAGTTTTCGTACATTCCTAAGCTCAAATAGTCAATGTGTTCAGCTTCGTCGATGCTCAAATTAGGACATAAAACAAGTACTATATTTATGTTGAAGATTTCAGTTTGACTTGATGATGCATTAATTAAACGCTTAATTACCTTCTAAAAATATAAAATTACATTCTTTTCAAAAAACAAATTAAAATCGCATTTATACCCCATCTTAGGGTTTGGACGTTACAAAAAAATAAAATTATATAAATTTTTTAATTTTGTCCCTCATTTAACATTTTTGTATATATCTGTGTACTTATAAAAAGATAAATATAATATATATATATATATCAAGATTAATATCATTATATTTTTTTTATAAATACAAAATTATTACATAAAAATATATAACTTTTTTTATGACATTTTTCGTTCAAACTCTAACAAGACAGTGTGAAATATAAAGAATGAAGTAGTGTGTGGAACATCATCCGAAGCTCATTTCATAACCTGAGCCATGTGAAAAAGGGTCTCCATTACCATAAACTCTGCGTCTCTTTTTGACTTATATTTCCCAATTGCATTCATTCCACATGCAAAGGATTTACGCCCCTTCAAATTTAGATCTCACATGTTCAATATCTGGATTAATTACATTAATCATTTCCTAATAAGTAAATCAATGAAAACAACTGAAAGTTACTATATATAAGTAAATAAACATCCACATATATAAAAATTTTAATTCAAAACTTCTATCAGGGTTTATGAATCTTAATTAACAGATGAAAACTAACAGATAAATGTGAAATTTGAATTTAAGACCTCTGTCGAGTGAAGAGTTTTGACATAAGATTCGAAACCTCTGTCAAATGAAGGGTTTTATGTCTCAACAGTTCAAAGCTACTATGTAAATAAATAAGCACCCGTATATGTGAAATTTGAATTCAAGATCTCCGTCAAGCTAAGGGGTTTTTGATTGAGAATCGAATCTTTATTAAGTGAAGGGTTTTGGGTCTCAACAATTGAAAGTTACTATGCAGATAGACAAACACTCGATTCTAAAGGGGACAACCCAATGGTTCGGACACAAGACTTCTTTACAGAATGTCTCATATTTGAATCTTGAGTGTGTGTACGTGTGTTGGTACATGAGTGTAATAAAAAAAAAAAAAAAATATACCTACATACACGAAATTTGAATTCAAGACTTTTGTCAAGCGAAAAAGTTTTGAGTCTCAATCTTATCGTTAGAACAAAGGTGTGTCATTTTGGGAATTGAATAAATCTTGCTGTTTTTGGACAGATCAAGAGAATTACACGTAAATTATGTATCTTAAATACCATCAATCATTTGATTAGTTAAGTCAGATCCAGCTCAACCTAAACAAGAATTTTCTTCTAGCTTTTGTGATGTTTTTTTTTTTTTTTTTTTTCTTTGTTGTCCAAATGATGACAGCTTGCAATGTAGCATAATCATGTATTATTTTACAGGTTGCAACAGGTTTTCCTATGCATCATGTGGACGTTCTCGTACGTGATGTGTGATTAACTACTTCAAATTTTGTATAATTCTAAAAAGACCCCCAACAATATAAAAAATATCTAAACACATAAAATTTGTGTTTCTTATTAGGTTGGATCCACTCAAAACCCAATAAAGTGTCTTACTGTTGATCCACGAAATTGGATATTATATCACTTTTATTCGAGTGATAGTCCTATAAATATCCCTTGATTTGAACGGTCATCTAACAATTAGTTCAATCTTTTAGTTTTTCATTAAGTTTTATTTATTTTTTGTGACAAATTAACCAAAATGTCATTGTGGATTAAAAATTATAATTTTATTTTATATTTTATTTTTTATAAACTAAGTGGATATTTTTTAATAATTATTCAAAATCCATCCGCCCTATCCAATTTTTTACAAACTTTTATTTAAAAAAAATTAAAAGATGGCAAAGTTGACAATTATATACCTCCATTCAAGGATTACATAATTTGATAATATTAGGGAAGGTATATATAATTTTTCAAACAATAAAGAGTATTCGTAATTATAACAAACCTTATGAAATGTCGTTGTGATTTACTCAAAATTTATCGATGTTAAATTCAGTGAACTCTAACCGAATATTGTGCGTGCATGGTTATTTTTGTTTTACATGCTATCCCTGAAATTTATTTCAAAATGATATTTTCCGACCAATTATTAGGTTGCAAAATTCAATACTCTTTGAATAGATGGACTAAATTATAATTTTGAAAAAAGAAATGGAAAGAAGCAAAATAAAAATAAAATTTGTTTTGAATAATAATAATACTAAATAAATAAATAATGTAAGAATGATTAGAACATTGGATGCTAGCTAAGTAGCTAGCGCTTTAGCCGGTAATGACTGAAATTCCCCTCAATTATTACAACTAATTAATGATAAAGCTTTGGAGTCCTTTTCACGAATTTTGGTGTTAAGAGTCATAAATCACGGACATTAATTACCTTGAATTTGGAACACACCAAAGTCAACATCCCTTTTTACATATATAACTCAACTGCCATTATAATTAGGGGAAATTTGCAAAATACCCCTACATATAACTCAACTAAGGTGTGAGTATATATATATTCATTTATTTTAATACTAATTGTTGATTTATTATAATAAATAATTGTTTGTAATGTACATATATAAATAGAGTAAATAACAACGAGCTTTCCTGATATCTGACATAATTGTGTATATTCTCTCGTTGTTTGAAAAAAATCATAAATATCTCCCTTCTTGATGTTTGGTGAAATTATGTAATTTTTTGAATGGAGGTCTAAAAGTATCAACTTTGCCCCTTGCTATTTTTTTTAAAAATAAAAAAAAAACAAAATTGTTAAAATTTGGACATGATGGATAGAAAAAGGCAAAATTACATTTTTAGTCCTGTAACTTTAGGTCATTAGCGCTTTTCGTCCTGTAACTTTCTTGGTTTACACATTTAGTCCTTTTTTTTGCAATTTTAGTCATGTACTTAACAAATTTAGTCCTTTTTTGTCAGATTTAGTCCTGCAATTACAATTTTGGTCCTCCGTTAAATTTTCCGGCCAACCGTTTGGTCGGAATACCACAGCGGCTGGAATGCCACGCGAGCCATTGGGCAAAATTACGTTTTTAGTCCTGTAACTTTCTTGATTTACTCATTTAGTCATTTTTTGTCAATTTTAGTCTTGTACTTCACAGATTTAGTCCTTTTTTGACAGATTTAGCCCTGTAATTACAATTTTTGTCCTCCATTAAATTTTTCGGCTAACCCGTTTGGCCTGAATGCCACGTCAGGTAATACTAGCTGGTGGAATGCCACTTGAGCCATTGTTTTATGGATTTTAAACCAGCAACGGAAAGAAATCTTCCCCAAATCAAACCCTAACTCCTTCATTGTCTGCTTCGAAAGAACAGGGAAAAATTGGATGCAATTATTGTCTTCTTGAACCAAAAAGCGAGCTCGAACTTCTAATTTGACTCATCCTTTTGGTTTCTTTAATCGACAGAGATTTTTTTATATATTAACGCCATCCAAGCTGCCCGAACTCTGATGCCAATACGACGAGCACCAAAATACCATTGCCTCTGAGATAACGACTCCACAGTCTTTACAGTGAAGAAGACTAATGCAAGGACCATACCATGGTGCCATTTCAAGTTTTTATTTCGGTGATAAAAAATCTACAAAGCTCGTAATTAACAGTGGACCAATGTAGAAAACAATTGTATTGATCCCTGAAAAAATTATAGAAGAAACATCACCAAAACTTAGCAGTATTCCTATACAGAGCGCTGAAACATAGTAGGACAAATAGTGGAAGCAATAGGAGATCAATAGTGTTAGCTTTTAGAAGAAATTTAGGCACTTCTACATACTTGAAACGGTGGAGGATATAAAAGACAACACAAGCAAATCACACGTGCTCGAAAACCCCACCACAGAACGAGAACTAATGGCAACTTTTCAGCCCTCTGCTCACTGCATAAACTGCAAGAACACATGCACAACACCAAGCAATTGTGGAGAAAACCGCCTCAATCGGCTCCGTCCCGATCCAAAACTCATGAAGACAGAATCCCACATAAGAAATGTTGATTGTTAACGGTTCAAAACGTCAATAATTTCATCCAATTTTCCCATGTTCTTTTGAAGGAGAAAATGAAGGAGTTAGGGTTTTGATTTGGGGATGATTTCTTTCTGTTGCTGGTTTAAAATTCATAAAACAATGGCTCGCGTGGCATTCCACCAGCTAGTGTTACTTGACGTGGTATTCCGGTCAAATGGGTTAGTCGAAAAATTTAATGGAGGACCAAAATCGTAATTGCAGGACTAAATCTGCCAAAAAAGGACTAAATCTGTGAAGTACAGGACTAAAATTGTCAAAAAAGACTAAATATGTAAATCAAGAAAGTTACAGGACTAAAAATGTAATTGCAATAGCTGACGTGTTGCCTGACGTGGCATTCCAATAGCTGATGCCTGATGTGGCATTCCGGCCAAACGGGTTGGCCGAAAAATTTAACGGAGGACCAAAATTGTAATTGCAGGACTAAATCTGGCAAAAAAGGACTAAATTTGTTAAGTACAGGACTAAAATTGCCAAAAAAATGACTAAATGTGTAAACCAAGAAAGTTACAGGACGAAAAGCGCTAATGACCTAAAGTTACAGGACTAAAAATGTAATTTTGCCATAGAAAAAATTATAAAAAGTTATTTAGTCCTAAAAAATCTAGAATTTTTTTTATAATAAGTAAAATTACAGTTTATAAGGGCATTTTGATCAATTTATCACAAAAAATAAATGATAATTTAAATGAAACTAACACATATGTCTAATTGTTAGATGGCCGTTAAAATCAGGAGGATATTGATAATTTTTCAATCTACAAATAAGTATTTATAATCATACTAAATATCACGAGAGTTGGTTGCAACTTGTACATATAAAAAATGGAAAAATTGCAAGCAACCCTCTATAATATTGTAAAAAAGAAAATTACCCCTTATGAAAAAAAATAGCAATTTACCTCCCTATATTTTTTAAAATGAAGCAATTTACCCCCTTACACAGGGAGGTAACTTGCTTCATTTTAAAAAGAATATGAGGATAAATTGTTATATTTTTTATAGGGGATAATTTATTTATTTTCAATATCAGAATGATAAATTGTTATTCACCGCGTTTACGGAGCGCGGTTTTGTTAACAAAAAATTTTTTTTTAAAAAAAATTGGCAAACCGCGTTTTTAGAACGCGGTTTAGCCTATTTCTTTAATAAAATTTCAATTCACCTATTTCTGTAATTTTTCTTTTTTTCTACATTATTTAAATTATTCCTCCAGGGTTTTCGGTTGGGTCTGGGTATTCAGTTAGTGCGGATTTTTTAGTTTGTTTTAAACCAATCAAAACCTGCACTGCATTATATCCTAAGTCATATGTTTTACCTATTTCCAAAAAATGGCTAAAAATTTGTCTTTTTAAAGAGCAATATCCTATGGGAAACTAAAATTTTCACAAGGGATATTTTTTTTTTGATAAAAATAATTATTATTTTTATCTAGTTTATTAAAAAATAATAATTTATATTGATGAAGGTGTGAATAATGATGATGTGAGAATTTAAATAAGATACTAAATATTTTATTTCGAGATCTTATAAGCTCTTCAGAATAAATTTATCAAACAGTTCTATAGAATTTATAAACGGGTAAATTGCAATTTACTTCCTTAGGCAGAGAGGTAAATTGTTTCATTTTTTAAAACACAAGGGGGTAAATTGCTATTTGTCTTTCATAAAGAGTTAATTTGTTCATTTTCAATATTACGGGGAGTAAATTACTATTTATTGATTAATAAATTATCAAAACATCATATAAGATATTTTGGAAAAGTTGTAAATTCAGGCAAACACGGTCCTATCAGTGAAAGCGTTTTGAAAACTATGTATATAAAATAAAGACAATAGTCATTGTGGCTTTTCTAGTTTACGAGAAACCAATGTGAGGCCATAAACGGAGAGTGGCTGTACAGTGCATAGTTTACAAGTAGCGACTTCTAAATAGCTGTACATGACAATAGAAAAGTCGCTATAGACGTGGACACAAGTGCAATTCAATATGAATGCTCTAAATATTTTATCCCACATAAAATTGTTATATTAATACTTAATCACTGGCTGCTTGACTGAATTTGAAGACTTACTTTCACAATTTTGGTACGGGGTACGTAGACGAATCAAGTTCGAGTCGCACTTGATAAAACTTGAAGGGTTAAATTTATGCAGTTATGTATGATTTTTCTATTTTGAGTTTTTATGCTCGAGCTTGAAAAGATGAATTTGAACTCGAGTAGAGTAGACCAGAGCTAAATAATAAGATGATGATTTTGTAGGTATATTATATATATTAAGTGATTATACAATTTATATTGTAAAATAAGAAAGATTATATTTGATATAGGTAATCATCTCACACCGTGATTAAAACGGTGATTAGATTGATGGGATTATGAGTTTGGTTAATATAAGGATCAAATAATATTATGTTAGGACAGTGCCCATGGGATTCAAAGTATGGAGATATATAAGAAAGAAATTATCCTAATACTGAATCCTATGCTGCATAATTTTCTGAACTAAACCACACCTAATACTGCAATTACATTATATTAGATTTGAACCATAGAGTTCCAAATAATTCATAAATACTTATGAATGAATATTAAATAACATAATAAATATTACATAAAATTCTACAATTTTTAATTAAAATAAATAGTTTTGACTAATTAATTAATAAATAATAAGGGAAGGGAGAAGGCAGGGGCATAATTGTAAATTTCGTAATATTTATATTATATCATTTTTGTGGGAAAGTAGAATTTAGTATTCTTCTCCTCAGAGCCACTGCAACACTCTCACTCTCTCTCTCTCTCTCTCTCACTCCTCGCCACTCTCTTTAACTACCACTCCTCTCTCTCTCCTCTCTCCTCTCTCCTCTCTCCCCCCTCTCTCTCTAGAACTCTCAGAGCAGAGCTCAAAGAAAGAATCACACCAGCCGGCCCCGATTCATGGCCGCAGCCATGAAGAAAGTGAACATGATCACCCAAATCGTGCGGCTGAAGCAGGTCGTCCAACGCTGGAAAAACAAGAGCCTCACCCGCCGCTCCGACTTCTACCACTCCTCATCCTCCTCCGATTCCGACGAACCCACCGGCTCCAAGCGCCGCACCCCCTCCGGCTCCCTCGCCGTCTACGTGGGCCCCGACCGCCTCCGCTTCGTCATCCCAACCAGGTACCTGAACCTCCCCGTATTCGTGGCCCTCCTCCACCAGGCGGAAGAGGAGTTCGGGTTCCAGACTACCGGCGGACTGGTCCTCCCCTGCGAACCGGGTTTCTTCAGGGAAATCTTGCGGTTTCTGGAGGAAGACGAGGAGAAGTTTGGCGGGGTGGAGCTGGATGAGTTCCTGAACATGGTCTCCGAAGTGGGGCTGCAGGATCAGTCGTCGTCCTGTAAAGAATCGTCGGCGTCGGCTTCTTCCCACCATGCCTTCACTCCGCTGCTGGCCAAGACTAGGGTTTGATACTCCGGCAGCAATGGAGATAATCTTGAATGAATTTTCCTTGTGTTTTTTGGGGTAGTGATGAGTAGTACATCCTTGAAGCCAGAGTTTTAATGGTGGGTTTGCTGCTGGCTACTCAATGAGATGTCTAATTTTTAGAAATTGGGTTAGAGAAATTATGTCAATTGCTTCTCTCTCTCTCTCTCTCTCTCTCTCTCTCTCTCTCTCACTCTATGATTGAATTAAGTGAAATACATCCCATCAAAAAAGTTGGAATCTTTCACAGTTAAGTGTACAATTCTTGCTTAGAATCATATCATTTTTTTTTAATTTCAATTTTCTATTAACATATACATATTACGTATATAAGAATCGTGTTATTTATTTTATTTATTGAGATTTTTAAAAAAAGTTTTCTATCTAAATTAAATTTGATCGAATCAAATTAATCACAAATAAGTGTAATGTACTTATAATGTAATTGATTATTTTATCTTAATTATATATAAATTACACTGCAAGTATATTATATTTTTTGTATAATTAGTTCAATTTGAGTGCATGAATCATTTTTTTAAAAATTGAGGATGTGACAATTATCTAATTATTCGATTTCATTAATCATAAAAAAAAAAAGAAATCTTGTTCATTTTTCTTCATGGAATCCCTTTTCTCCTGAGTCAATACAATCTACCACAGAGCTGCTTTTTCAAAATATTTCTAAAAGTTGTGGAAATTTTGATGGTGCTGATACATCATATCATAATTTAATTTTGAATTTTGGATTATGATTTAGTTTAGATAATTACAATTATTACCCCAAATTTCAAGAAATTAAATTGAGTGTGATTTTTTTTTATAACTTTTTTATAATATAATTATTGTGTTCATACAAAAAGTTTGACTAAGCAACCCAAAGGGTAGTTTAGTTTGTTTTGTCCCTATATTAAAATTATATGTTGGGGACACTTGAAAAAAACAAAGAAAAAGAGGAGAAAAAAGGACAAAGTTTGACTAGTACACAATACACATTGCTCTAATGTTTTCTCAGCAGCCTCTCTTACTATTTGTTTGTCTTTTTTTAAGAAAAAAATTATTATTTTCTTGAAAATTATATATTTGTCAATATTAGGCGAAAATAATTAATTAATTTATACAAATATAACAAAGAAAGTCACTTCTCATTGACAAACATCGATTTTAATAATACTGCTACACAATTTTTTAGTTGTGGCGATAATACCTTAAATTAATTTTTTTAATTAAAATATATTATTTATTATATGCATGCAGAAACGATATCACGATTAATTAATAAAAAAGAAAAGTAGTGATTTGTATTGGGGGGAGGGGAGGAAGATGGTTGGAAGGGGGATGGGGTGGGTAGTGAATGTAGGAGAGAGTTGTGCCAAATTTTGCAAGTATAGGCAGCTAACTACCCTTGTTTTTGCCTTTTATTTTGGCAATGGGTAATTGCATGCATGCCTTTGTATTTATGGATTATAATTATATCATGATTTTAATTATTGATAATTAACAAGAACTATTATAGAAGTATAAGAGTTACAAAATATTTTATATTTTTGAAATGTGCATGAAATGTATTTACTTCGTAAATTAAAAATGTAACAAAATGTCCTTTTAAATACGGATTAATTTTTTTTATGAAAATGTTATTATTATTTACACCCACTAAAATATATTTATTTTGATTATTTTCCTAAAATGCAATTTGAATAACTATAAAAAAATTAATTAAGATAAATAATAACCCAAAAATTTATGATTTTTATTATGATTATAGAATCTGTATAAACTCTATAAATGTACAATTCTTAAAATTTAACATAATTGTTAAAAAATTAACATGATATTTCCTTGTGGTGTTATATTTATTGATTTTTTTTAAAAATAAATTATCAATGCAATTTTAAAATATTACATCAAACATATATATATACCTTGTAAAATATGCAAATTGATATATTACATAATTTTTTGAGTAATAATATGACATATTTTAATTATGTGTGCATATAATTGAATAAAAATTTATAAGTTATATAACATACTTTTTTATAGAATTACATGCATTATGTATTTGTACATATTTACATGTATTTTTAATAGAGATAATTTACTTTGTAAAATATATTTGCATATATTGAGCTTATAAATATTTTTTTATATTAAATAATTTATAAAAAGCTAATAAATTTTAAATATTGATTTATAAATAAAATCTAAGAAAAATTTTTAATTACCAAAAGTAGTTTTAGGGGAGATTCTTTAAAAAAAAAAAAACATACTAAAGAAGTAAAATGAAAAATATAAGGGGTAAGTGAGAAGGGCATTATTGTCCAGTCAATGCTAAATTATTTTTGTCAGAGAATTTTTTTGTTACTATTCATACTTTGGGGGGTAAATGCAATTATATGCATAGTTCAAAATGCAAAATGTATTTAACCCAAAGTACAAATATAACTACTATCAAAATAGAATAATTAACCATCTACATATTAGTAAGATTCGAACTTATAACTAAATAATCATGAAATCTCAATTTTGCCAATTAAACTGCACCTGAATGACTCCAATCATAGATCTAGTTCATCACACCTACACTATGCCTATTACAATGTATGTATGTATATGTATATATATATATATAGTTATCAATTTGTATGATTCTTTCTATATATCTTACCTCAAGAAAAAAAAATATATATACTTACCTATTTCTATAGTGTCTCAGTGTGTTTTTGTGGGCAGTATGACATGGAGATGATGATATTATAAAGTAAAAAAATAAAGATTATTAAAATTAGTAATTCTTGATAATTATGATGATCGAGAAAGCACCATAAATATATGTCTTGGGACAACATATGATACAATTTAATTAATAGTTGTGTTTTTTTTTTTTTTATATCAGAATTAGATTCGAGCAAATCAAATGTGATACACTTATTTATAATTGATCAATAATATGATAAATATATTACAATTATCATATAATTGATTCAGATTCAATTAAACCATTCGAGAGTTAGTTGAAGCAGCTTTCGGGTATTCAAACCTGTTGTTATGCCTTTTTCTTTTTGACAGGTCACAAATTTTCAAACTTGAAAAAATTTCGGCATCTTCTGGTTATTTATTTTAATGGAAATTGGAGAGGTTGAATTGAAGAAGAGATTGGAGCATAATAATAATAATAATAATAATAATAATAATAATAATAATTGATTAATGGGTGGATCTAAAAGTGTATATGTGTGAGAGAAGAGATGGAGGTACGAATGAAGTACGTGAGAGGTGTAAGAAGAGTGTAATGAGCAGATGACAGCCTCCCCACTAATTACTTAATTAATTATCCCACTTTAATTATTATTCTTGTCATTATTGTTGTTTTCATCTCTTTGTTTCTGCTTGTTCTTCATGATTACCCCCCAACCATCTTTTTAAATAATTAATAAAAGAAAATTCAATTTCACGAGTATCTTTCTTTTTCTTTATTATTATTATTATTGTAATGGGGATGGGAGTGGGAGTGGGAGTGGGAGTGGGAGTGGGAGTGGAGGTTGAAGATACCTGAATTTGAAACAAAAATTCTCTCAGAAGAGTGATGTCAATTCAACAAATTATAATGATAATATATTTTTATTTAAAATAGTGATTATGATATAATAATTTTGAATTACTATTTTAAAATGTAATAATTTGGGAATAAATAATTCTTCTTTTATTTTTATTTTTTTATTATTTTCATTCAAATCTAACAAGAAAAAAGTTGGTTAAATTTGAAAAAGGGTGGGGGTAAAAATAAAATGTGAAAAGAGGTTTGACTAGGAAAGGAGTTGGAGTTGGAGTTGGGGCAGTTATATATTTATCCTACGCCACGCCCGTACGCCCTAACTGTCATCCAGTACACTGTCCCCCCCACCCCACCTTTCTTTATTTATTGCCAATAATTTTTATTTATTTATTTCTCACTCCTCTGCTCATTCATTCATTGCCTTAATATTTTATCATCATTCCATCATTTCAAACCTCTGCACATCTTCTTTTAAATACTATACTCCACTTTTATTTTTTTATTAAATATATATATATATATATATGTGGGTTTTTATCATCCAATTCATGCAATTATATAATTCTTATTTTTCGATATATATATAATTACATAATTGGGAATTTATTTAGTCTCGTCAGAAATGGTTCGTACTTGGTCGGTTCTATAATAGGTGATAATATATGAGGATTACTGTGTACATTGTACTTTCTGGTGTGTGTGTGTGTGTCTGTTTGATTTTACATTGATTCTTTCCTTAGTGAAAAGGGTTAGTGACAACAAGTCTAATGAAATGTTCAAAAGTCGTCAGTCTTGACAACTTTTACATTTCTTATTCTACAAATTTACTCAAAATATTTCTTTATAAAATTATTACTATAATAATATTGTCTTCTGATACATATATAAGAAATTTCAGTGACAATTTTAGTACTGTAATTTTATATTTTAGGTTTTTTTTTTTCTTTTGTGTGGAATTTACCTTCTTTTGTGAGACATGCTGCCATTACCATATTCTTTACACATTTTAAAGGCATTATTTTTAGAAAGAATTGACTTCATAAATAAGGGAATGCGCCCACTGTATCTTGATTTAGTGGTCAAAGTTAAGATCCTATAAATAAGTTAAAAATCCAGTGGACGTATAGATATTTGTCTCATTTTATACGAATCTATTGTAATTTGTTTAATTGTTTTCAATTTTATTGACGTATTGATTGAACTGATGTGTTGCTGAATTCATTGAGATATTAATGTAACCATATAACTACCACTTAGGGGAGGATCCTATTCCTTAGCAAAAAAAAAGTAGCCCCTCATGAATTATTGTGAAATAAACACATGCGTAATCTTAGTGGAATTGACAATTTCATAACACCGTGTGAGAGGCAGGAAAGCTGTGTAGGACATGTATGTTATGCATGCATTTTCAAAATTAACATGCATACCAAGAAATTCATCTACGGCAATCAACTCTTTGAAAATTTTCTTTTCTTTTTCGGCTAATATACCTGTAAGACTACTGCAATACAACTATGAGAATTGTTTTAATAAATTAAATATTGTCAAAAGATGTTGCCTGCTCTGAGGGGGAACGGAGAATAGAAGAATGTAGTCGCTGCAAGATAGGATCCGACTCGAACCAAATTGGGTGAAGCAATCCCACGATGAGAACTCAAAAAACGGCTCATCTGCAATATCACAATTTCATCAATGTAGAGAATAGGAAGTCAGAATGTAGGGTTTCGCATATGTCAATAGTGAAATTGGTCCAAGAAATAACAAATGAACTGCTGAATCAAATAGAAAGCAGAAAGCATAGCCAAGACAAAGCATACCATTGTTGTCATCGGCCATATTGAAATCGTCTTCATCATCATCACAATATTCAGCCTGCAAAATTACAATTGTAATCTTACATCAGGATAATACATTTCACAAATACAATTGCAACTCGAGTAATTTGAATCATCAGGTCAGACAATGGCAGTTTCCAGCCCATGGTTGATTCATCTTCCATGAGAAAGCCAATAGGCAGAGAAAACAAGCAGTAACAAGCTTGCTGCATATATTGCAACAAATGATTAACACACAACAGCAAAGGCATGTCTGTAGTCAATTAAAAAGGACAAGAAATAAAATTAACCAACAAGGTAAACCAGTTCGTGTACACGACAGGCAGAGTATCTATAATACCTGTTCGTAATCGCCCTCATCACTGAATTCTCCTTCATCTTCTTCATTTCCTGCATCTTCTTCTTCTTCCTCTTCATTTTCTTTCTTTTCAGTTCCTTCTTGGCCCTGGAAATTTGAAGTTGCAGAGAGAAACAATTAAGGAAAACAATATGACATTCGATACGTGGTAAGATATACCTGATGCTTCTGTTCAAGCTTCTCAAAGAGATCCAGTTTCTGCAAGTCTGCAATGAACACATTCATCACTTAACATTCTGTGCCAATCAGAGGAGTATTTCCGAATTTCATTTATTTTCTGTTTAGAACCTCAAAAAAAAGAAGACACACAAATAATCAGAGTCCATCATTAAGTTGAATATCTCAAATCAAAGTTATACCTGATTCAGGGTTCCATCGAACTCTCTTAACCAGCTTTTGTTTCTTCTCACCTGTTTAATTCATTAAAACAAGAAAATACGAATGCACCTTGTAAAAGCCGAAGCTACAAACCCAGACATCTGAAACTGTAAATGATTCATACACTAGATATGAACATAGACCTCTAGCTAGCTCGGCCGGAACATGATCTGCATCCAGTTTTATGAAGTGCCAGAGTGGTGGCTTAACCTTTCCCGCATGCAAATTCCTATCCGAATATCTTTCTATGTCTGGTTTGTCCACTTCTGCAATCATAAGTTACAATAATATACAAAATCAACACATTGCAAACATGCACATTTAGTGCAAAAAGATTCTGAGTGGTTTGAGCAAACAAACTACAAAAAAAGTTTCTCAGATCGAACTAATATGAATCTGCATGACAAATTCACATACTTTACAAGCAAAAGCAAAGAACACAAGAAATGAACTAGTTTGAAGTATATACATTACCATTGCACATTTACAATTGCAATTTATGTCACTAATGCAAATAGAATAAATGATTCTAACATGTCCAATTTAACACTACCCCTTATCAGAAACCACATGGAGACTTTATTTCTCCTCCCTTCTGTTTTTGCAATTCATCAACAATTCACCACAACTGTCAATATACCAATTACAACACAAAAAAATAGAAAATACAAATTCAAATGAACCTATTGATACAGAATCAGTAAGCACTGGCCATGTAAACTTCTACAGAAAAGAAAAACACAAAAAACATACTCTCAGGGCGTTCACTTCTATCTTCGTAGTAATAAGGAGAGGAGTTCCAATATTTGTGCAGACCCGAAGACCACTTTATCAACTCAATTTGCGCAGTCGAATACTCCGCAGTACCCAAACCCTCAATGTCCTAAAACATTTAATCAATCAAAGAAATCAAATTAGCTACTCAATCCAATGCAAAACCATTCGCCCCCAAGTTAATTTCAGATGGAAAAGAAATCATAAAACGGAAACTGCAATACTGACTGGAAACAGTTCCAAAGGCTCTTGCTTCGCTGGTCGGAATCCACCGCCGCCGAAGCCGCCGCGTCCCCGGCCCCTTCCTCTGAAGGCCATTTACGGATGTTACTCTCCTGTCTACTTGTTGGTGTACATATACTTATGTACTCCTGTTTTTTGTGTATACATAGATTTCTTACCTAAAATGATTTTTTTCCAAAAAATATGTAGCAATATTTGAATAAATTGAAAATAATTTATTTGATTAATACATTAATATAATAAAATAATAAAACAATTTACAATAATCACATATAAAATAAAATAAATAACCACATTAAGCAATGAATTTTTATTAGTCATATCAGTAGATGAGTTCTTATTATACAACATACAACATCCTACGCATCATAGAGCCTCAACTTCGCTCACTGAATTTAGGCCCAATTGGCGAGTTGTTTTTGTTATTGTTATTGTTATTGTTTTTTCAATTGACAGAATCCCAAATCAATGTGGCTCTTTCTAGTTTCTATTACAAAAATAAAAAAATACAAAGGTTGTAAAATTTCATTAACGCTAAAATTTATTAAAATATTATTTAATTTGATTGTTGTTGTCCCATTAATATATGATTTTTAATAATATCTTTATATCAATAAAGTGGTTTAATAGTAAAGTGAGTAATATTTTGATTTGATTGTTACAAATTTAATTTCATTAAATAAAAACACGGTGTTTATAAATCTTATTGAAGAAGTAGAGCTAACAAGTTTGTACGAATCAACTTATAATGTTTGATCAAACAAATGATGTTGGTTCATCCTAGCAGTCGATATTGCAACGTCAATTGCATGAAGGATGATTTGCTCCAACTTTTTTTTTTTTTTTTTTTTGTTATTTCTTGAATAAATCAATTCATCATATTAGATAACTAAATCTAATGAATAATTATTTTTAAATTAAAATAACATCCTACACATTGATGAGATTCACACCCATGACATTAAAATCAAGATGCTTCAACTTTACCAATTGAGTTAGACCTCTGATTTGCTCCAAATTAGCAAGCAATGAATTTACTGTACCCACAAAGGAACTGAGATTCAAATTATGATTTGTTTAGTTGAGATTATAAATAATAATTATTAATTGTCAAAGATTGATAGCTGAGCAGTTAATATTTAAGATGTCATGACATAGGAAATTAATTCACTCCAAACAGAAATTGAAAGAGAGAGAGAATGTTATAGATTCAAAGTTCTGTAATGGTATACATCAACCGATAAGCTCGTAAATGAAATTTCACAATGAACTCAACAAGTCTCAAAAGTCATGTATTCATATCTAAAACGGCTCAATAAAACTGTATATTTAATCAAATAAGCTAGAATGAATTTCAAGCTTACATCAACAACAACAAACAAACATACAAGGGGTAGAAACCTCGATGGCGATCCTCTCCAGTCCTAAGACTGAGGTATACATACGAATGAAAGCAAGAAGTGCGCCATGGCATGAATAATCAAGTAATATCGGCCAATTTACAATAACTACGGTAAAAACTTCTAAAAGATTAACTCTATAACTAATTATCAATAATTTAATAGAAAACAATTACCAGAAGTAGACTGTTAAATCACATCACCGGCCTAGCTTGTGTTTTCTCTATTTTGCCTTTTGTGGCCTTCATAGATTTCAAAGAACAAAATTACTGCAATATACCTTATCTCAGATCATGCCAGTCACCTTGAGAGGAGAGATATTTCTCAAATTTTAGTAACTGCAAATTCGTTTCCAGGTGCTTCAGTCCACCGCTACATATTTCTTCTCGGCATAATATTTCTTTTCACTTGCTTCTTTCTTGGCATTGCGTTTCTGAGACAATTATAGAAAAAATGAATTATTTTGATGCATTTGCATGAGATATACCGCAAAGAGAGATAGCCGATTAAAATTTCAAATAAATGCGTTAACAGACTATTTAAGCTACATATTCAAACAGCTCCCCAGAAACCTGGGTAAAAACAGACGGGAATACCAGATAAATCTCATGATTGGCAATAATCCTTTTGGCTATGGAAGAAGTTGTGATATCTTTGGGGCTCTCAAGCATTTGGAAAATTCCCATACTCTTTGGAACCCACATAGGGGTCTGACTTGCCCTGCATGATGTAATTGACATTTTTAACATATGCTTTTTCAAACTAGCTGAAGTCTGGTTATATCTATTATATACGAGAATTGGAGAATTGTTAAGACTTACATTCATGAGAGGATTTTTCTCTGAAATCGTCCCACGCACGACCAAAGATATGTTGAAAGTTGTAATCTTTATACACCAAAAAAAACAAGAAGAAAAAAGAGTATTGTAACAGCAAAATAAAGTGAAAAGTGAAATTAGAAAAGAGTTGCATATTAAGAACTTGGAAATATGTTTAGAGTGGGAGTAATTATTCATCAAATACAGATGATTATATATCAACTTTTGAAACTTGGGATTTTAACTCTTACAAAACCATAAATCTACTCTCCGGCATTCAGCTTGATATTCTGACCTCATATATCCTTTACTTGTAGCTTGCAACATTACCAGGTTTAGAGCTTATGACACATGGATATCCTAAAAGGGTATTGTACCCATATCAATGCTTGGATACAATACAATACTCCCAGATACTCTTTTGGCTATGTATTAATACTCGAAACTTTGTCCAGAATACTAAAAAAGGATTATTTTAATAAAAAACTTCTATGTGACGCTTTCAACACATTAAACATGTTTAACAATACTAAAATACAAATTGTGGTAGAGAAAATATAAAAATTAAAAGTATCATAAAATGGACTATGAAATAATTTTATATCATCATGCATTTTTAATTACACTGCATCCTCTTAATGAGTTTGGTATTCATAAAGTTCATAACTTACCTTCTTGTTAGCATGACTTGGTCTATTAGGCAAATTAACAGGGAGTAGAACTTTTACATTATATTTTCTTAGTTTACATAATTTTTTTGGGGGGGGTTAACATATACAAGTTATATTGTATCCTATATTTTTCATAATTACCACAGTATCCATATTCATACATAATCATGCAACATAGTTTAGGCACAAGACGCCTCATATTTTTAGTATATATAACTTACCATATCTTTAGTAACTTCCCAAGGTGCACCAATGATAACCTCATCAACATAACGGCATGCTAGTACGCTAAGACTACGCTCGTGGAGATTCATTAGAGGGAAATGGCTCCCACGGAGCTCACTGAAAAGAGTAATCGATTAGATTCTTTCTACTATCTCAAACACGAAACAAACAACATGGTTGGTCATACTGATACTATTGTTTCTTTATTGTTATTTTTACAAATATTAGATCATCGATGAAATATATAATTTGAGAACATCACCATAGAGTCACAAGTATTATGCAGAGCAGCAAATCATACCTAACAGTCTGATCAGAGTAAATACCCACAAGAAGAAAATCTCCATGTTGTCTGGCTCTCTTTAGAATCTGTGCACTCACAAAGAGCAATGTATAATCAAATCACTCCATATCAAACATCACTGCAAAGAGAATAGCATCTACATGGTGATTTCAATAAGTGAAGACATGGAACTAGAAGCAAATAAAAGTAAAGATACAGTTAAAAATTTACTTCCATCCATTTTCTCATATATTATTTTTTCCCTTCAGAGAACAAAGGAAAGAAATCTTATCAGAAGCAGCCTTTTAACAGTAACAAACTAACGTTATTGCTTCACAGTGTGTGGTTTTTCCCAGAGTCTGAATTAGTAGCAATCCAAGGAAAAATTTAATACACAGGTAACATTAGATCCTGACAATCCCATTAAACTCAAGAAAATAGAGACATCTTTCAGTTATCAGTTAGGAGAAGGATGTACTTCTCGGATTAATCAAGAAACAGAGATATCTAGTTTAGAAAATATTGAAGTTCCATAAACACAACACATATTAACTTAAAGCTGCCACAGAAGCTTCATGAAATTCTAATAATACCTCCACGTGCCCAGCATGAAAAAGATCAAATGCACCATCAATGTAAACAACACGAGAATTTGGTCCAGGCCCCTGAAATTAAGCAACAGACAGGAATTCAACCAAAAAGCCTTCGTGGGAAGAAGCCTTCAGTCAAAAGTGGGAAAAAGACTATTACTAAATTTTAACACCATAGTCTTCCAACAAAAATATAATAAAACAGACAAGTATTGCTCTTATATATCCAAAGTGATTTCTGTATGAGCAAGAACATTTTAACATTGTAAAGGCACAAATTGTCATATGAACTGAATGTGAATGCTTGAACAAATTAACATACATGGAATTCAGAAGTAAAATGAATGTGATTATTTGACTGACTTAATATACAGTAGTTGAAAATGTATCAATTGTTTTAAATTTTTTTTGAGTATTGATGTATTTCTATATATCCAAGTCTACAACATCATATATCGATGATTAAATTTAAATAAACCTCACAAAGGTGATTAAAGTTTCTTTCTTTTAGATTGGATAAAAGAATTTAACCGAATGTTGTTTAGCAAGTTACCAGTTATGTTTTGAAACATAAGCACAATTATTAAGCAATTGACGGATTATCTAGGTCATTACTAACATGCCCAAGTTGATATAAATCATGTGCTCCAAGTTTATCAGAAAGAGTGAAACTGAAAAGGTTATTACCGGAACAAGGCACCATATAGGAATTCGGGTTTCACAAAACTTACATTATTTGATCATAGATAAGTAATAGTCTTATCTCTACTGTTTCTTGAGCTCCATCACATAAGATCTATAGAACATGTACTACTATCTCTCAATATGGTATTTAGCCAACTCTTAATGAAATTGGTAGAATGCATATGCTGATTTATGGACAACAGACTCACAAACAACATCATCAGCATGATGACATTTGCAAAAGAGGAGTTGAACATACCTTGCCATTTGAAAATTGCACAATTCTTCTGGAAGTAGGTAGGAAATGAGATATATGGCCTCCATTAGTAAGAGATCTGTTAAGCTGGGTGTTGTTTAAGTTATCAAATTCACCAGATGATTCCAAGCATACTTCCTTGGATTTAGCATCCTTAATACAGGAAAGTATCCTTCCTGCATTCATATTAATGTCATGATTAAAAATAACACCTGATCATAATCATTACTCACAAAGATGCTAAAGTGCTAGCTCCAACATTTCCTTTGGACTTTGGAGATGTAAATGATAAAGTTCAAATAGGGATAATCTGAAAAAGATAATGAGTCATCTCTACGAGAAAAAACATAAGACTTGATGTTCGATGAAGGCAACAAGAATTGTGAATAAAATGAGTCATCACAAATCATAAACATATATATATAATCCTTAACTTACCCAAATACCAAATAAGAGTAAATTTCAAACTCTAATAAAGACAAAATAAATAAATAAAGCTAATCAGGTGGTACAACAAGTATACCACGAAAATCCGTAGGCATGAGAAAAAATAAACACTTAATTAGGTTCACAAGTCACAAAGAATTGGTGAATTAAAATTTGTGAAGGGGCAGAGGATACAGAAAATAAAGTATCACGATGTACAAACTTTCCAGTATAACGAACCTCAACTCAACCACAAGATATCCCACATATGTGGCAATCTGGAATTGGCTTCCCTATTGTAATAATGACACTAAGCCATTCCTGTGCCACACAACATACTACTTCCTACGACCATAGGCATCACAAAAGAAAGAACAATGCAATGTTGCCATGATCTTTACATAAGATATGCTTGGCAGCAGCACAGCTAGCAACAATGAAAATGGTTGTTGTCAAGGAACTAGTTCTCTGACAAAATGGCAATCATGTCTCCATAGCATTTAAACAACCTTGTTTATAGCCAAAGAATTTAAGGGCAAAAAATGAGATGGTGACTCATAGACTTTGAGGACTGGATGAGGGACAAATTAAACTTTATGGTGCTAACAACAATAATCAGAATGGATGACTTAAGATTTTGTTCAGAGAAAAAGAAGGTCTATTAATCTCATTCAAGTGAAGTTGCCTATATCACCACTGCTTAAGATTTTTGAACAGTCACATAAAAAAACATATATTTCAACTAAATCTGAAATAGAAGAGGTGGAGAACATTTCATTAACTGTTAAAAATGTTAGAGACAATGAAGCAATTTCATATTAGCCATAAAGGATTCTTCCAACAAGATATTTTTCAGAGTGAACACTAGTTACAAACTTAAAAACAGAACAAGAGGAATATAGTACCTACAATATCTGTGCTGGAGACGCCTTCCGTGCGTTTGATCTGCTTGTAGCGACCAACTTTCTTTGCTAGAGCATAAGCATCAGTTCCATCAGGAAGAAGGCACGGATCATCACCATGTATAATGTAGTCAATCTTATGCTCCTTGAAAAGTCGATTCATAAACTCTTCAGTAATCTCGTAAGGAGCATTTGGAATGACTTCATCCACCCACTTCAACCCACTAACAAGGGCCAGCCTGAGCAAAGGACCTCAAATTAGATCACAAGTACAAGAATCATCTAATGGACAGTCCTAATGATTAGAATTGTCAATTTGACCTGTCCCCAAAAAATATAGAATATTGGCCAATAGTTGCCAATTCAATAGCTCATATTCTACAAACTATGTTGCAACAGATTATTACCAGTAAAGTCCAGCACGAATGAAAATAGTTATTGGTGCTTCAAAACAAGACGTACAGAACTTATTAATAATTGCATGTATACCTTTCCTCCATGGATAAAACTGGAGGGCCTTTATTGGATATGATCTCTTCATCACTTACAACTCCAACAACCAATTCATCTCCCAGTGCCTTTGCTTGTCTCAATGCGTTGGCATGTCCGTAGTGCATCAGATCAAAACATCCATCCATATACACACGAACACGTTTCTTTGCAGATTTCTTCTTATGAAAAACCCTCAAGTCAGGAAAAAGGTGAGGCATTGTCGGAACACTAATCATACCAAAGTAGCTAGTGGAAAAACTGAGGAGTGCACAAGTAATCATTATACCACCAAACAGATGTGGGTAGAAATAAACCCCATCTTTTATCCAACTGCTGCTTTCAAATTCCATCTGGCTCCTCTTCTTTTCTTCTTCAAGGCCCTGAAAAGGCCTTTGCAATCAATTTAAGAGGAGACACGAACCCTGAAATTAAACCCAACGTAAGTTAAACCACTTAAAACATATTCCTCGTCTTATATTGATTTCAAGGAAATAAATGAAAGCATATAATATATCTGAATATGGCATGAGAAAGAAAAACCCTTTTTGTTTATTTCCAGTGCAATGCTTCACTGATTTAAATATGAATATCATGCAGTAACAGTAAACTGCACTAAAGGTTACAGCATTTGCCAAAAATCCAGATTCTGCAAGAAATTATGCGTCCTGTTGAATGAGAAATGTCACCTTTTTTCTTGGTTGGTGTCTGCGTCTCCTCTTCTCTACCTGTGGAGGAGATGTAGAAATGTCAATCTTGTAATGATAATAGATGGGATCTTTCGTATGGAAAAGAGAGCGGATGTAAGAAAGAAAAGCAAAAAATGGGAATTTCATATAACAGCTTCTTTCCCTTGAAGTAAATAGATATGTGAGGCTTGATGCAAGGCTTTTTCTGCATATCATATATTATCTACAATTATTACTTTTTATTGTTTTATAATGAATTGTCTGGTTCACAAATTCAATCCAAGTTACAAGAATCTTTTGTTAAGTTTTTAAAATGCAACAGACAATTTTCAAATGCCTGTTTCATATAGCCTTTTCCTAGACGATCTTTTCTGGGTTGTTCAGTGGATATGATCTTCTTCCTGCAGGGGAGATTAGGAAGGGAATTTGCAATTCAACAGCACTGTCATAGTTTAATCTATTTTCTTTCATAAAAGTTCATTTTCAACTCGACATGTTCTTTTTTCTGCCTGTAAACAAGCTCCTTTTGGCATCTTTTCAAGCTCATATCTCCAGTTTCATAGGACTGTGTCATTTTGCTTGTGGTTATATATTTACTTCCCTAATGCTAGATTTGTTGAGAACTCCACAATCCAGTCACATGCTATGTCTTTTCTACTTTCTAATACTTGCACTAATTGCTTTATTTTTTCAAATAACTTTCTTTTCCAATTGACCAGAAAAGGCAATGACTGCTGTGGTAGGGGATGCGTGCTGCTATTCCTGCAAACTTGTGGTTTAATTCTGGTCATTAACTGCTAAAAGAAAATGGATAGCATCCCCTTTGAATCTCTGTTAGAATCAAACTTGAAGTCACTCTAGCTATTTGCTTATAAGACAATCCTACCACAGATTTCTGGTGATTTCGTATTCGGTCTTATCATCCAGCTTCACTTTCAGATTTGGTTCCATAAAATCTATATTTGTTCACAAAGTGTCTTAAGGAACCATAATTTGAACTACATTTGACAGTTTGATAGGATTGACACAATCACACATGACTCATGAGAAATATGGAGCTTATATTGGCTCCACAAATGTGATGCGAAGTTTATCTTTTCAGTTTCTTTTTGTGTGTGTTACTTCGCACAACTGGCATCTTTAAATATAAACCTATTGCTTCCTTAGTTCAATTTGGCCTGTGTGAATTCTCAAGAGTCTGGTAGAGCTGTGCAATCGTTTAGTTCAACTTATTTTGTTCGAATGTTCTTCAAGGCACCAGAGGAAATTTAAACCTCCAATTTTAAGCCCATGCAAAAATCAAACTCACAAATCATCAGCAGTAAAAGTCCTTTCTGTTATGTTCTACAAAATATAGTCGTAAGATGCTAAATTTAGCTAGACCTGCCTATATGTTATAAATAGAGCGGCAGATTCAAATATGAATGCATCTAACTCCAAATACTTCACAAATCCAGTCAATTTCCCATTTCTCCTCTACAAATCTGAAGTTGCTCCAGTCCTAAATCAAACCAAGAATACAAATTGGGAAATCAAATTGCCAAGGAAAAATCCTTAGCCCAATCACCGAAGAACAACGAACAGAAACATAAATTAAGTTCAAACAATTACTACAAATTCTATAAGCAAAGACAATAATACTTCATAAAACAAATTTTTCAAGCCATGCATCGGATCAACAGTAGTTCTTCTTTTCTATAACTCACCTTCAGAAGACGGAAAACTGCAGAGAGGTTGATGCCCAGCGCGTCAATGGATGCCTTCTCCACTCTACTTGGCGAGAAACTCTGGGCAGGAAAGGAATTCGTCTGAAGAGGAGAAAGAGGTTCACATGGACGGGAGATATTTACATCGCTGGCAATTTTCCCCATTTTCCTTCTTTTGCCCCAAAACTTCTGTTATAATATCAATTAACAACACAACCATGTCCCAAATATATTATTATATTTATATATTCCAAATATATATATATATCATATTACTATTTTTTTTCCTATCATGTAATTGATTATTTTTTAAAAAATTAAGTTTGATGTGAGGTACATATTACGAAGGTCATATCAAGACCTTCCACAATATAGTTACGATTTCTCACAAGTTTTGGATTCATTCTATTATTTTTAAAAATTTTACAACCCGACCTCAATACATTCTAAATCCTAATATATATGTATTCATCATGACCATTCTATTATTTCGGTGTATGGGGTTCACGTCAAATTGTACAAGTAAAAAAAACTATAGATAATTATATTTCGTGCTTTGTGTGTAACTTTTGCAACGCTAACATTCTTACGATCTTCGCTCATATTTCGCTTATGATGTATCTAGCCAAAATTTATTAAGATCTTGCTTAATTTGATCATTGTGGCCCCATCAACATCTTAAATAATATAAATTTAATTTTCATTAGATTAAGTATTAGAATCGACTATTGAGTCGAGGTCGTTGGTCATATGACAATCCAATCTAACAATAGTGTTCACAATTACGTCAAAAGAACAAATGTGTGAGATAGGATCCATGCATGATAGGTACTCAGTCTAGAGAGATAGCTGGCCTGCAACACAACTCGTCAAGCTTGCAGTGGTGACCTTCAACTATAACCTTTCAAGGCCTATGTTATAGTCTGTTGGGTAAATTGCATAACACCCCCCTGTGTTTTAGGGAAATCATCCTGTGTTATCTTTATAGGCAAAAAATCCCCTGTGTTATCTAAAATACAACAAAATACCCCATCTCCGTTAGAAATTAAAGGAGAGTGAGCCACACTCGCTACTTGTGCAATTGATCTTTATTTTTCACTATTTTTGAGGGTTTTTAAGTGAGCAAAATGTCAAATTTACGCCTTTTATTTATCTGTATTTAAATTCAATCCTTCAATTAAAAATTTATATAATATAAATCAAAATCACTTATAATATTATATTATTAATTAAATTAAATTATTATTTAATTCAAATTGTATTTTAATTTTTATTTATAAAATATACTAATTAAATATAAATTAGTATTTATTTAAATAATATTTTATTATTTAAATATACCTATTAAGTTATCAATTTTATTAACTTATATTTATTAAGTATTTATAATTTAAATATATATTAATTAAGTAAATATTTATTTATAAAATATACTAATTAAGTTATGAATTTGTTTTATATTATAAAATAATTATATTAATATATATTAAAATTAAATATTTAATAAAATATATATATATATATTATATATATATATATATTTTTTTTTTTTCTTCTCAGGCGGCGACTCGTTGCCGCTGGAGAAGAAGACTGAGCGACAGAGAAGAAGAAGACTGGACCTCCATCCCTAGAACCTGCGCATCCCACGGCGAGGGGGCGGCGGTCAATTTTTTTATTTATTTTTAATAATTGGACAATCTTCTCCGTCGGTCCCTCGTCGCCGACGGAGAAGAAGACTGGGCGACAGAGGCCCACCTCCGTCGCCTAGAACCTGCGTCGCCCCCTTTTGCGGGGGCGACGTTGCCCAGGCTGTTCTGGGCGACGTCATCGACGCGCCGGCGGCCGTCGCCCTCGTATATATATATATATATCTCATATATATAATATATATATTATATATAATGTATATATAAATAACTAAAAAATATTTAAATTAATTTGGACCGTTCATTTTTTACATGCAAAGATCAACGATTGCTATAAAAAGGGTATAATGGTCAAGTCAGCCAAAATTTAACATCGTTAAGATTTATTTAACGGAATGGGAGAGTATGCAATATTTTGAAAAATACAAGGGTTTTTTTGCCTATTTTGTTAACACATGGGGTTTTTAGCTAAATTTTGAAAATATAGGGATATTTTATGCAATTTATCCTAGTTTGTTATAGTTCGTTAAAGGTAACTGACAAGGTCAAAGAGCTATATCTCAGTGTCCAATAACGCATATATGTCTAATGGAGTCAACCTGTATTTATAAAGGGTTGATTTTCAAATATCATATGAACATTTGTCCAATCAAAAATATTTTGATGGTGAAAGCATCAACGATTATTATTTTAGATTCTTGGACCAGTTGGATCAATTGTCAGAAACAACTCCACCTAATAAAAAAGATGGGGAATCAGTACAGTAGAAAAGATACGAATTATCATTTGATCGAATTATTATTCAGTAAAAAAATTATGAATTATTATTTCTTCTGACAAATTCATAAAATACAACCAATTATGTAGTCTATGATGCTTCTAATATCCTTATACTGAAAGCATCAATAAGATTGTAAATAAATTATAAATTAAAATTAAATATTTATGTATGTAAAGTGTTTCCAATTTGTGTTGTGTGTGTAGGTGAGTTTTAGAAAACTATTTGAAGATGATTAAATTAATTATTTGGAAGATGCTTGAATTATTAAATAACCAAGAATTCCTAATTAAGCTAAGAACCCAATAAAGTTATTATAAATTATACAATTATTATCTAATTGTTTAGTTATGAAAAAAAGCCTATTTGAATAATAATATCTCATTATTATTATTATTATTATTATTTGTATGTAATTCATTTCGAAGTTCAATATATTACTTATTTAATATATTAATAATTTAAATCAAATAAGATAAATAAATTTTTATAAAATGGACATAAATCCATATCAATTGGACTTAAAATCAAAATAAATCCATTCGAACTATTATCGTTTTTACACTTTGACATCCAAACTTTTTTTTTTCGTGTCAAGTTGTCATATCAACTTTGTAAAATTTGCACTTTACCATATATGATCGATTTTTTGTTGATTTTGTTGTCGAAAAAATATCACATGTTGTGCATATGTGAAAAATACCACAATATATAACCCTTAAATATCACATGTGGACGGCATGTGATTTTTTTACAAAAAAACTTGATGAAAAAATAGTTATAAATGGCAAAGTGCAAAATTTAACAAAATTAAGATGACAAACTAACCAATTTTTTTTTAAATATCAAAATGTATAAACAATCATAATTCAAATGACAAAATATAATTTACCCAAAAATTTATAAAAATTCTAATCTTACTAATCAAGCAAAACTTGAGCGACACCTCATAATTATTATCATACACAAATGTAAATTTTGGTCACGTGACAATTGTGATATTTCTTGTACAACGACTTACGAAATAGTATAAAATAAATTATTATCATTAGAAAGGGGGAAAAAAAAAAAAAAAGGAACAAAAATCACTTGGGAGATTTGAGCACCACTGAGAGTCTCAGAACTGCAGATCACTCTCTGCTCTGCTTCACCACCTCTACTCCTCTCTCTCTACAATGATCGCCCACAGCAGTGCGCTTTTGTAAAATCGTTTCCACAGTCCATATAATGAAAATGGAATTACAATCACTGCAATCTTCTTTGATTCCAAATCATTTCTCACGTAAATCCGCTCCCAAGACGTGTCTTCGGCGCCGGAAAGACAAATTGAATGTCGGAATTCCGAGTAAGTCCTTTGAAAATACTGGGAAAAACGTGAACCGTTTGGTAATCTTGAACAATGCGAGTGAAAGGGTTGATGCGGAGACCGCGGTGGTGGTCGAGAAGCCTCCCGCGAGGGCCCGTCGTTTTGAGGTCTTCTCCGGTCAGCCGACGCCGTTTGGTGCCACGGCAAGAGATGGTGGCGTCAACTTCGCGGTTTCTTCCGGCAATGCCTCGTCGGCTACTCTTTGCTTGATCAATCTTTCGGACTTACCAGCGGTTGATGATTACTCACCTATTCTTGCTTTGTGTTTGTTGCATTGAATTTGCGAAAAAGATTAGCTTCTGGTATTTTCTAGTGTGAATTGTTTCTGCCTTGAGTTATAATTTTGGCAAAATGTGATGCTTGTTTTTTGTTTTTGTTTTTGTTTTTTTTTTCTACTTGAAAATTTTAGTGTAGAGAGTAAGGTCATGGAAGGTGGAAGGAACTAACTCTATTATTTTGGATTTTAAGTGCATTTTCTTACTGGGATACTTTTGTTGCAGAAAAGAGTGACTGAGCAGATTGCTCTCAATCCTACTACTAATAAAACAGGAGATGTATGGCACGTGTTTCTGAAAGGTGACTTTGAAGATATGGTTTATGGCTACAGATTTGATGGGAGCTTCTCTCCAGAAGATGGCCTATATTTTGATTCCTCTAAAATATTGATTGACCCTTATGCAAAGGTCAGTGGGATTCTGTCTACTTATTGGAAGATCATGGCTTTAAACATCTTAATTCTTGCCCATGCCATAAGGAAGAAGAAGAACATCATGCATTTTGTTGTATTATGATGTTATATAGCCTATTGTAACTCTATGTGTCTTTGGCTTACAATGTAGGCAGTTGTGAGCAGAGGGAATACGGTGCTTTAGGACCTGACGAAGAGTGTTGGCCCCAGATGGCATGTGTGGTGCCTTCTACTAATGATGAGGTATTTGATGAACAGCATAGTTGTTGTAAGAATACTTACAAATAACAATTTTCATTTAGGATGAAAGAGATGTTCTTGAAATGTATGAAATGGGATATAACTCTTGCTAAATTATGCGAGTTACATATTTTCTGCTACAATGCTAGTATCTTTACTAACCATGCTGGGAAGCTTCCATATTTGTTTATCATTTTGCACTGATTCTTTATTTGTCATGTGCAGCTGCTTATGGTATCCTTTTTACAGATAATATCATCACACATGTGCTTATAAATAGTCCATATAAGTAGGCCAAAGTTCACAGTAGCACAATAGTTGTGTAAGTTGTTATTGCAAATGCTGCCTCTGTGATCTTTATGGCTTTCTTATCTCGTCAGCTTGTTCAAAATTAATCTGTTAAATTGCTACTGGTGTGGGGATTAGTGGAAGGGAGGCCAGCTCTCAGCACTTATTGGTCATCAATCCCAATTTCATGAGGCTTAACTTTAAACTATTTATGGTGGATTAGGACTCACACTGGTCTCAGCTTGTGTGAGGTACTCAATAAATAAGTATGAAAAAAAAAGCTCTATTAGTCTTTTTTGTTTTACTTTAAATTTTAGATGAAACTATTCCTTTTTTACTGCGCATCTTCCTTGGGTACTTACACCATCTGACACATTAAATTATGGCTCTTAACTACCTTTGTTTATTCTAAGTTTACACATTTTTAATTAACATATGTTGATGATTGTGTTTTACTTTCCTAAGAGGTGCTTAAATGCTCGTGGTCTAACTTTTATTTATCTGCCTATGTTGCACTTTCAGTTTGATTGGGAAGGAGATTTACCCCTACAATTCCCACAAAGGGATCTGGTTATTTATGAAATGCATGTTCGTGGATTTACAAGACATGAGTCAAGCAACTCAAAATTTCCTGGCACTTACCATGGGGTGGTGGAGAAACTTGATCATTTGAAGGTAAAAGTTCAAATGTTCAGTTGAATTTTCTTAAGCAGGCAGGTTGTTCAGTTCTGTAATAGGTTTTTATGGTTATGACATGAGTAGTAATATATGATTGTAAACCAAAATATTGTACTGTAAACAATATGTTGTAAATCTTCCAAGCTTTGCGACTAAACTCAAATCAACTTAATGTGGTGATGCCCCATGCTTGTTGAACAGCTTATCTTGATGCATCCATACTATTGAAGCACTTTGCCTTGTAGCTTTTCCAAATGTGCAGTCAAAGTAGTCTTAGAGATTATTCATGTGCCATGTTTATGATAAATATTGTTCCATTGCCTATCATGTTCCTGTATGATTTTGCAGAAACTTGGTATCAACTGCATTGAACTAATGCCATGTCATGAATTCAATGAACTGGAGTACTACAGCTACAACTCTGTCTTGGGCGACTACAAGTAAATTAGAACTTACTCTTTCTTATTTTAAGTGTTCATAGCAAACTTTATACAACTTAAATTTGCGTGTAATTGGTTGATGTCTTTCAGATGATGGCAACTCTAATCCTTTCATTCCCCGGTGTCTGAAATCATATTCAGACACATTTCAATTAATAATTTACATTGGCATTTGCTGCTGTCAAGTATTCTTGCAATGTATAGTGTTCTTTTATCTAGAGTCGTCATCAGAGTTTGTCAACAATGTGCCTAAATTTCCACAACTATATGTTATGTGCTCCTCCTGGAGCTGCCAAAATGAACCCTTTCGGTGAATGGAAATAACATTGGTATGCTGAACTATGTTATACGTAAAATAACTTAACGGGGATATCATTTTTGCACCTTTTTTCGTCTAACTTCATTAGACAGCTCATCTGTTAATGCAGCAAAAGAGGCAGATTTACTCATGAGGGTTTCAAAATGGTTTGTAGAGGTGTGGAAGCTCTCTCATTGTTATTGAGAAATGAACCAGATTACTAGGATTTTGAATCAAGGTTTAATGGCTAAAGGCCTTGTTTGAGGGCTGTGTTATGGTCATGAATAAATATTTTAAGATCCCAACTTCTTAAATAACAAAAAGCTTGATTCAGAATTTGATGGCTGAAAGCTCCTTTGAGCTTGGTTTCTTAACTTAAGGTTGCTGAGTTTGAGGAATTGACTTAAAGTTGGTTAACGCTAAATGTTTTAATAACTCAATTACCTGTATTCTCTAATCACGAAGTAATTCATCCAGTAGTTCATCTTGATATTTTCAATTTCCTATATGGATCTGTAGGACAATAGCTTTGGATCCCAAAAGTAAGAGTTTCTGGATCGAGACATGTTTCTCTACGTTGAGTGAGCCTCACTTGATGATGCAACTTTGGTTCCCATTAAACCAGCTTAGCTTTGGCAAGTCTTCAGAAATCAAAGGAGTCTAGTTTTCAGATGATTTCCTTTCTTTGACTAATAAAAGATGTTAATTGCTTTGAACAACTATACTTTATAACCAGCATTCAAACACAAGGTATTCTGGCGCTGAAACTGAGACAAACAAATGATTGGGTAGCATCTAATAATATGGACCCCTGGATAGGTAGCCAAGGTATTGTGTTACGATAGTGACATAAAGTTTGTGAGGAGAAGTGTAGCACTAACATTCATGATTTAGTATTTTGATGTAATAGTCGCGATAAATATTCTAGCATTCCATAGCAACTATGATGTCTTTGCAACTTGCTATCATCAACCCAATTGTCATGTGAACAAAAACACTTTTGCTATATATTTGAGAGAATTAGCTACATTCCTTCATACTCTATATCTTTCTTAATTGGCGGAGTTATATATTGGTCCAAGTAGTTGTTGTTTGTTCACTGAAATAACTAATGTTCTATGCACATGAAAAAATATATAGTGGCATGATTCTGGCAAGGGTCATTCAATCCTGTCAAATACTTTTTCTTGTCCAGGGTGAACTTTTGGGGGTATTCTACAATCAGTTACTTTTCACCAATGGCAAGATATGCTTCTGCTGGAATTGGTAAATACGGCCTTGGTGCAGTAAATGAATTTAAGTACCTTGTTAGGGAAGCACATAAACGTGGAATTGAGGTAAGAAACGAACCATGAGTTGGCATAATTTTGGATTGAGCTTTTGTTTAGTTCTCCATCTGTTTGTAATGTAACAGGTGATTATGGATGTTGTTTTTAATCACACTGCTGAAGGGAATGAGAATGGTCCCATATTATCATTTAGAGGTCTTGACAATAGTGTCTTTTACATGCTTGCACCAAAGGTACGGCTATACTTATCGTTCATTTTTGCTATACTTTTGCTGGAATTAGATAATTGACTGTTCGGATTTTTTACGCAATTAAACTATCCTCTGTTTCTTTAGGTATTTTTATGTGGACAAAATTATGTAATATTCTTTTTGGTGTCTACTATTTTTTTTACCTTTGATCAGGGGACCTATGAGGGTAACAATTTCTTTAACAAGTAATGGCTGCTTAAAATTGAAAGATCTTTGTAGTTCATATACTTGTGATGAAAACAGAGTAATAGCTTTCCCATTATGAATTTTTGAAAGAGAGATTTTTCTATTCTCATCGACACCATTCAGTTCCGCTGAGAATCTGTGATTTGGCTTTATCCTTATTTCTCGTATCAAAAGTTTATCAAGAGCTTGTCGACATCTAATGCTTTTTCTCCCTTCCAATAGGTATGAACTATAAACTAAAAGTAAAACATTAAAGAGAAAAGTGGCATATGGGGAAAAGGTCACCACCTATAAATTTGGTTTCTTTTCTTTTCCTTTTCCTCCTATTGCCTGAATTGTCAAATAGTGGTGCAAGACTGATCAGATGTACCTTAGTTATTAATCTCTGATCTATCTTTAGCATGTAACTTATACACGTGTTTCACAACTGAGTAGAGGATAGTTTTGAATTAAGTTTTTCGTTCAGCTTTTTGTCTGGGCTACGTAGTTCTAAACAACTTGGAAGTATAGGCATTAGCTTGTGCAGTATAGTGAATGCTGATATCATGTTCTCTGGAAGGATAACTTTTCTGAATATTTTAATCTATGGTTAACAGGGTGAATTCTACAATTATTCAGGTTGTGGGAACACCTTCAACTGCAATCATCCCATTGTACGGCAATTTATTCTGGATTGTTTGAGGTAGAATTACTGGAAAATTATAAAGCTTAAAAGACTTTTTGTTGCAGAGTCTGGTTTCTTTTCTTCTCCGATCTTTGAAATGGAACTTTTTATATATTACTTTTACTTGTTCCACCCGACACAAAATACAATCTTGTTTCTTCCATAACATTTTACTGAATATCTTTTCCCCTATAATTGTCAATCACTGAGATTATAGGAAGTGACAATTTTATTCAGTCTTCTAGAAAGTATAAACAACATGATATTCCATCTGATTGGAACATTTTATCATTTATTATCTCAATGTGAATGCATTTAGAGACAGGGAGGTGAAATTTAATCACAAGACCATTTTCCTTTTTGTATGAGAACATTTACAATAACTATGGCCAGTAATTGCGATTGCTTTCTCTAGCAGAGGCTTTAGTCTAAATTCGTAATGTTCTGTCGTTGATATTTGTAAGCATCTTATGAATAAGTTTCCAATACTTAGGCTTCAGAAGAGTGTGATGACAGTCCAATTGGTTTTTGATTTTACATGAGTTTGTTATTTTGTGCGCTAGTCTTTATATTTATATCCGGCAACCAGGATTGGCCTTCTCTGAAGACATTAATATTAAAAATCTATTTGGTGATACCTGAGCTTTTAGGTAACGTGATTAGCTCTAATATTAACCTTGTATTCAGGAGAGAAGAATTCCAATTTTGTGCCTTGATCATTCGACCTAAATGTTCTGTTGCATGCTGTTCATCGTTGTAAATCAGAAACTGCCTTTTGGTTTTCTTTTCATGGTTGCTATATCCATTCATGATTCAACTCATATTGACACATTTGATATTTATTTATTTGGCTTAGTTGATTCTCAACAGATACTGGGTGACAGAAATGCATGTTGATGGCTTTCGGTTTGATCTTGCATCTATCTTGACAAGGAGTAGCAGGTTAGTTGTTATATCATCTGCCTCACATTCGTTCTTGTTATTCAATGCTTATTCTGCATTGCCTTTGATTTTGCTCAGTCTCTGGGATGCTGTGAATGTATATGGAGATGCAATTGAAGGTGAGGCACTCACTATTGGAACTCCTCTCAGTAGCCCCCCATTGATTGACATGATCAGCAATGACCCCATACTCCACGGAGTAAAGGTATCCGGCTTTCCCTTATTGTTTCATTTTTTTTTTAATTACATCTCCTTTTCATCCTTATAAGTTAGCCACGATCACTAGGTATGCTTCGTCCAAAATAATGCATAGGAATATGATTATATCCTTCCACGGGGAGGATCTATTGTTCTGTCTAAAATACACTTCTCTTATGTTGTTGACTTGTTTGTAACCTTCAGCTCATAGACTCATAGTTTGACTGTAACAGTGGACCCTCAGATATATTCTTTCTGTTGTTAGCACATCTGTGGTTGCTTATTTGTATGTCTTCAATTATGTTTGTGTAAGAGAAATGAATGAGGTTTCTTTCTTCCTCAATCAGCTTATAGCGGAAGCATGGGACTGTGGAGGTCTTTATCAAGTTGGCATGTTTCCTCATTGGGGTATTTGGTCAGAATGGAATGGGAAGGTAAGTCAAGATGGATATAATTTAGTTGTGCATTTTTGGGCATCCCAGCTGGCTCCTTATTGTTCCTTCTCTCTTTTCTGTAGAAATTGGTACAACTCGATCCTTAATTATTGAATTCCTGCAGAAAGTTCCTGTTACTACCATGTCCATAATTAACTCATATTTTCACCTATCCCTTCTCTTGCAAGGGATTGTTGCATTCATGGACCAGGTTGTCTACTCTAGTGGAATGTTTCTGACATACTAAAGATGTTGGTTTTTCAGCTGCTCAATTAACAGGAAATTCAGCCAATTTAGAATTTCATTATTATCCATTTGATCTTTCCCAGCATTGAACCATCTAGTCACTCAATCAGCTCAACAAACATCTTTCGGTTAAAAATGTTCAGCCACATGCCATCTAATTTCATTTTCTGGAATTAGTCTTCCATTCTAAAAAGGTTGTGTTTTAGAAGTTGCCAATTATCAGTGACCATCAGCAAGTTTCACTTAAAGTTATGAAAGTTCTCAAGGCCTCTTCAATGCCTTGGTATAAATTGTAAATGTTCCCAAGGCTTCTTAAATGTGTTGGTTTTTCTTAGTCTCTTCTTTCAAATGATTATAAATATACAATTTGTTTAGGATTTATTTTTTTCTAAATAAGGATTGGCTGTTAGGATGGTCTCTTATTACCAGGATTTTCATTTTTGTTGGCACAATTATCTGTTAATGTGGCCATTTATTCTACTGTGTTTTTCAAAACAAATTTGTGTTATCATTTATGGTTCTGTCCTTTCTCTTTTACTGCTGTTGTCTTCAGCCTACATACATCATAGTGATTTCAACAGTATTTCCTCTTTATTTCAGTACCGAGATATTGTAAGGCAATTTATCAAGGGTACCGATGGGTTTGCTGGAGCTTTTGCCGAATGTCTATGTGGAAGTCCTAATTTATACCAGGTATATCTCATTCATGGCTGTTTAATAGTAAACATCCTTCTGGACTAATGTGATGCTTGAACGCTATCAGTTACATTAGTTCAAAATCTTCTTTGTATTTTTTCTTGAACTTCTGTTCTTTCTATGTACATGTCTGTTCTTTTTATTGCAGACTTTGCCTCATTTGTAGATTACGTTAGGGGATCTACAATGTTATAGATCTAATACATATTTTCTCAATATACTTTTTGATTTGAATCACTTAATATTGCTCTGAATCAGGAAGGTGGAAGGAAACCTTGGAACAGTATCAATTTTGTTTGCGCTCATGATGGTTTTACTTTGGCTGATCTAGTAACATATAATAACAAGCACAATTTAGCTAATGGTGAAGACAACAAAGATGGGGAGAATCACAATAATAGTTGGAATTGTGGCCAGGTAAGTTTTTAGATCTCCGTTTCTGTTTTTTGTTCTTTACTTTCTAGTGAAGTTGCTAATGTCCTCCAAGTCTTTGGAAGTTTCATATATCTTATAATTGCCTGGAAATGCACCTCTGTGAAGTAATATCTCTATCTCTATCTCTACTTTTCTAAAAGTGAATGTTCTTTGCAATTTCTGTTAGATTTATAAACTGAATAGAAGAAATATAATTTTTTTTCTGCCGTTATTTTTTCTTTTGTTGTAAGGTAGACATTTTTTACTTGTACTTAAGTTAATCATGCAATAAAGAGTTACAATAATATTATACTTTTTGTTGAAATAATCAAATTGCAATGCAATTGGTTAACAACAAAGATGGAAAATTTAAAATTAAAATATGACACAAGATTCAAAACTTTTAACAAGATTTGTACTTAGGATCATGTTACTGTTGAGATATAATCCTATTTAGATTTTGACATAGTCTAAAATGCTGAATATTGTAGTACTATAAACCTAAAAGTTTTTTAGACATTAAAATAAAATAACATGTCTAATATGTTTTACAATGTGCATTTGGAGAATAACATACTTTCCATAGAGAGATCGCCCCGTCATAAGAAACCTCTATCTGGATTCTAAGCTTTTGTATTTCAGCGAGCTACTTTTTGTTAAGTGTCATATTAGGGGAGCTAATGAATTTCTTAACTTTCTGCAGAAATTAATCCAGTCATTGTTTAAATTGCTTTGTTATATACTTTTTTTTTTATTCATTTGATTCATGATATAATTAAATATGATTGTACTCTGTTGATTTTGTAAGAAAATGTTTAAAATTATCAAATTAAAATGCAACACACAGAATTATTTTCGTTTCAAGTGAATACTTTGAATTGTCATAAAGATGTTAATAACAATGAGAAGTATTAAAAGACAAAAGTTCAATTATTCACCTAAAAGTATTACAATAAGGGGCATCTTGCTAGGTTAACTAAATGATCTTAAAAACTAAGATTGCCCTTATAAACTCCAAAATATATTTACCTGCATATAATGCTCATCAAACTACTATGAAAATTTAAAATTCTTAATCTTTTTCTACAGATAATCATATGAATACAATAAATGTACCTAAAAGAAAAGGCATAGATTATTATTAATGGAAAGCAACTATTAGAGAAAGATTGATAAGTACTGTCAAGTAAGAAACATCCTAAAAAATAAGTATAGATGTCAAGCGAGTTTACTTGTATTTATAATTTCTTGTTCTGACTTTTTCTCAGGAGGGAGAGTTTGCAAGTATTTCTGTGAAGAAACTGAGAAGACGACAAATGAGAAACTTTTTCCTGTGTCTAATGGTTTCCCAAGTAAGAGAATTTCCCTTTGAACTCTGATTTAAGTTTCCCAAAAAAGCACACAACCAGATGTGCATATGTGGGTACAGTTGGTAATGCAAAACTTCTCTTTCGTTGACTTTCTAAGCTGTTTTGGCGCCTTAATGAGGGAACTGTTGACAACGTTGCAGAAGGAAACTACAGTATTTGTATACTTTTGGGTATAGTCTTTTGTGAAGCCATGAATTTCCAACCAAGTAAAACAGTTAGATGGGGTGCACTTTGTATATTATGCTGAGATACTGTAGAGCATGCTAGTGCTGTTTCTTTTGACTGTTGCCGGTTATGAACTCTCCTAGCTTTTTCTGTATACAGAGCCAAATGGAAAAGTCTTGCTACAAATAACAAGCATGTATTGATTACTTTGGCTATATTGCAAAATTTGATGAGAGCATGAGTAGCAGATTTCTCTACCATTTGCATTGAACAAATACTCAGCTTATCATCTGCTTCTGAAATGATTCCATCTGAAGCGAGGATAAAAACAGATGTTTCTGTTCAAATCCCCTGAGATGTATCTGTATGTCATTGATGCCTATTTTCGCACAATTTTCTCATGATTCTAATTCCATGCTACTCTCTGTTCTGCGTGTTTTATATGACCAGGGCGTCCCAATGATCTATATGGGGGACGAATATGGCCACACAAAAGGAGGAAATAACAACACATATTGCCATGATAATTTCGTAATCCTCTACTCCAGAGCAACATAGCATTAGATACTATCTCTTTTCATTATAGATCTTGCTGTCTCCCTTTTCATTTTAAACAAACTTCCACTTTATATGCAGATAAACTACTTTCGGTGGGATAAGATGGAGGAGGCCGAGTCAGATTTCTTCAGATATTGCTGCCTCATGACCAAGTTCCGCTGGTACGTATTTCCCACTTTAACAGACTTTTTCTTGTGTTTTTGCTTCATGGAAGCTCATCAAATGATCCTTTTTCCTTTCAGCGAATGTGAATCACTTGGCTTAAACGATTTCCCCACAGCAGAGAGACTGCAATGGCATGGCCATACTCCAGCGACGCCAGATTGGTCTGATACAAGCCGATTTGTGGCATTCACACTGGTACCTTTTGATCCTGTTCCTTATCTTCCATTCCTGATTCATGTTTTTCGTTTTACGTAGTTAACGTGCCATTGATATGGGAATAAAATTGTCAGATTGATTCGGTAAAGGGGGAACTATATATAGCATTCAATGCCAGTCATATAGGTGTGACCGTCGCATTGCCTGAGCGTCCGGGTTATAGGTGGGAGCCGTTGGTGGACACCGGCAAGGCAGCACCGTATGATTTCCTGTCTGATGATCTTGCAGACAGAGACACAGCTATGAGACAGTATGGTCATTTTCTTGACAGCAATTTGTACCCCATGCTTAGCTATTCTTCAATTATTCTTTCACTCTCCCCTGATGACAATATATAGTTGCGGTCTGGTATCAAATTTTGTACTGTTTTTTCCAGTCTTGCAAGAACACACCAAGTATTGTGCCAATAATGCTATGCTATGTACATGTGATGAGGGCCTATAGTTAACAATCCCTGACATCTCTTGGAAATATAAAATCCTATCTATTACTATGATGGAGAAAATAGTGGAAAGCTCTGAACAAGACATATGGCATACAAGTCTCTTTTCTGAAAATACTAAAAAATTTACATTTTTTTTATCAAGTATTAAAAATTGCTTCTGGGAATTTTTTCAAAATACATCTCAAACATGTTTGACTAATTTTAAAAATAATATTACGTCAACTACTATTTTTATCTCATATCTACTTCCATATAAAAGAAGAAAAAAAATCATCTCAACGAAACTCAGTGTCATTCTGTTTGCTTTGGCTCAACGAGAGTATGAGATGAAATAAAATACAAGCAATCAGAACGTAAATTCAAATATCTTACAACATAGCAAAATTGGAAATTTTCAAAACTCAACCTGATCCCATGTGAGTAAAATCATGATGGCTTTGGAAAAAAGATTATTGCTATAAGTGGCGCGAAAAATGAGATAAAATACCTTATGATCATCCCAATTTTCCTAAATGCATCAAATACATTTAAGAAATTTCTATATTTTTAGTAACTGTGCAGATTGTGATAGCATAGCAGTACAGTAGTCATGTTATGTAAATAGACATATTATTCACACACACAGAGACACGCTGAAAATACAGAAAAGTGGCGCCTTCTTCCTCTTCTTTCTTTCTGTTTTTTAATTGTTTGAACTTCTTCTGTAGGCTGCTGAGGGGTTTTCAGTTCATCTTTGAATCAATTGTGGCTTTCGAGAAGAATTCTTTCGTCTAGGGTTTTGGTTGGATTGTTTGTTTTTCTTGGGCTGCTTTTCTGGTTTGTAGCGATGTTTGGTTATTTCCAGTTGAAGACGAAAAGAAGGAAAGACGTCGAAGATGTCAGTGATGATTTCGCCGAGTTTTCCCTCTCTCCTCGCTCCTGGAAAATCCCAAGGCTGGTAACACATTCTCCTCTTTCTTTTTCTATACATTCTTAGTATGTTACTGTTGAATGTTCTTTTCCTCAAGCACATTGCGTACCCTACCCAACCAGCGATTTCTCTGTTGATTATTAGTTCGTATGTAAATGTAGGATGCTGAATTGCCGCCGATACCAGAGGAGGAGGAACCTGATGTTCCCGTAGCGTTTGAGCAATCGCAGCCGCGGGAACGGAGGCTTGGTAGTAATGTAATACGTAGTTCGAAAGCTGATGAGTTTCGCAGTGGGCCTGAGGATGAAGAGAGGGCTATTGTGCTTTTCGAACCCATAAACACTACTTCCAATTTCTCCGTTTCCGTTGATCCTGACCTCATCTCAGGATTGAAAGGTAAGCCTAGATGCTTCTGGTTGTTGATTTTATTTGGGTTGTTTTGTGGGCTTCAGTTTCTATTTGCATTTGCTTGAATGTTTTGGAGTGTGAAAATCAAGTAACCAGTTTCAGTATGTTATACAGATCAAGTGCTGTGGTCAAACAAATCAAACTCTTTGAGAGTAGCTAGTGATGAGGCACTGACAGAGGATCGTGACTCTAGCTCCAGTAATGGGCGTTTAGCAGTTGTCCCCTGGGTTGCACCGCAGTTTGTTTCTACACCTCGAGCTGAATTTCCTTGTCAATTTGATAAGTGTGAGATGATGGATGCTGAAGAGCTGGGGGAAGCAACCATGGATGTCGGAGATGATATGAGCAATGAGCATAGGAATGCTAACGAAGCTGGTGGGATAACTTTAAATGAAGGTTTACATCAATGGCACTGCATGATTCCACAGCCTCGTCACAACACAACAACAACAATTTTTTGGTACCAGTGATTGGCCTTAGATTAGTAGCAGTGTTTTTCTGTCATGTAGATTGTAGGGGCTCCTCCTTTGGAGTTGCATGGGCAGGTCTTAGTAATGAGGAAGTAAGATTTTTATTGATGCTTGCCCTGCCAAGAAGCCGCGCATTGCTTATGTTCTTGAGGCCATCTAGTACTGGTACTCAACTGTAGAGACTGTCGATATCAAAGTAAAAGATTTTTTGTGACCATCACGATGGAAGAATCGTCTAAAACTCAGTGCCCTTTGATTGAATTGTGTATTGAAATTCTCCTCTGTTCTACTTCAGCTTGTCTGTCAATGGAATTGATGCAAAGCACAGAGATCCTGAACGTTATCCTGCTCCGAGAAAACGTCAGTTCGCGTATTTCTTCTACTTGTAGCATTACAGAGTGTCAATGAGTGGAACCTGGTTCTCATGCTTGATCACTCTGAATACCTCCCTAGTACTTTCATCCATGTAATCCTTCTGATCTCTTGTTTGACAAAGTAGTATCGAGCAAGTCATAGGTATGTGTGTATGCACATTATAATCTATCTGTTTGACATAGTAATTTGTAGTTTTCATGACTTAAACAAGACAATGACTGGTGATTGGTAATTGTGTGTTAATCTTTAAGCATGGGATCAAGACCACTGCATTCAAGTTTCAAGCACAAGCAATTATTCAAATTAAACTTACGACAACTGGGTTGATATTGAGTTCAATACGTCCTTTCGTTTCCTGCTGTACGTGATTCTTGACACAAATAGCAGAACAACCTGCCACTCATTCACGTAAATTGTAATATGGAGGTTAAAATATCACCTCATGATCGACACGTAGATAATTTGGAGGTTAAAACATCAACTCATGTTAATCATCCAGCAAAATAAATTTATAAGTTTCCGGGCTGCGGCTTCAGTTCACCACGACAAGACGAAAAAGTTCATGGCTCCGAAGGCCTTCCCTTTCAGTAAACTTGCTCTCTTATTTTCTGCATTTCTAGACAATTTTAGGGATCCCAGAAGAAATCTCGGCAAGAATTGCTCTCCAAGAACCCAATTTGAATTTCAAAACTTAGAGTTTCTTGGCCAGAGACCCGACCTGGACAACCAGGTTTTGATCTTCCATGCAGAAACAGTTCTACTCAGATCATCCTCTCTATTTCCTTACTTCATGCTGGTGGCGTTTGAAGCCGGCAGCCTGATCAGGGCACTTATCCTTTTTGTTCTTTATCCCTTTATCTGTCTTTGCCACCAAGATTTAGCTTTAGAAGTTATGGTATTCGTCTGCTTTCTCGGACTGAAGAAAGAGAGATTCATAGAGGGAAGAGCTGTTCTACCCAAGTTTTTCCTGGAGGATGTTGGCAGGGAGAGCTTTGAGGTCCTGAGGAGAGGCAAGTTAACTATAGCCGTCAGCGATTTGCCTCAGGTCATGGTAGAGAGCTTCTTGAAAGATTACTTGGACGTAGATTTTGTCGTTGGGAGAGATTTGAAAGCCTGTGGTGGGTGCTTTGTGGGACTGATGGAAGAAAGGAGGGATTATAATGCATTTCAAGTTGTGAAAATGAGTCCTAATGTCATTGGTGTTGGCTGCTTCAGGAAGTGTTTTGATCATGAATGGTTTTCCAATTGCAAGGTAATATAATTAAGAGATAATTACACGAATATCCTTAAAATTTGGGCATATTACAAAAAGATCCATCAATTAGGTTAAATATTCAACTTATCCCCATGAAGTAGTGTTGATGACTCCTGACATTATTGTGCAACAGGGGATTTATTTGGTAGATGAACAAGAAAGAAGGAATTGGCATCAGCTACCAAGAGATTTATACCCCAAGCCACTCATTTTCCATGATGGAAGATTGGCTTTTAGGCCAACTTTCTGGGCTACATTAGCCATGTTCATGTGGCTCCCCATGGGATTCATTCTCGGCATCATCAGGGCTATCGTTACGCTGTCGTCGTTGCCCTTTGAGATTAAGTTTCCCATCTTGCACCTCACCGGTGCACAAGCAAAGATTTCCAATCCAGAATTAGCAACGATAAACAATGCCAACGGAGCCTTATACGTTTGTAATCATAGAACGTTGCTCGATCCCTTGGTGCTCTCGTACTGTCTAAGGACTCCTTTAACTGCAGTTGTGTATAGTCTTAGTCAGGTATCAGAAATCATTTCACCAATAAAAACTGCTCGATTAACGAGGAACAGAGGGCAAGATGCTGCCTTGATGCGTAAGTTATTGAGTCAAGGCAACCTCGTTATCTGCCCTGAGGGCATGACGTGCAGGGAACCTTATCTGCTTAGATTCAGCCCTTTGTTCACAGAAATAAGTGACCACATATATCCTGTCGCACTCGATTGTCATGTTAGCATGTTTTACGGTACGACTGCCAGAGGGTTCAAGAGTCTTGATCCTTTGTTCTTCAGCATGAATCCACGGACAACCTATTCGGTCCATTTCCTAAACATGGTACATCGTGGGGCCGGAGATGAGAATGGGGATGTTGCCGGCACATCAAATTACAAGATGGCCAATTTGGTGCAAAGCATGATTGCTGGAGAGTTGGGGTTCAGTTGCACAAAGCTTACAAGGAAGGATAAGTACTTGGTCTTGGCAGCAAATGAAGGGATTGTTCGGAAAGGTGGTGAGTTGAACACTGAGACAGGGACTAAAATGTAATGAAATTTGAGAACAGTAAGAAGCTATGTGATGATAACGTTTGAGTGAAGGCCTCAGACTTAGGGGATCAAAATTGTGTTAGTTACAAATTTAAGGGGCCAAAAGTGAATTTATCTTGAATCTAGTGGCCTATATAAAATTACGAATTCCATATGAATTAAAAAATTAAACAGAAAAAACACAGTTTCATGAGAGCCCATATCATTGTAATTAATGACATTTTTTTTTGTATTAAATTACAAAGAGCATGAGATTTGATATAATTATAAATATATCTCTCGTTGTTTGAAATATTATCAATGTTCTTAATTTTAATGGCCTAGAAAAAAATTACTATTGTCAAATTATGGACTAAAAGTTATGGTAAATAATTATTATAAATCATGGTTAGATAAATCGACGATAAAATATAGCTTATCCACCATGAAAAATATATTTTTTAATATGGTTACGAACCATTACAAACGTTTTAATCAAAACTGCAAAAACTATGGTCAACAATTGTTGCATAGTCGTGGTCAAATACTAGTTACAAACTATTTTTTTAACTATGACAATTAGCCATAATTAAATGTTGGCAAAATCTCACTTTTGGTCCCACTAGATAGGGTCATTCTCACTTTTGGTCCCGAGCTTTACCGGCTCAACACTTTTGGTCCCAAAACCCTAATTTTTTAGCAGAAGTGGTCCTATTCCGTTAATTCTAACGGAAAATGGCACGTGACGTATCACGTGCCGTTAGTCAACGCTGGTCAACTGTCAGTTTTTTTTTTTTAAATGCGCCAAAAAATATTTTTTTTTCTATTTATATATGTAAATAACCCACAAACACTTTCATCTTTTTCTCATTATTTTATCTTGATAGCAATAGGCCAAAAGATGTCACAAACATATCAAATTGCTTAAAATATTGAATGCTATTGTCACAAATTAATGGTTTAAATGCATAAAATCCACCTGTATTTTAAAAATTCGGCTAAAAACCCTTTCCTATTTTAGAAATAAGTTGAAAAAAACCCCTCTACAAACTGACCGTTATGGCCTTACTTACTATATATTTTTCTTATTTTTAATGACTATTGTATCTTTTTTCAATAATAACAGTCATAGATCTGACCAATTTATCGTAATTGTTGATTTTAAAAAATTGAAGGGTTATATTTAGCAAATAGGCAAAATTTCATATATTTTATTTTAATATTATAAAATTATTTTATTCAATATAAATTAATAAAATATATAATAAAAATATTAAATTATTATTTATTTTAAAATAAATTACCCTAACCCCCACCCCCACCGCTGCCTACCCACCCTTCCCCAACCCCTGCCCGACCCCCCCCCCCCTCTTCCCTCCCCTCCCGCCTCCCGCCACCACCCGAGACGACGACGCCGCCACAGCAGAACTCTGGGCAGCGTCGCCCAGTGGATCTCGAGACGGCGACGCCGCGCCAGACCAACGAGTCTGGGCGCGGCGTCGCCGTCCCCCAGAATCGACGCCGACGCCGCGCCCAGATTCAAGGGCGATGGCAACCATCGCCCTTCTCGGCGGGGGCGGCGGCGATGGCCGTCATCCCCATTTTTTTTTTTTTCAATAATTGATTAAAAAATTAAATTTTTCTTCAAATTAAATTAAATTAAATAAAAAATTACATTTTTCTTCTTAAAATTAAATTAAGGAGAATTAAGTTTTTAAAAAAATTTGAGAAGTTTTTAAATAAAATAAAAAAATGATTTAAATTTTAAAAAGTAAAAAGTAGCCGTTGACCAGCGTTGACTAACAGCACGTGATACGTCACGTGCCGTTTTCCGTTAGAATTAACGGAATAGGACCACTTCTGCTAAAAAATTAGGGTTTTGGGACCAAAAGTGTTGAGCCGGTAAAGCTCGGGACCAAAAGTGAGAATGGCCCTATCTAGTGGGACCAAAAGTGAAATTTTGCCTTAAATGTTATTTACGTCATCCAACAAGTAGTCCAATCCATTGATTTGTTAAGTTTTTATTCATTTTTTGTGGTGAATTAACTGAAATGCTCTTATGGACTATGAACTTTGATTTTACTTATTTTTTAAATTTTTTGAAGAACTAAGCGAATAATTTTTTTAAACATTTTTTATGGACTTTGAACTAGTCCTTTTGTTTTTTTAATAATTAATTAATTATTCTCAAAAACAACAAAATTACAATATGAACAAAGTTGATAATTTCAAATTTTTATTTAAGAATTATATAATTTTATCAAATATCAACGAAGTATAAATAGTTATCCAAACAATAAAAAGTATATATAATTATATCAAATCTCAAAAAAGTTCGTTATGATTTATTTATTTATTTTTTCTTTTCCCGTTATAATCAGAATCAGGCTCTAGACTTCTCCATTATAACTTATTAGGAACGTTAAACACCAACAACCAAATTAAGGTTTTTCAGAATCGAACGTAATTACCTCAACTTGTGATCAGTACACTAATTAATCATGTCCAACTTTATTCGATGTAATAAACTTCTGCTAATTTCTTCCATGGAAAAAAGATCTTCTAAGCTCCTCACCTGTAATAATATGATATTCAATGCAAATAAATACTTTTCCTTCATTTTCTCGGGGGAAAAAAACGAATAGAGGGAGAGCCCATTATCTCAATAAATTGCCAAGTATACCGATTCGATCGATACACAAATATAATTAAAAATAATAAAATAAATTATAATAAATTCAAAAAAAAAAAATATCCATACTCAGACTCGAACCCGCAACTTCCACTTATTCACGAGGTGTCAACTTTAACCATTAGGTAAAGACATCGTATCGTGGGTGGATAGTCCATACACACACATACTCAGTGGACTCAAATCCATGAATTTCAACTTATTCATCGAATTTCAACTTTTAACTAATAAACTAAATCATCTTTGAGAAAGATCCCATACCACAAACGACACAATTCGAGGATGTACGGGCATATTCCATCGGACCTACACCACACATTCAATAGAACTCAAACTCACAATCTCCTATTTATTCATAAAATCGGACTAACGCAGAAACGAGGGAAAGCCCATACCTGGAACAGCGCAGTGTAGAGACGGTACAAATAATAAATATTGAACCTGACAAGTGACAGCAGACTCATAATTCTGTACTCATTGCTGAATTAATAATATTTCACTCAGTCCCACACACTGCCCATATTGCTGAATTCAATTTACATGAAGAAACTCCCCCTACGTTCATGCATTACAATTACTTTCTATTTTTTCAGTTCTTATCCAATTTATTATCCATACGCGTTCCTTCGTTTCTTGAGCTGACCTTTTCAGTCTCATAAAACCTTATTTGTAGCTTTCAGATCGATTGCATCCATTTATTGTGAATCTGTCCATTCATCACCGATTCCATCCTACCTTACTTATGTAATAACAAATATTTTGACAAAAAATAAAATTAAACGATCGGGTGGAAGTTCATTGCTACAAGGAAAATTTTTTATTTGAATCGAATTGATCATAAAATAAATGTACATTTTTTTTTAGTTGTACGCCAATTACACAATGCACTGAAGGGACTCTATAGTTCTCAAATTTGGGCATTCTCATATGATGTACTGTTTTTTAACAAGCCAACAAGATCAGTCGATTGAAATTCCTAGGTAATCATGAGAAAAATTAGTGATGGCAATGGGGGCGGATCTGGTACGGGCCCGATTCAAGACCCGCCCCATTTAATTTTTGTCACCCCCATAACCCAGACCCGCTTCATACGAGACGGGTCCGGGGCGGGTTTTTTGGATTCTGGTTGAAATTGCCAACCCTAAGAAAAATCGAGTTTGGCTAACCCAAATCAATATAGAGTAAGTATGATATATACTTGTATGTAATTAATATTTTTTTTAAAACTATACATCAATCACGCAACAAATGTATTACACTTGCCATATAATTATATTGAAGTCCTATCAAATCTAATCTAGATTAGAATTTTCCTATACGGGGTTCGTATTTTAACCCCTTATCAGAATTTATTCATTTTGGCTATTAATAAAGAAAAAAGAAGTACAATTTCATTCAAGAACTCAGACACTCAGCCTGCAAGTTCATGTTCTATATTTAGGCTACATTCAATACTTTGACATGAATTACAGAAATATATCTTATTGTTAATCTGCAGAACTGTGTGTATGTACATGTATTACGTATATACGTATATACGTATAAACTACAAGAAATTATACCAATAGCCCACAAAAATAGAAAGGGAATTACTAAATTTGTTGATAAATAGCATTAGCAAGGGATAAACATTTTAAACCCTTGAGATTTCAAAGTTAATAGAAACGGAATATTTCCTTATTAGAAAAGAATTTTAATGTTACAAAACTTCATAGCTGGCTTTAGCAAAAAATATGAAAAATCCCCCTAAAATATGGCCAACAAATATTTTCGTCAATAAAAGTTTTAGTAAAATCAACAACAAATTAAGAAAATCGATGCTAATTTCAACTATGATAATTATCGAAAAAATAGGTATATATTTTTTTAAATTCGCTGATAACGTGAATTAGCAACGAATTTCACAATTTTATAAAAAAAATTGCATTATTTCTTGTAATATATGAGAATGGACCTAAAAGCCTAAAATCCTACACAGGGCTTTGAAATCCATTGGAAGGTTGCAAGATCCTATAAATGAATCCGAGTCAATAGAGTACAACCTTTTCTTATCCAATCAATTATCCACAATTCAATTTTTTATTATATAATATTCTGATATGATATTCTATTTAAATATACACGTTATATGTATAAAATTTCATTTTATTTATATATTCAAGAGAATATTTTATATACATATTATATATATAAAATGTCATTGTAATATATAATTTTCAGAACCACGAGGAGAAATTCTTGTCCGATTACATTAGATCAAAACTAATTATATGATAATTATGTTTCACTTTTTATATAGTTGATTTGATTTTTACCCGACATTATTGTTTTGGACGAATTTTATTAGGGCGATCGCTCTGAAAAGACAAATAATCTATATTTTTCTTTGATTTTAAGAGAAATGTGATTATAAAGAATTCGAAAATTGCTTCAAATACAACTTCAGAAAGTACGACTTGTGGAACCTCAATATCTGCCGGTTTAGTTATTACCTAATAGCAAATGGCATATACAATACGTCAAGCCATTCTCGTGAATTTTCATAACCTTGCGGCGCAAAAATGGGATATGCACTTGAAATAGATGTCCGAGTTATGATACATAGCATCAGCGATACAAAATAGATTGAGTAATCTGTTCCTTTATCAAAGAAGAAGTAATTTGGATAAAGATAAAATTTTCTAATTTTAATGGAGAACTCGATCGTTATAAGCGATATATATATATATATATATATATATATATATATATATACATATATATATATTCTCGATGAATATCGCGTGTATATATATATGAACACTAATGTCGATGCTGTGTTAAAGTAATCATAGTTTTTTTCTAAAGTAGTATGCATGTGAACCATTACATATTCAATATATCAATAATTCAAATCAATAAATACGTTCAAACGAAATAAAGAAAGAATAAACTACTATAAAAATAGACATATACCTATATTTATAGAAATCGAACTCATAATTTTTTTGATTATAAAGCCGTAATTTTATCAGTCGAGTAAGACGGTGATTGTCATTAAAGTGTCATACTTATGTATCCAAAGTTGGAATTCAGTTTAAATTTGTAATACGATCAAACTGAAATAATTAATGCTACATCAGTAATATTATTGAATAAAATTTTACATGTTATTATATTTATCACGTCCAGTGCTATATTTATATATTAAGAAAATATTTAAGGTTTAATACGTGCCAAAATTTGCACACAAGATATAAGATAATAACACAAAAACTGCACCAAAAATTACAAATTGGAACAAGAGAAATTAAAGGGAAAATTGCATTTTTACCTCCAATAAGTTAACATCTTTGTAATTTTACATCTCATTATTTTTAACTTAGACATATTACATCACATCACTCCGGTCCAAAGTATTAGCAATTTTTGTCCAAAGTCTTAATCCCGTAAAATTTATGATAGAGACAATATCAATTCCCCCTCAAGACTTAACTGAGCTCGAGCTTTGCATGATATTGTCTGTAAAAAAATTAGTAGAATTAAGGCTTAAAACTACAATTTTAAATTTGGGTTAATTATACTTAAACTCTTCTAAAAATACAAAATTATACTTTTCCTTCAAAAAATTTTAAAATTACACTTGCACTATTTTTGAAAATTCACCGTTAACACTTAACCTTGTTTTGTTAAGGTTTAGACGAAAAATGCTAGCATTAGCAATAAAATTATATAAACATTTTTTTTGCCGCTCATTTGACATTCCCATATAATAATTTGGTACTTATAAGATAAAAAATGTAACGATGTTAACCTCACTTCATTTCTATGAGGAAAAGTATAATTTCGTATTTTTTAAAGGAGTCTAAACGTAACAAACCCTTTGAATTTTTTAGAGTCACTACAAAAATATATATATATATATATATATATATATATATATATTTAACCATGGCTAATTGCCACAATTAATAACAAAAAAGTCATAGTAAATAGTCATTAACAACGGGCATGCAACGGTTGTGGCCGTGGTATCTGCGAGGGTGGCTAAAGGCCATAAAAATTATTTCTATCATTGCTCTTAGCCATGACAAATAACTTTTTCGTTGTGGAAAACCTATTTCTGTATCGATTTTATTTAATCGTGTTTAATATTAATTATTTACAATGATTTTTAATTCATAATTATTAAAATTGTAGCTAAAGTTATTTTTTTCTAGTGAGTTATGAAATACAACGTGGTGAATAGAAAAAATTACAATTTGACTAAAATTGCAAAACAACTCATTTGTGGGACCTAAAATATATTTTTGAAATTAAATAAGAGTTGACTCTGTATATGTAGGATTTGTAGCGGCCGACTCACGTTAATAATTACGTTCCCATTCTCGTGGACTTTCTTCGTATTCAAGTGTATCTATAAATACCTACAGAATTGAACCAGATGATGAGTGCGCTCTTCATCGATCACCATGCAAAAATCAAGAACCATGTTTCTCATGGCCGTCTACTTCAGAAAACTCGGTCTCTTTTTCTCTATACTCCTCCACAAACATCTCCGAATCCCCAAGAAAACCGTCCACGACAGTTTCTCCGCAGCCCTCCAATTCGGGTTCCAAAAATTCCAGGTTCTTGGCCAGATATCAGACCTGGAGAGCCAGGTTTTGATCTTCCATGCAGAAACAGTTCTCCTCAGATCATCCTCTCTATTTCCTTACTTCATGCTTGTTGCTTTCGAAGCTGGCGGCCTAATCAGGCGCTTATCCTTTTTCTTCTTTATCCATCAGTCTTTGCCGCCAGGAATTAGCGTTGAAGGTTTTGGTGTTCGTCTGCTTTGTTGGGCTGAAGAAGGAGAGGTTCGTGGAGGGAAGGGCTGTCCTGCCCAAGTTTTTCCTGGAGGATGTCGGCAGGGAGAGCTTTGAGGTTCTCAGGAGAGGGAAGATGACGGTGGGCGTCAGCGATTTGCCTCAGGTCATGGTTGAGAGCTTCTTGAGAGATTATTTGGAGGTAGATTTTGTTGCTGGGAGAGAGCTGAAGGTTTTTCGTGGGTATTTTGTGGGACTGATGGAAGAAAGAAGGGAGAGAGCATTTCAAGTTGTGAAAATGGCTCCTGATGTCATTGGAATTGGCTGCTTCAGGAAATGTTGATCGTGAATGGTTTTTGAATTGCAAGGTAATAATTATATGCATGCATCAAATTACATAAATTCATTGATTTTCAAAAATTATATTGTCGGTTTCCTTATAGTTTATTCGATCTTTAGGAGTAAATCATAATGTAAAATATAATTACAGGAATCACACCCGACGCGTAAATTTCAAAAGATTTTTCTTGTATATGTCAAATATCAGGAAACGTCAATATAATTTAATATTCATATACATTTGCATAACCTTAATTTTTTCTTGGAAGAGTCTTGTTTACTGACAACATTATTTTGCAACAGGAGATTTATGTGGTGAGTGAACAAGAAAGAAGGAATTGGCATCAACTACCAAGAGATTTATACCCCAAGCCCCTCATTTTCCATGATGGAAGATTGGCTTTTAGGCCAACTTTCTGGGCTACACTATTCATGTTCATGTGGCTCCCCATTGGATTCACTCTCATCATCATATCGTTGCACTGTCGTCATTGCCCTTTGAGATTAAGTTTCCAATCTTGCACCTCACTGGTGCACAAATAAAGATTTCCAATCCAGAATTAGCAACAACGAATAATGCCAACGGAGCCTTATACGTTTGTAATCATAGAACGTTGCTCGATCCCTTGATGCTCTCATACGGTCTAGGGACTCCTTTAACAGCAGTTGTGTATAGCCTAAGCCGAGTATCAGAAATCATTTCACCAATAAAAACTGCCAGATTGACGAGGAACAGGGAGCAAGATGCTGAATTGATGCACAAGCTGTTGAGTGAAGGCAACCTCGTTGTCTGCCCTGAGGGCACGACATGCAGGGAGCCGTATCTGTTGAGATTCAGCCCTTTGTTCACCGAAATAAGCGACAGGATATTTCCTGCTGCAATTGATTATGACGTTAGCATGTTTTATGGTACGACAGCGAGAGGGTTCAAATGCCTGGATTCTTTGTTCTTACTCATGAATCCACGGCCGAGCTGCTCAGTCCGTTTCCTGAACATGGTACGCAGTAGGGCGGATGAGAGTGGGGATGATGTCGAAACATCAAAGTACAAGACGGCCAATTTGGTGCAAAGCATGATTGCTGAAGAGTTGGGGTTCACTTGCACAAAGCTTACAAGGAAGGATAAATACTTGATCTTGGCGGGAAATGAAGGAATTGTTGGAGATGGTAAGAAAGTGTAAAGTTTGGTGTAATTTCTTGTTTTCTTCCTGTTGTGGTATGTTGTAAACTTTGGAGTAGAGATGTAATAGCTTGTATTGTTTTTTGATTACTGACTAATAGATATTTTCCTTTAAACCCAATTAGTTATCGTGATACAGTGTTCTTGCGTGCATATCATAAATAATCTTTAAAACTATTATTAAATAAAAATATAATATATAAATTAAGGTATCACATTTCCAAAAAAAAAATAAATAAATAAAGAAAGAAAAACCAATATAGGGATACTATTGACACAATAAAAAAATTTGGTATTGTAGTGCTACAAATTGCCATTTATGAGTGACCCCCCCCCCCCCCCCTTTTTATATACTAGCAGTTGTGGTACGTTGTTCTCGCGTGCATATAATAAATAATCTTTTATTTTTTAGAATATATTATAAATAAAAATAAAAAATATTAAACAAATAGGTCCAATACATTACATCAAAAAGAAATAAAAATTAACAGTTAATATTGTAAGATTCGAAAAGTTAAATAAGTTTCTTATCAGTTGATTGACATTTTTTATTTTAGAAAAAATTGGTGCAGCAGTTTCATTAATCTTCATTTGTGTGTGGAGGGTCTTTCTTTTTTATTTTAATATGTATTGGTATAGATGAAAGATTTACACCGTCTCTTCTAATAGTTATAAATTGTATAAATTTTAATTGAATTGTGTATGCAGTTTTGTCAAATAATAAAATTATATTTAAACTTTTTTGCTACTGATAATTAATAATAAATATGAGCAATGGTAAAAATAATAAATCCTAGTAAATATTAATTAATCATAATTGGGCAATGAATATGAGCTATTATAAGACAAGGATAAACATTACCCATAACTAAAAATCATGACAAATATTTTAATTATAACTAAAATCATGAAAGATGTAGTTAATTGATAGTGGTCAAAATTTAAATTTTTGTATGATTTTATTTAACTGTGATATATGGTATTGATTTATTATGATTTTTAAGCCATTATTATTTATAACATTCCCATTTCTTTTTAATAGTGACAGTTGTTGATTAACTTAAAATTTTGCTAATATTTAGAAACAAGAAACAAATAAACAGAAATCAAGACATTCTTTGTGGAATAATTTTTCCAACACACTTCCTTTCGATACAAAATTGCTCTACATAGTTGTAAGATTTAAATGTGTAGAACGATGTAACCAATGTTTGCTCGACTCCCACACTTGTCTGTCCTAAATCATATAAAAATGATACTAAGGGTCAACTCCCCTACTATCAATATTTTTTCCTTTTTCAATCTATAAATTTGCAACACCTCATGGCATGCGATTTTTTTACCAAAATTCATTAATAAATCTCCAGAAATTTTAAAAAAAAATAGAAAAAAAATAGGAAGATATAAGAGATTAAATGCACTTAAATGGGATCGAACGTGACTAAAAAACATAGCGAATGCATTATTTCCTCCGTCGGTTTGCATTTGTTTCATACAATTTTGCTCCTGTAACTATAAATTTTTATGTTTTAAAGATACTGCGTAAAATATGCGACTTTTCTCCGTAACTATAAAATACTAAGACTTGTAATGATGCTTCGTCATGTAAAATTATGTTATGTACATATTTTCCTACTTTACGTCACATTTTCTTTACAATAGATAAATTGCACGTCGACACAAAATCATTGATTAATTTTTATAATAATATGAAATAATTGGGTTCATACAATCAGCAAAATCAAGAAAATAAATCAATCAATCTCTAAAGTAAAATTCATACGGTAAATGCTTCTGTCGGCACTTGATATCGTTCTTGTAATGGGTCTTTTTCATAGTTAACGAGCTAAAATTTAGACATGGATGAATACCATGCACTCAATCATTTTCCAGAAAGGTGGTTGTGATATGTTGCTTTCGGACAAACTCATGTACTCAAACTAATCGCGACCGCAATTACACTAAGCTCAAACTCGTATACTCAATAACTGAATCGAGTTCAAACGAGCGTGTTGAGTTCTGCCTAAAACCCGAATCAAACTCGAAATCACTTGATGAGAAAGCAAACAAACATAAGTATTAGCAACAAACAAACATAATTACAACCAATGTATTACAGTATGTAAAATCCCAGGCGGGGAATCCTTTCCCTCTAGTTCTGGGACTAACGTATGAGGATTGAAACAAAACGTGTGAGGGCATTGTAATACTTCAAATATATCAACCAATTTACAAGAACCAACGGTTTCTACAAGATTTAATACTCCAACTCAGCTGCCTAGATTGTGTTTCGACTAATCTCGCCTTGCCTTTTCGATCGTGTCAGTCACCTCTTGAGATGTATCTCAAAATTTCCTAATAGCAAATCTATTCAGTCTGCCATCACATATTTCTTCTCGGCATAATATTTCTTTTCACTAGCTTCCTTCTTGGCGTTTCGTTTCTGTGGCGATCGAAGCACGATTGCGTTATTTGCATGCATATGCATAGAGTGTATCAAGCAACAAGCGATGGCAGAATATATTCTTCCGATGATTCCGGGTAACAGAATATATAAAAATTACGGATTCAAACAGCTTGAAAACAAAGAATACCAGATATATCTCATGATTGGCAATGATCCTTCGAGCTATGGAAGTCGTAGTGATGTCTTTTGGCTCTCGAGCATTTGGAAAATTCCCATATTCTTTGGAACAGCATAGGGGTCTGACATGCCCTGCATTATGTAATTGACATTTTTAACATAAGCATTTGTCATAATTAGTCGGACCAGATTATATCTGAGAACTGGTAAGAAAAGTTAAACTTACATCCGAGAGGGGTTTTCTCGGCAATTGTTCCATGCACGACCAAAGATATATTGAAGGTTGTAATCTTTACAGGCCAAACACATGGAAGGTAAGAAAAGGAGATTTGTCAATAACAGCAAATCAAGTGTAAAGTCTGGTAAGACATAACCACACGTCAAGAACTTGAAACATGAAATGATGGGGAGCAACAAATTCAAAAATACAGATGTTTATACTTTGAAATGTGGGATTTTAATCCCTATGTGTCCTAGGACAGCTGCAGAACAGGATGTCTGTTCATTTCCAGCAGAAGACAGGAAGTAGAAAGCAAATTTTCCAATAGCGAAAGTAGGATTCAACCACTATGATTAGATATATCAGATGTTAGGTAGGAAGAGCGAATTTCTAACTCATTAATGCCCAAAGTGTAAGATGCGTGTGCAGAATCAGGAGGCATGTGTGTCCTGTTTCCGAGAAGTATGTAAATGTCTGATAGAAGTGAAATTTAGCGTTACATAACAAGAATGATGCGCCACAGGAAGCTCCAAACTTTGTGAAAAAATTGAAGGCAACTTATTTGGTCTGAGAAGATAGAACAAATCATAGGTATGCAGAGATAACTTACCATATCTTTAGTAACCTCCCAAGGTGCACCTATGATGACCTCATCGACGTAACGACATGCCAGCACACTAAGGCTACGCTCATGGAGATTCATTAGTGGGAAATTAGTACCGCGGAGCTCACTGCACAAGGGAAATTCACATGTCTAAGTTCTTCTCACTATCTCAAACATGACCAAAATGATATCACTTGATACTAATGGTGTAGCTCCTTTACGAAAACTTTGCTGACATCAGAAGATTATCAATGAGACAACATAGTTCATGACTATCAGAACAGCGCTACAAGCATCGCAGAAGAACGGAGGTCATACCTAACGGTGTGGTCAGCATAAATACCAACAAGAAGAAAATCTCCAAGTTGTTTAGCACTCTTTAGAATCTGTATACTCACAAAGAGCAATTTTTAATCAAATAATTCCAGGAAAAAAGAGACTGCAAGAAGGATAGTAATTACATGGCAATTTCAACCAGTAAAGAAAGAAAATTAAAAGCAAATAAAAGTAAAGATGTAGAACTTGCACTTCCAAGCATTTTTCTGTATGATAAATTCCTTATGAAAACAATGTAAAGAAATATTTTAACAAGCAGACCTTGCAACGGTGACCAAGCCCAGGCGATACATCAAAATGGTTTTTCACACAAAGATGAAATAATATGCCATGTAGGAGAAATCAAGCAAATATGTAATAAGATCCTGATAATCTCGTTAATGCAATAGAGATTCAGACAGGCAACATTCTGTAGTTAACCAAGAAATGGGAAGTAATCCAAAGTCGTATCTACTTTAGATAATACTGAAGATGCATATATAGCCAATGCACAGTAATTAAACTGGCCATGGAATCTTCATGAAGTTCTATAGTACCTCAACGTGCCCAGCATGAAAAAGATCAAATGCACCATCAATGTAACAACTCGGGAATTTGGCCCAGGCCCCTGAAATTAGACAAAATAACAGGAGTTAACACATCTTCATAGAGAGAAGATTTAGCTTTCAGTCAGAAGTAGGAACAGACTATTACTAGATATTAGCACCAGACTCCTAAAATTATAAAAAGATAGCAGAAATCTTCCTCCTATAGTATTAACGATAATGCTAAATAAGAAGATTTTAGCATGTAAGGCCAAATATGCCAAATGCATTGAACATTATTATCTAAACTAGTTACTAAAACATAAGAAGTAATTGGTTGTGATATATGACTTAGTTAACATAAAATAAAATTAAAAAATATACTAATTATTTTTCAATATTCTGAGTATAACCTATTATACGAATTCCAGTCTTAATGAAAAAAATCAACACCATAAAGGAGACAGAATTTAAAGTAACCTCATGCTTAGAGGTGATAAAATGTTCTTTCGAATAATTTGATCATATGCAATATATCAAGTTATCCAGTTACGTTTTGAACTATAAAGTACAAACATTAAGCAAATGATTGTTTAATGTGCAGAGTTCACTTAATGAGTCTCATTTAAGTTTATCAAAAAGAGATGCACTGAATCCGGAACAAGACCTCAAAAAGGCTCCATAAATTTGGTCCAGAAAGAACTTATTTTTTTGACCATTGAGAGGTCATAATCTCTATTTTCTTCTACTCCTTGAGCAACGTAAGATCTCGAACAACATTTACTATGCATGAATATGGCATGCCAATCCATACACAACCAAGTTCGCAACCACATCTAAACTGATTGATAGACAACAGATTAAGGTAATGTTAAAGATCTTAATATGTGATGAATTATCAGCAAGATGACATTTGAGAAAAGGAGTTGAACAGACCTTGCCGTTTGAGAATTGCACAATTCTTCTTGAAGTAGGTAGGAAATGAGAAATGTGGCCACCATTAACCTGAGATTTGCTACTCTGCGTGTTGTTTAAGTTATCAACTTCACCAGACGATTCTGAGAACAATTTGTCTGATTTAGCATCCTTCATACAGGAAAGTATCCTTCCTGCATACATAATAACATAACAATTAAGATGATCGCAGTTATAATCACTTCTCCAAAGACACTAAAGTGCTTTTTTTTTTGGGATGAGAATGGCAGTCAAAGTAGGGTAATCTTAACTAGATAATGACTGAGGCTGGATGAGGAAAAACACAAAGTTCTGAGTTACCAATCTAGGAAATAAGAGTTGTGAATAAATTGAACCATAACAAATCATATAAACCTCAGCTTATCCAAATATTAAATCAGATTAAACAACAAATCCAATAAAGGAAAAAAATCAAGTTGTGGAGCAAGCACACCATTGAAATCCTGAGGAACGAGAAAAAATAACAGTTATTATTAGTTACAAATATTACAAGTTATTGGCTAAAAATAACTTGTGAAGGGACAGAGAATTGCATATAGTAAAGGACGACAAAGTCTTAGTTTAGATATTTACAGTAAAAAAACTCTTAGCAGAACTGCATATCTCCTAGATATATAGCATTCTGGAATCAATTTCACATTGTAACAGTGATGTTCAAGTTTTTTGATAAACCATTCATGTTATAGTAAAACTATCTTTTAAAGCATATAAAGGATAGATACATCCATGTTGGCTTTATCCTTTAAAAAATCTATGCTTGGCAGGTAGGACAATGAGCAACAACAGAAATTTTTTTGTCAAGTAATCCAATTCAGTGGCGAGTGGAGCGTTTAAGCAACTTGTCTGTAGCCAAAAAATTCAAAGGGCCAATGTAAGACAGTGACTCACAGATTCAGAGAATAGGATGGAGGAACAAAATAAATTTTACTGTGATAATACTTGTCATCAGAATGAACCGACAGTGGATTCGTAGGAGAACAATAAGAGTATATTGGCAACCCAACCCAACTAATCTGGCATTAATTATCACTGCTAAAAAGTTTTTGAACAATCATATGAGAAAACATACAGGTCAACTGTACCTTGACTAGAAGAGATGACAACATCGTAGCAACTCTATATAATCCATAAAGGATTATTCCAAGAAGCATTTTTCCAAGTAAACACTATCTAGAAAAACTTAAACGCAGGGTAAGAAGAATATAGTACCTACAATATCTGTGCTGGAGACACCTTCAGTACGTTTGATCTGCTTGTAGCGACCAACTTTCTTTGCTAGAGCATAAGCATCAGTTCCATCAGGAAGAAGGCACGGATCATCACCATGTATAATATAGTCAATTTTGTGCTCCTTGAAAAGTCTATTCATAAAATCTTCAGTAATTTCATAGGGAGCATTAGGAATGACTTCATCCACCCACTTCAACCCACTAACGAGGGCCAGCCTGGTAAAAGGACCTCAAGTTAGAAAGTAAGTACAAGAATCATCTACATGGTACAATCCGAATCATTGGAATGGTCAATGTTTCTAGGGGATGTGTGTGCAATTTTCCAAAAGCAAGGATATGTGGGTGAAAATGAAGACAAGAAAATGAGATCTAATCTACCAACATTTTTCTCAATTTACTACTTATTGTGCTTTCTAAATAAAGACTCATAAATTGATAAGAAATACATGAGATGCATATAAAGCCTTCTACCATACCAAAAGAAAAAATGCAGGTATACCTCTCTTGCATGGATAAAACTGGAGGGCCTTTATTAGATATGATCTCTTCATCACTTACAACTCCAACAACCAATTCATCCCCCAGAGCCTTTGCTTGTCTCAGGGCATTGGCATGCCCATAGTGCATCAGATCAAAACATCCATCCATATACACACGAACACGTTTTTTTGCGGATTTGTTCTTATGAAAAACTCTCAAGTCCGGGAAGAGGTAAGGCATAGTTGGAACACTAATCTTACCGAAGTAGCTGGTGGAAAAACTAAGCAGTGCACAAGTAATCATTATACCACCAAACAGATGAGGATAGAAATAAACCCCATCTTTTATCCAATTGCTGCTCTCAAATTCCATCCTCTTCTTTAATCTTCAGACCCTTGAAAAGGCCTTTTTAATCAATGCAAGAGGAGACACAGACCCTGAATCCAAAGAAGAAAATGAGTAGAGAAATAACATATAATACATAGCTCTTCTTGAGTAAACGAACAGAAACAGTGAAAGTGAAAACTCTAATCTTTGCAATCATAAACTAGTTTAGAGCTACAAAATCACTAAGTTGGATAGGAGGATTTGGAAATTCAGAATTTCAAGTCCAGAATAACAAGTGCATTCACTTGTTTGGAAAAGTTTGATTTACTATGAATTCAAATTCTTTACCAACCATCTTATGCTATTTTTCCGATCATTCAGGGTTTGATGGATATGAATTCATCACAACATTGGAATTGTTCGAAATCCATATCTCCAAATCATAGTTTCAAATTCAACTGCAACATCAAAGGTCTTTTGCCATGAAGGAGACATGGATCAAATGCAAAATTGAGAAAGAAAGGAACAACAGGGAAGAAAAACAAACTCACAAAACTGACAATATCAGAAACTATTCCACTTCGGTTATTATAAAGCATAAAATTTCATCATAAGAATTCACTGTTCAGGACCCAGAACAGGAAATTCTAGAACAAGCTACATAGATATGGGTAAATAATACAAGGATCAATCTGCAAGCTTTAAAAAAAGATACTTAAATTCAAATGACACCAGCAAATCCGAACAGGCAAATAATCGGAGCAACTGCGGTCCTTCACCGCCATCTTAATCACCAGACATCCCAACCCAAAAAGAATCCACAACACGCAATACAAAAGATCACAACTCTCTGAACGATCCAGGAAAAAAGAAAAATGAATTGCGAATGAATGAACCTGAGAGAAGGAGAGAGACGCTGAAGATGGGTTGTTGACAATTTCAAGAAAATCGTAGAAACTAGCAAAGGCATATAAAAAATCTGAACATAGCGTGAAAAGAACAACACCGTTTATGTTTCTTGGCAATATGTGTGCCAAACAACGACCTGAAATATGAATATAATTAGGCAAATTGCACTAAAAGTTAACGCCTTTGCCAGAAATCTAAAATTCTGCAAGAAATGGGGTGTCTTGTCAGACGAGAATCTTCACCTTTTTCCAAGGTTGGTGCCTGCGTCTCCTCTCTTTTTCTTACAAAGGTGTACAAATACCAACCTCGGCTTCTGCAAGAAATGGTGAAAGATGGGATCTTTCTGTTTGGGGAAAAATAATAAAAAGAAGAGAAAAGAAAGGGAACAAGAAAAAGAAAGGAAAAAAGTGGGAATTTCAGAATATGAAAAGCATCAATTGCAAGAATGCTGAAATTTCGTTAATCTTCCGTAATTTGACCCTGGAATTTAGGATTCTATTCGTCACTCGTTTCCTTCTTTTGCCACCTTAAGCACTTGTAATGACATGATGATGATGGTGTGTGATCTGTTCGATGTCATGCATGTTTTGATTTGACTTGAAAACTACACGTTGCCTGAAAGAAAATTACTTGGATTTTTCTTCTTTTTTTAATAGAAGTGATGGGTCAATTCTTACATTAAAAGATCTTTTTCTTAATGAATGAATTATAATTATATTATATTTTTAATTAGAATTAATTACATTTTATCGTCTGATCTATAGCCGTTTTTATATAATAGTATTTATTTTTTTTTATTTTTTTATCAATTTACCATATTAATTTTATGAAATTTTGCATTTTGTCATTTAGTAACTTTTTTCCACAAGTTTTTAATCTAAAAAAAACATCACATGCAATACACATATGATATATAAGGATTATGTAATGTGATATTTTTCATATATATACAACATGTGATATTTTTCTAGCAAAAAATTTAACAAAAAAAAGGGGTCATATATGGTAAAGTGCAAATTTCGCAAAGTTGAGATGATAAGTTGACCAAAAAAAAAGTTTAGATGCCAAAATGTAAAACTGGCATAGTTTCAAATGACAAAAAGTAATTTACCCTTTTAATTAATTAACAATTAATAGATCAATTATCAATATCAAATATTTAGAACTAACAAATAATTATTGTCATAGTAGAGCAACAGTTATTATGAAAATCCATACATTGATATAATTCGAAAAGACAATCTCATAATCATGGGAACTCAATTTCACTGACTAAACTGTGCCTTATTGACTATTGTCTACACAAATTTTTGGAGTGGGGAAAAGGAATTACAAGATTAAAAAAAAGCATGGACAAAGAAAGGGTTACAATCTCTGAAAATGCAAATAACTCGTGATTATTCTCTTAGGATGTTGTTCCAAGAGCCAAGTTGCCCAATCTCTTCGGACTTGTGGAAAAAGATCACATGCTACCTTGAAATATAATATCAAGATATTGAGATTGCAAAACTTCGTCGTGACAATAAACTTTTGGACTGCACTGTGGATTTGTTGTGTGTATATAAAGACTTGATGTAAAGTGAAGACCCCGTTTATGGGCATGATTAGGGTTTAGGTAGTTTTGGTTCACTGCATTGGACTTGAATATCATACGTTTTGATATTGATTAGTTTCTTTACATACCGTACTTGAATATATTTTTTTTTACCCAATTTAATCAATTCAAAATAAAAATAAATAAATTTATATTTATTTGGACTTAATCATATAGGCATAAGACCCAAACTTTATATTTGTTACAAACTTATTGTCCTGAAAATATGAAAAGTCCAAATTTTTATGGACTTTTAATTTGAAACTCAATTATTAACCAATTTATTTTGGACATTTAATTGATAATTTATCTAAAATTTTGATGTCAACAACTACATTCGGAGATTGATATGTCGGGTGTTTGGTTAAGTTTATATGAAATATCTTATAAACTCTTATACCTTATAAGATATTTTAAGAATTAAAAGACGTTGAATTATTTTAAAAATAAATATTTAAGTATTTAGATAAGCAAGTTATTAGAGCTTATATGATGTTAAAGTGTAAACTATTTATATTAATTGTAATAATGATCGAAAAAGTCATCAACCTATTTTTGCTTTTTGGGTTGGGGTTGGGGTTGGGGTTGGGGGGGGGGGGGTTTCGTTAATTATATGAAGGGTAAATGATAAACACTAACAAAATTGTGAGAGTCTTTTTATTTATTAGATGTTAGGATTAAAGAAGTTAAAACATCTTATTAAAAATAAAAAAGATGGACCGAAACTTGCATTTTTTTAAAGAGTTACATAAAAATATAATCTTTTTAGATCCTATAAACTCTTTAAAAAAAATTTATCAAACAATTTTTAAAGCTTATAAACTCACCAAACATAAAATAATTGGTAAATGATTAATTACGAAGAACTATGAAATGTTTTATTTTTTTTATTTGTTATAAATAGTTTAGATGATTACGACTTCAATTACTGCCACATATCAAAACTTGTCACTTAAGTAATTATCCACCAATATAATAATCATATCGACAGAAAAATCAAACACACAACGATTTTATTAAAGTAGTTCGTCCTTAACAAGTGAACGGCAAGTAAAAAATTATAAATCGACAACACCATATTAAAACACAAAACATGAGTATGACTTATCTATCTTGCTAAATTATGTTTTGATTTATCATAATTTAATTGTAAGCTATACAAACATATATTCGCTTTCATTTATTGTTGGCAGAAATCAAATAAGTTACTTGTACGATTTAATCAAAACTTAGCAAAAATCAACCCAATAATAAATAAATAAATAATTGAATAAAGTCATAAGCAACCAAATTGGTCATAGTTCTTTCATTAAATCTCCACTACGTACCTACTTTAATGATCACGTACGACTTATAGTAAACTCAATAAAAGATGAGTTATCATAAATAATAAAAAATTAAAATTGAAGCTCTGTCATAACATAATTGTGACATTATGAAAAAAAATAATTGCCAATAAGAAATAACTTAATTAGCAATTGAGGTTTTATGTAGTGTTGATAAATGATAACGAGATAGATTGGGGTGGATTCGAGACCTGTTCCGCTTTCGTTTTAAGAAATGTAGGGCTCAAATTATTCTTCGATAAAAATTTGGTTTGTCCTGTTTTGTAAAATTATTTTATTTTATTTTTTACAAATTATAGAATAAATAAATATCTATTTAAATTGAATCGTGTGATAGTATTCGCATGAATCATTGGATGATTATCCATATTAGTTCATGAAAAGTTATATTAAACGAAACATTGTGATTTTTTCAACAATTTACCGTTAACTACAAACAAAATATATTAATCATCATTCAAAGATTTTGAAACTATTTAAACTTAATTTTAAACTATAACTTGCAAATAAGTTAAGTCGGTTCAAACATAATAATGCGTTTATTATTTGTTAAAAAAAATGGCGTGTTTATTATTGTTCCTCTTCAATACTAATTTTTTATTATTGGGAATAAATGTTCGATATTAGTGATAAATATATTGGTTGCTTGATATCATGATATAGTTAAAAAAAAAAAAAAGAATAATTATGTTGCTTTTTTCGCAAAGTTGATGTAATTATACATAAATTTTTTGTGGTTAGAGAGAGAAATTGCATTTAGTATCCTTAACGTTTGTTTTCATCTAACAGAGTGATTCTTCAATTAGTCAAAATTCACAAAATTTATTTATATTAGAAAAACACTAAATAATAATTCATATTTATTCTCACTTGACTTATTAAGAATTGATTAAAAATTAAATAAATTTTTTATGACTAAACTACTCCTATAAGGACGAAGATATACCTCATGACATGCATAAGCGTATTCAGATGTATGGGGACAATTTAGTCAGAAAAAGATTTATTTGACCTTTATAAATCAGTAATATGTCAATTTGGGAGTAAATATGATTTTTTTTAAATTTTTTATTAATATCGACAAATTAAAATTTTTAATCAACGGAGAGATCTTTTATCAAAAACAAAACAAACATAAAAGAATTATATATATAATTATATCAAACCTTAAAATGAATGATATAATTATCCCTTAAAAAGAAAAAGAAATCAACCGGCTTTCATAAATAGTAATTACAATTTTAAAAGTGAATATAAAGTATCAAACATACATAACTTCCATAGTATATCAATAGTAAGAATGAAATTCCTAGGCATTTGGGCCAAGCAATTATGAGGACACAACTGGGAACCTTATCCTACTTTTTTCTTACATTTGTCAAGTTATTTTGCCACCCATTTATATTTAACATCAAACTATTATTATTTACATTTTGTTTGCGTTAAATGATGTATTTTTATGATATATGAAATGAACGAACACCCTTTATAAAAAGATATTAATAAATAATAACATGTTTTTCAAAAAATAAAATAAATTATCTCCTATCAATGGTCAAAAAAATATAGGAGGTAATTTGCTACTTTATTTTTTATAAAGAATTTTTTAATTTATTTTTCGTAGTAAAATTGTATTTTTTTCTTTTTTATTTTATAAGATTTAAAATGGGATTAATATTGATAAAATTTGAACAGTTAATGTCAAATGTTTTTGGTTTGGTCCTTAACGGACTAGGCAAAGATATGAGTCGCCCTCTTGTTGCCGTTAAGTATTTTCCTGTTTATTATTCTCTTGAGACCACTGTACGCGAAAAGTGCCAAACAGACCGACCTTTTACCAAAAGTTCCAACAAGAACGCGCTTTCCCTTTTCTTCTCGCACACAGAGGGAGTCAAGATTCAAGAAAACAAATGTGAGGCTGGTGTGTTGATTCTTTCTCTGATTGAGCAAGCAAAGATGAAGAAAAAGCCACCCACTCGGATCCCATCACCACCACCGCCACCGCCGTCATCTTCCCAGGACGAGCAGCTGATGATGGACCCCGTACTGCCCACTGATTTGATCATCAACATCCTCTTAAAGCTGCCTGTGAAATCCCTAGGTAAGTTCAAGTGTGTTTCAAAGCAATGGCTTCTGTTAATCACAGACCCACACTTCATTTCTATGCATAGGGAGCTCTGCCTGCACTCCCCAAATCTACTGTTAGTCAAAACTGTTCCTGTTTTGCAAGAAGCCCACACGAAAAGATGCACACGGGTTGATCTTTGTTCTTTGAACTTTGATGGGTGTTGCAAGAATCTTGACTTCTCCTTGTATCTAGAGGATGACGAGAAGAACATTGAGATGTTGCCTTCCAAGTGGGATCTAATTTGCTTTGTGAGTGAGAGTGGGTTTTATGCTTGTAATCCTAGTACTCAGGTGATGGTGAAGTTGCCTGAGGCCAGTTGTTGTACCTCGGGGGAGGTGAACGCAGGGATGGGGTATGTGAAGGAGAAGGATGAGTATGTGTTGGTGCATTTGTTTGATAGGAGCTTGGATATACATGTGGATTATGACATTGGGTGTGAGGTTTTGAGGTTGAGGACGGGAAAGATTGTTCGTGGAAGGTGGTGAATGCGAATTGTCCGTTTGTAGTTCGGGGCTGGGGAGTGTTGGTGGAGAATGTGTTCTATTGGATGATTTGGGATGAGTACAATCAGCCAGGGGATGAGGCCATTGTGTCCTTTGATCTTGAAAAGGAGGAGTTTGGTACCTTATCTCCTCCTGAAGGTTGTTTCGACCCCAACGGTGCCTGGTCCCTGGTGGAATTAGGAGGGAGATTGTGCTTGGTGGACAATATGGCACGGCCTCTAACTATGGATATTTGGGTGTTGAAGGATTTTGAGAATCAACGTTGGGTTCGGGAATATAGTATTAATATGAATGCATATACTAACAACGTGCTGAAATTCGTTGTTCCGTTGGATTACCGAGATGGGAAGGTATTGATGGATGCAAAGCAAGAGAGTCTTGACTACTATGATGTGAAGAAGAAGCAGATCAGAAGGATGGACCATTTGATTGCAGGGGAGGACTTGGCTTCGGCTTTACACTGAAAGTTTCTTTTCCTTGGGAAGCAAATAGATATATGATGCTTGGTGCCAGCTTTTATTTGGCACTTCATCTGTTGTCTATAATTAGTATCGTTTCGTGTTTTACAACGTATTGTCTGGTTTGCAGGTTAAATTCAAGTTATGGGGGTTTTCTGTTATGTTTCTAAACCACCAACTAGAAAATATGTTAGTAATGCTTATTTTGGATAGCTTTCCTTAGACTATCGTTTTATTGGTCTTTGGCAGCTTTGATATTCTCTTGAAAGTGTGATTAGGTTGTGTACAATGCGAAAGGAAATTTGTATTTGGATTGGATTGTCATGATTTCTGTTTTATTTCATAGAAATTCGTTTCAACTCTTGACATTTTCTGTTTGCTGTGCGTAAATCATGAGCTCCTGGTAACGTCAAAAGGAATTCAATTTTGTCTCCTCGTACTGCTCGAACTGCATTTAAGTTCAGTCAAACATACTAGATTCTCCCTATTGAGGTATCTTAGAATCTGCACTTCTATATACATTTCTTGTCTTTCCTTTCAATCATCTAAAATGTCATCTTTGACATTATTGTAAGAAATTGTTGTGCTTTTCATGTCAAACAGACACAGCTTGCTCGCGAAACATTAAGGTGGACAATGAAATGCCTGCTCGCCTTACACACAAAATGAATGAGTTTTTCAATTTGCTAGATTCATGGGACTAGTTCATTTGCTTGTCTTTTACATTCCATCTTTCCGAGTCGCTGGCTTTACAGTCCAGTTTGCATTCGCTCTTCAGTTTGAGATTTGGTTCCATAAAATCGATAGGTGTTCAGAAACTTTCGGTCCAAACTACATTCTACGGTTTGATAGACAAATGAATTTACGCATGTGCAATATAACTCCTTCCTTTAGTGAAATTTGGCTTGTGCATATTGTAAGAGTCCGATGTCAATCTGTCTATCTGCTGAGTTCAAGTCATTTTGATGTCAGAATGGCTTGACAATTTTAATTCTTTATCAATTTGGATTATGAAAGTCTTTTAGGACTGACTTTACAGTGATTAACGATACCGTCCTTTGCGACCAAGCTCGCTTCATTCGTTCATTGTGTACTATGAATCATCCATTTGTACAGACACAAAAGAGCAAAGGGGAGGCTAAAAACTGTCTGCAGGATGAGGTTTCTGGAGGACAAGTTTATAAGGTATGATCCTCAGTCTCAATATTCATTTGGTGAAGAATTTCCATACTTCTTTTCTGGAAATTGAAGAAGGGTTTGCAGTTCGATCTCTCTTACATTATTCCTGGTAGATAGCCACTTACACAGTTTTGGCCCTTAAATAATCAGTAATAATGTGATTTTGGTCCTTAAACATAGCCACTTACACAGTTTTGGCCCTCAAATAATTTGAAGTTGCAGTTTTGGTCTTTAAATTGATATTTATTTGGCATTTTTAGTTATTCCATTAATAAAATCGTTAAAGTTAACTGAAGCTTCATTTTGAAATGGAAAAAAATAGTTATTTTCCTCCCATTTTGTGGTAACGTCGAGTTTTGGTCCAATCCACTCATTTTTCTTCGAGCTTCAAAGAGAAAAACAAAACAATGAATTTAAACAACAATTTTATTTTTATATAATTTTAACTAAACATTGTCTATTACATGTTTTATGTATAGTGCAATACCTACAACATATGTGTAACGCAAAAAAACCTGTTTTAACTTCTAAAATTTTAAAAAGAACTGAAAATGAGAAAAGAAAAGGAAAAGCATGGCCTGATCGTGCTAATGAGGGTGTGGTGGCTGGAGGTGGTGGGCACGAACAGCGCAGGTGATCAGCGAGTCTGGTGGGTGGTGGGCGTTAGGAAGCAACTCACACCATAAGCTGCATGTAACTTTACCAGTGTCCGGTGGAGTTTGCTGCTGCTTACCCAGGATTTTATCTGGCAATGTATCTTTTACAAGAACAGAGTTGCAGAAATTGAAGGGGAAGAAAGAACAGACACAGAATTTGGAACTCTACTGAAAAATTCTATTGTTTTCGGAAGCTGAAACCGATTTTTATACGATAGATTGATTATGCATATATGTACGTGTTATGGTTTGTGTCAATCAATTTTTTCAATCCTGTCCAACTGATTGAATCAATGACCCAATAAATCATCCTATTTAAGTACTGGTATGGGTTCCAAAACATTGTTTAAATGATCGTACCCTTATCTTTGCATTTTCAATCCTTATAACTAATTTTGAGTCTCGATTTTGTTAATTTAAAGGTCAGTCTACATGAATTACAAGGGAGTTTTCTAATTCTTGTCCTAATTAAATTTGGTCGAATCAAACTAATCACAATTTTTTTTGAATTGTACACCAATCACATGATAAGTATATATTACACTTGTTATTTAATTAGTTCAAATGTGATCGAGTCAGCTTCCAACAAGAATTTTCCAAATTACGAGTTAGAGTTACAAAGGGGGTTGCGTAACCAGTTGTCATCCTCCTAAAAAACCTAATAGTCTGTTTCAATAGTATAATAGTTTAGTACTTATATAAATTTATCTTATTATGTCATCACTTTATATGTATGATAATTCTTATTAAATAATATCTTCATTCGAACCCACCAAATCACTTTTCTTATGTATCAAACTTCTTACCATATACACATAATCTATATAATAATTATTCAAGACATCATCAAAGAATCAAACAAACAAAAAGAGAGAGAGAGAAAAAAAAAAGCTGGAAAAAGATTGAGTGAAAGTCGTGATTATGCAAGGGAGCATTCAGGAGGAAAGCCTTGAGGAAATCGTTTAGAGTCAGTGCAATAGTCGTAAATCATGTAGTTCTTCCGCACCCACTTTATTCTTTCCACCCCGGAGTTGTCGAGCGACTCTGAGAACCAAGCACTGGAAGAGGAGTTCTTGGGGCAAGACTTTGAAGCGTGGGATACAGTGCAAGCCAGCGCATTGAAGTTTGTGTAGGAGGCAGTGAAGGGGGCTTGGGACCAATCAGTTTTGACGAGGCCCCCTCTTGTTGCCCAATCGTCTGCGCTCCACAGGCTTGAGAAGATCCACATTGGCTGGTCTTTGGGTACGCCACTCCCACACCTTTGGATTCTAGATTCTTGAACTGTCTGATGGGCGTTCCATCCACTGACAATCTGTTCTCATCAAAGCAGTAGTATATTAGTCTAATTTCTAGAGAGAGAGAGAGAGAGATAATTATCTTACATGATGGTTTGGAGAGGGAGAGGGAGAGGGAGAGGGAGAGGGGGAAAATTCTTTCATGAACGAAATTTAGTCAAATCAAATCAATTACAAAAGTGATTGGTCACTTTCTCTAAACTGTAAATCAATCACAGAGCAAATGTATTATACTTACGATATAATTGGTTCAAACTCGGCCGAACTAAAATTTTCCGAGAGAGAGAGTGTTAATTATCTTACATGATGCTTTGAGGATTCCATAGAAAGAGTAAGTGTGAAAATCCTTTGTGGGATCAAACCAGAGATAAAACTGCTGCTCTCTGCCCCCTTTGCCTTGTGTGTACACATTGGTATGCATGATGTAAGGTTCACCGCTTAGGTTACCAAGGAATTCAAAGTCAATTTCGTCATGGTTCGATCCCAACGAAGACAGCTACAACAACACACCTACATCATTCAACCTTGAGAAAACACAAATTTAAGACAGATGGACAATATGCTCATGCCCGAAACTCACATAATAGGCCGTAACGGTGCCGGCAGAGTTGCCAGGAACAAGCTTTATCTGCATGTCGATCTTCCCGAACATGTACTGGTTTTTGGACCTAAATCCAGAGCCAGAAGTCTTGTCCAAAGACAACGTAAGAAGCTTCCCGTTGTCGAGTATTTTCGCCCGCCCATCGCCCCACGTAATGTCGAAGTCTTGGTTGAAATTGCCACCCAGCGCAGCTGCAAGAAAGCCTAATAATACTGAAAATGAAATAAGTATCTTCATTTGGGATGATCTTCAACAACTTTTATCAAGTGCTATATATGTTGTTTACTTAGTTTTCGGAGCTATGCATGAGAGTGGGCAATGGTTTATATAGGGGATTGGGGTTGGGTTGGGGGGGGGGGGGGGGGGGGGTTACAATTGTTGGAAAATTATGGTGACAGATTGTCAAAGTGTACAGAAAATATGAAAAATTATTGTCCCAATCCAATTTGATCGAATCAATCCAATTACAGAGCAAATGTATTATACTTGCTATGTGATTGATCATTTTTTCCTAAATTATATATAAATCACATAACAAGTGTATTGACTTACAATATATAATTAATTTAGATTTTGTTGAGCCTGCTCCGAACAAAAACTTCCTAAAAAATATAAGGAAAAAAAAAAGTAAGTGGAAAACACATTATTTACATTGTTTGGAGAATTTTCTTGCTGTTTATACTAAAATATTGTAAAATTATATTTTTAGCCCTAATAATTTTTGTTTTCCGAGTTTGAGTGTCATTTATTGGAACAGATTTCATACTTCAATAATAGTAACGTAAACAATGTAAGGATGCTCCATATTCTTTATTACAAATCTTTTTGCCTGCACTCGTTCGATCATGTATAGAACAAATAGTATTGTACTACAAACTATGTCAGTGATCAATCTCTTTACACTAATATTATATTAAGTATAACATAATTGTCACGTGATTTCATTTTAATTAAAATTTCTTAATAAATTATTATAATATATATGTATAGGAAAAAATACAATTTATCCTCCCGATATGATAAATGAGCAAGAAATTTCTTGTAAAAAAAAATAAAAAAAATTACTCCATGTGTTTTGAAAAAGAAGCAAACTAATCTCTAACAAAATCATTGATAGGGGGTAATTTGCTAATTATTTTTTCACAGGGGGATATTTGTTCATTTCACATAACATAAGTGAGTAAATTGTATTTAACCCTATATTATACATATATATATATATGAAATATTGTTGGGAATACACAAATAATACAAAATTTGGCACATTTAAGATAAAAATTAAAATAAAAATAAAAAAATAATATGAAGATGTCAGGAAAATATAAAAAATTTTAGTCCGAACCCGACTCGACTGAATCTGAACTAATTGTACATATGACTAGTGCAATATATTTATTATGTGATTGATGATTGATGTATAATTTAAAAATAATAATAATAACATAATAAATATAATACACTTATTTCATGATTAATTTAATTCGCTCAAATTTAACGAGAACAAAAATTTTCCTCAAATAATTGGGCATATAGGGTTGATCAAGTGGGTAGGAAAAAGGAAGCATGCGTGAGGTAAGGGAATAGGGAGGGAGTTAGAGATAATTTTGTTGACTTGGGTATGAATATGATGATATGATGGTGTGGACAGAGGCAGAGGGACCAAAGACAGCTAATGTAATGCCGTCCTCAGACTCATCACTTCTATATATAATAATAATTATTACATGCATCAAACCAAATTTGTAATTTCAGTCTTTTCTACGAGGAGGGAAGATATAGATGGAGGTATGGGTTTGTCCCTCTGTAACACAGCTGTATGGATGTTACTCCACTGTTGCTGATGATTGCTTTGATTTTCTTATATCGGTTTAGGTCCATATAATTCTTATTATTTCACTAAATTAAGATATTTTATTCGAGATTTGATATAGTTATAATTATTTTTTAGATATTATATTCAAATAAAAAAATAATTATATAGTTTATAAACGATGAATTGAACATTACTAATTTGACTATGTTGATTTTCTTTTCTTAAAAAAGATCAATTGAAAAAATTATAAAAGATATTGGGTGGGTAAAATAAATAATTTATAGAGCATATTACTTCATATATATTTTAAAAAATTCTAAAAAAATATAATTAATAATATAAAATGATATTTTAGTAAGTTCACTATAAAAGTTGAATGATAACCTAACGGAGGCTAATGGAATAAATTTGTTGTTAGACGAACATTAAAATCAACGAGTATTTGCAATTTCCTAAACAACGGTGAGATATTTGTAATTATTATCAAACATCAGAATAGGTGCCTGTAACTAACCCCAAATTAGATAGAGAGGATTGTACTTGTACCATATGTGTCGTTCAAAATTTCTATAACTGACATACTATCGACAAGAACTAAGATATAATTTAATAATAATCAACATACATGTTAAGATATAGTTTAATCCTATCGAACGTGTTGAATTTTAATCAGTATATAATAATAATTGATGGTGTGAAATTTATTGGCATGTAAAGAAATTGTGCAACTCTAGAAGAAACACAATGTCTTAGGTTTGTGCTTCGTACAAGTATGCATTTATTGCGTTACTGTAATTTTTAGACTAAAGTTTGATAAATATAGTTTACCTGTATTTTTAAATTATTGTGTTGAAAATATGGTGATTGATAATTGTTGATGCCATAACATTAATTTAGTATGTTTTTTTTGGGGTTAATTATAACTACATCTACTGTCTATTGGCATAATTAGATACTCCTCATTATTTGAAAAATTACAAATACATCTTCTGATGTTTGATGAAATTACAAATACCCCCTGATGAAATTGTCAATTTTGACCTTACTTTTTTATTTTTTTAAAAATTAAAAATTTATAAAAAACTATCCACTTAGTCCATAAAAAATATATTTTTTAAAAAAATTAAATAAAAAATAATCCATAAGGGCATTTTGATCAGTTTACCATAAAAAAATAGATGTAAACTTAATGAATTGAGCTCATTATTAGACGACCGTTAAATTCAGGGGTATTGGTAATTTTTCAAACAACGCAAGGGTATTTGTAATTATGCCAAACTTTAGGGGAGGTCGTTATAATTTTTTCTTTTTTTTTTTTTACAATTAGAAAATATATTAAAATTTAAAGTTTTTGGGATAATATTGTAGAATAAAATAATTAAACGATTTATAATTGCTACAATAAATTCAATAGTCTTCCTAGGAAAATGGAGCTGACGTGAGAGGAGTAGGTTAAGGAACTGGTCAGTTTCCCCTTTTTCATTTTCTCTATTTTTTTCATTGAAAAGAGATAATCAAATTCGAACTAATTATACTATAACTGATTAATATACGATTTAAAAAACTAATTGATTTAAGATAAACTAATTTCATTTACACAATTCATTTTTATAAAATATACTTATAATATAATTGATATACAATTTTTTAAAAATAATTGATTTCATGAAAAATATAATTAGTCTAATTGGAAAAAAAATAAATTATGAAAGTAATTAATACTATTAAACTAATTAATTAGGGGATGACTGAGTGAGTTCAATAATTGCAGAATTAAGATAAGGATTTGAACCTCTCTGAGGTTATAAAATAAGTGGCTGTTGGCAATTAACAATCCAACTCATGTTATAGAATAATTAATTAATAATCAAACAAATATAATTAATGTCTCTTGAAGACTTATGTTATTGATAATCCTAGATTTGATTGGTGTTTAAGAGTCTTTAGACAACATCAGTCATCCATTGCCACTGTTGCTTTCATCATTTTGTCCTTAATTAGACATCAATTAATTAAACTAATCGTGGTCGTGCTTATCGTTGCAATATGTAATTATTAGTGATAAAAATTAAAATTATCGTTAAGCATAATTAGTGATACATTCGTAGCGACAACACAAGGAAAAAATTGTATTTTTGACCCTACTGTAAAGGGTGTTGCACTTTTGATTCCCCAATTTAACGAGGCTATTAGTAGGAAATTACGTTATAAATAACTTTGAAGATAGTTAGTATAAGAAGTAAAAATAAATAAAATAATTGATTAATATATTTTTTTTCTTTTTATAATTTGGAAAACCAAAAAAAAAAAAATAAGTGAAACAAGTTTTTTTCCTTTTTTCTTTTTAAAAAAATAGAAACACAAAACAATTAATAATTTGTTGTTGATTCTTTGCAATATACTTTTCTTGTAATAAATTCTTTCTGAATTATCATGTGATAATTATTTACTAATTCTCATGTTAGTCACTAGAATTAAATACTTATAATTATGGTTTAATTTATATGTCAGAAATCATAAAAGACTAAGATAAAAATTGAATATGGAATTTAAAGAATACATTGTTATGTTAAAAAATTTTGATCTCTTATACATTTTTAGAAGTTACTATATTTAAGGGGAAAAATACATTTTTGGTTCTTTAACAATATAAAAATGATTTTTATCCTTTTTTTTTTTAGAGTGACACATTTGACATCTAAAGTTAACAATTTTGAACAGAATTGGTCTTAGCCGTTATGTTTGTCAAAATTAATAGAGAATGTGCATGTGAGGTGCACGTGAATGTGGGAAATGGGGGAAATAGACTAGATTTCGATCCTCAATTTGTTGCTAACGATACATATTTGATTTTGCTCCAGTTTGCACCAGTTCTTGGAGTCAAATTCAGTCTATCTTCTCTTCTTTTCATGTCCACATGCGCCTCCTCGCGTGCACATTCTGTTAGTCTTTGATGAAAACATAATCGCCCGGATCATCTTTATTCAAATTGATAACTTTAAGGACTAAATGTGCAACTTATAGAATAAGAGGATCAAATTGTTTAGTGGTATTGTCTAGGAATCAAAAGTGAAAATTTTCATATTTACTTTACAGTCGCAATTAGTTTTGATATCATGACAAATATGTAGGGCTGTAATCAATTGAATAATTTTTTTTATACATTTTTATATATTATTTTTATTATAATTTCATTATTATTTTATTATTATTATTATTATTATATTTATTATTATTATTATTGTTGTTGTTGTTGTTGTTGTTGTTATGATTATGATGATGATGATGATGATGATGATGATGATGTAATAGCTTGGAAAAAAAATTATTCAATTTATTTAAATATTGTTTTATTATATATATTGATAGTTTATCTTATTTATTTATTTTTATCTTGATTGAATATGAATGCTAATTTGATTAACAAACTTATTACAATTATTAATAGTTGAAAGAAATTATATATTTCAAATTTTAGAATTTAAAATTATTTGATTTGGTCTTATGTAATGTATTTAAAGTTTTGTGTACATGATAATATAGAATTTAAACTTAATTTAATAGTAAAATTGTTAATAATTCTTACTTGTTTATATTTTGATCGTCTAAAAAATATCATTTCAAATGGTTTATCTGGTTTTTATTTAATAATTATTATAGTTCAAACTTAAAAATTGAATAACTAATATTAATATTTATACCTGAATAAAAATTAAAACTTAAAAGAAACTTTGATAGGATTGAAATATACATATTTGTATTTTTTTTGTTGTGTATGTAATTAATTATCTTGGCCCAAATTTACTTATATGAATTGGTATATACTTACACCAAAGATGCATATATTACATATAGAAAAAAGAATAATTTTATATATATTAAATAATAAATAAAGTGGATAAAACAATATTTTTTTCAACCGTGTGCTTTTATTTTGTAAAAATAATATTTTTATTTATAAAGTACCTATTAATTTAGTTAATATATTTTTTATTTGTATTTATTATTATAACATAAAGAATTTTATTGAAATAATTTGAATAATGTTCAACGCACGTGATTCTGACCAATATATAAAATAGAGATAACTAACACATAACTCATGCATTTTCACCCAATGTATATGAATTTATACTTTAATTTAGTAGAAGTACAATTAAGCACAACATACAACCAATCCAAGCATCATTAACTCCAAACCCAACTTGTGTTGATGCTTCAGTCTTCCACCACAAGGCTGCATATGTCGAAAATCAACAAAAATAAGTTTACATTCCCAAAACTCATAATGTCAAAGTTTCTATCTTTTCTTTTGAAAAAAATTAAAATTTTAGTCTTAAAAATATATAAAAAGTGGTACTTCAGAGACAATTATGATCGAAAGTTTATAAATTGACATGAAATCCTCAAATTAGCACGTTATGTGCACAATACATGCACTTTTATGTTCAGATTATGATTTTTTGCCAAAATTTTTTTTGAATTGAAAATTTTTATAATTGCAATATATATCAAATTGGCAAAATTAATTTCAACATGATCAAAATTGCTACCAGAGTACTAAAACTGCAATTGTCTGTGTGTGAGAGAGAGAGGGGCTTACTTACAATGACTATAGGACATTAGTCAAATATGATATTAGCACTCGGAGCAGCTCTCCAATATTCAAGGATCTGATGGATCTTCAAGTCCGCATCAATGTCGTCCAGAAGAGGGTTCATCTCAATCCTCATTATATGTAAATGAGGAGTTTCTTGCCAGCAAATGCCTCACAAGCGTCATTTCTGTCCCATTTCCTCCAAAATTCTCTATTGTAACATTGTTTAAATCACCAAAATCTCCCACACCATCATTATTAGCTTCATATCCCAAATTCCCCGATTAACAATTCTTCCTTGTGGCGTCTGCCAAAACAAAACACATTAAACGCAAGATCAATTTTAAATTAAAACAACCAGGTATGACCATACATAATCAATCATGATAAATGTATTATACTTATAAGTGCTTAAATATAATCTCTTCTTACACAAAGTTAATAGAGAGCACAGAGAGATTTGGGCATTTGGAAACGAGCAACATCAATGTTTTAACATGCCTTGCAACCGGCCATAGGTTGACATTCAACATCAGCAAGTAATTGTATGTAACAAAAGCTAGTTGCCTTGGTAGATCAGGAACCATAGAAAGATACTGAAGCAAATGCAAGAAACCGCATATAAGTACTTATACCATAATGCACTAAAAATTTATGCACGCATAATTCTATTACAAAGAAAACCAATTTAAATTACCTGAATGAGCCAACGTCCTGTAGTGATATAACTTGTCCCAAAAAGCTCTCTACTGAGCTTAACTATAGTTTGACTTAACTCGTTAGGGCTTCCTCTATACATGCAAGAATCATCACATTAACCACCAATGAAAACGCACATGGCGGCACTTGCAACACACTTTCCCTTGGATCCCAACTGGTGTATATGAATTTAGAAAGAGATGGGGTTTGGAGCCTAATCGAGCAACTTTCCATCCCTGGGCAGGCAGACATCATGAACTCCGTTAATCTTGAAGATGAAATGGAAAGAACGTTGAAGAATGCGAAATTGCAGAAGAACATCGAGAGTTTTTCAAGTGCAGGGAAATTTGAGAACAGATCTTGGTTGGTGATTATCTCAGGCAGAAGCAAGAATTTCAGCTTTAACTTCTTGAGGTTTGGAAGCTGAATAGTTTCAGGCCAAGAAAAGACAAGTTCATCTACGAACAACTCCAATTTCACAAGGGACCGGCATGAAAAGATGGAATCTACTAGATTTTGAGTCCCACAAACTCTTCCATGAAGAACAAGCTTTTGCACATTATGTTGTATGGCAAATTCCACCCATTGATACTTGATCGAAACCTCGCAATAAGTCGTAGGCCCAAGCTGAAGTTCAAAAATTTTAACATCTGATTCATCATGGTGAGCAATAGTCCAGTCGATGAATCTCAAGAAAGAATGCGCTTTATTCACCATAGCGGGGAACTGACTATAATCGAAAACAAGATTTGGAAGCAAACGCCATGTAGTCATCCAAATTTTTGAACTAAAGCTAACTCTTGCAGCGTCAATTGTTGAGAGGTGAGACAAGATTTCAGTCAGCATATGTTGAGGCAATGTGCTCAACCTGTCAGTACCTCTGACGACTAGACGACGATGTCTATTAGAAGAAGATGACTCGTCTTCAATAATCACCATTGTTGATGTACTCAAGCTGTCGACCTTTACTTCCTGTGATCATTACAGTAATTGTTTAGCATAATCAATAATAAAATAAGACAAAAGTACATAGAAGACATGTTAAGACTACTTCAACAAGTTGTCCAATGATCTTGTGTTTATGAGGTGAATCAATCAACTTAGTAATTGCATCACACGACCACATGTTACACCTGAAAACTAGTGCTAAGTATTGCAAATGTAAAGAGAGCAAAGAAAGTGCAAGAATCTCTTAACAAGTGATAATATGTATGCACACATTCTGCACGTATATTGCAAATGTAAAGAGAAGCATGTGCAAGAATATCTTAACAAATGATATTATGTATGCACAAATGCTACACGTACATTGCAAATATGAAGAGACCAAAGCAAGTGCAAGAATCTCTTAACAAATAATAATATGTATGCACGCATACTGCACGTATATTGCAAATGTAAAGAGAACAAAACAAGTGCAAGAATCTCTTAACAAATGACTTTATATATGCGGAGATGCTACATGTACATTGCAAATATAAAGAGAACAAAGCAAGTGCAAGAATTATTAACAAATGATAATACGTATATATGCACGGATATTGCATATATACATTTGACCAATCTGATAAAATCAAATAATACTCAATATTATTCAGAACACTATGAATTCATGATATTATTATATACATTTTGATTTTATTGTTAATTCAATGATATTATCTTATTCAAACAAATTAAGCGACAAGATGTCCACGAAACACTGGAGGTTGGTAAGCTCTGAGGGATAGTGCTCTCTAGGCCTACAGGGATGGATCTAGTACAATGTAACTTTTACCCAATGCACTGGAGGGTTGAAATTTGACCAATCTATTTGACTTTCTCATGGTGAATCAGTCACTATCTTTGGTGAAAGATCTTTTATTACACTTTTGCGATATATACACCTCATTTTTTAAATTATACTATAATTTAACTCTAATTTTAAATTAAAAAATATGTTAGTTACTCATTAGTATGACACCAGTATATGATTCAAAAGTGTGACAGAAGATCCACAACGCCTCTCCAATCCTTCCACTATCATGAAGTGAAGTCAGATGAGTCCTATACGCTAGATTTCAGGTCATAAGGACCCATGACTCTTATAGAAGGAGAAAACACGCTAGATAAGAGGGAGAGGTGGGCTAGAGCAAGCAATACGTACGGTTTAGATTGTAGTCAAGGGGAAGACAAGAGGCAATAAAGTGGCGGAAAAACCGTTACAAAAATAATTAGGAGTTTTGTCTTTAAAATATGCTTTTGACTAGTAGATACTCCAAAGAAGACCATTAATTCACCAACAAAACGACACTTAGCCGATAATGCAAGGGATACTATAAAAAAGCTACTCCATGTTGTGAGTATTTTTGACATTATAGCTATTCCACCATTTTCATCCAGATAAACAAGAAGTATTCTATCATAACTCATTTGGCCAATAAAAGTACCGCACCAAGAAATCCATGACATATTATTTGTAAATGGCTCTATTGAGTCCCATATGGGTGATATAATTAATCAATTCCTATCATTATGAAACCCAAAATGAGATTCTTCGGAGTAGCCTGTTCTTTTTCTATATTTCATTGATAATGAAATGTTGAAGTTGCATAGATTATTAATTGCATAACCATCGGAGAGTGTTGAAGCCACTAACTCAGAGAAATTAAGTGGCATTGAAAGTGAAGATATCGTTGGATTTCTCATATATATCTAGTCCCAACACGCTTGTGTAAAAATCATGTACTTTGGATAGTAAAGTACAAAAAAAAAAAGTTCATGTGAAAAAGTGCAAAAAACACTATATTTTGGATGATAAAAATGTAATTTACCTCAGAAAATAATTGTTGTCACTGTTTATATTATTAGTTGATCGTCATTACAGATATGACATTAAATGTCTATAATATAGTGATAAGAATGTGACAACTTTATGTATTGCATTTTCTATACAATGCATCGTCATTATAGATGCGGCATTAATTGTTTTCTCTAGCATTATATAATGCATTTTTTTTGTATCTCAGTACACATCAACCAATTTGGAACAAACCACCAATATTGCCATGGATATTTTTTGTTTGATTTGAAAACCTGTAGATGTTATACAAATACGAAGATTTCAATACAAAGAAAATCAAAACCTCATCATGGAAGGCTTCATAGAGAAAAGAAAGAGGGTGGATTAAGCCATTCCAGTCGACCATAGATGCGCATTTTGCAATTTTATGAGCCATTAATTATAAGATTGTACAATTTTCCTGATTATTCAACGAGGGCCGAGGCTAATCAAGACAAATTTTCTTAATACGAGACATATATTACTTGAATAGCCCAAGCGCCTTCGAAAGAAGATCTATCGTTGTTTCCAACAAGGAATGTGCTTCGAAATGACTTTGCCGATTGTCATTTCTTTTTCGGATAATTACACTCCCTTCCCCTGAGATTTGATGTAATATACATAGACCCCCTATAATTTGAGAAATTACATCTAACACCCTATGGTTTGTTTCCGTCTAATAAATAAGTTCCTCCGTTTGTCGAAATTTGCCGAATTTATTGATATTAACCAAAAATGTTCTAAAAAAATCTATATTTATCCTCGATTGACTTATTATTGAATTATAGTAGGTCAAATAAATCTTTTTATGATCAAATTACCCTCATACATCTTTACTCATTAATGCATTTAAAGAGATATATCATTACCGTTATAAGGGTAGTTTAGTCCGAAAAAATCATTTATATAATAGGTCAGTAATAAGTCAATCAATGGTAAATATAAATTTTATTCAATTTTTTGTTAATATCAATAAATTAAGTGAATTTTTAACTAACGGGATAACTTATTTATTAGATAGAAGCCAATATCAGGAGTGCTAGATGTAATTTTCAAATCACAAGAAGTCTACGTGTAATCACACCAATCCTTGAGGGAATGGAGTGTAATTATTCCCTTTTTTAATAGGATATATATATATATATATATATATATATATTATTAGATAATGCAAGTTTTGTTATAGAGTTCAGTTGCAACATGAGTGAAATTGTTATTAAGTAATCAATTTTTTTTTCAACTACAGACATTCATAAAAAAATGTCATTTAGTGTTCCCGCCGTTGCTTCTTGTGCCAAAAAGTCCGAGACCCGATTGGTCTCTCTATAGTCAAAAGTAATTTCTCCATTATTAATCACCAATCACGGACTAACTCTTTTGTTCTGCAGTGGAACGTAGTTTTTGGTCGTATAGCATCAAGTCACACTCAACCTTCACTCAGTCATCCACCATCTCTAGTCTTGGCGACACCCGTCGTGTTTTCAATGCTTAAAACTTGCTAGCACGACATTTGAACGCTCTCCCAGTGTGACACTTTATACTCGTGCACTCACCAATCCATTATGCTAGTGTTTTCCAAGGCTGTATTGGAATAGAATTTGTATTTCCTTGTTGTGATGGTCCTGTGTCATGTAAAAGACTGAGAATGAATATGGAGTCCCTTTGAATTATGGTCTTGAGATATCGTGATCTTTGATGAATTGTAACCCAATACAAATTACCTATAGTTGTACGTCATATTTGATTGTTTGTTGCTTTCCAATACTTATTGCAAATGTTGATATGAAATGTCTCTCATAGTCTCTTATGATTCCTCCTGGTCATGCCGCTATGGGTTTTCTTTAGTTGTCTTTGTCGATTGCCATTAAGTTTATTCTTACGACATTTTTTATAACAGACACTTCAGTGATGTGCAGTCCATCTTCCGTTAACATGGAATCTTCAATATAAATGAGATTTCTATTGTGTTGTCAGACAATAAATAGAACATAGCATTTACCTTCATGTAACACATTGTTAGAGAACTTCAACCATTCAAAATATTCCATTTATTGTTAACTATTGATATATTCAGTTTAATCAATCCACGACTCTAAACCATGTTATCCCTATCCCTCTTTTAGAGACCATGCCATTAAAAGAAAATCTAACTATACAATATTATTTTGAAATGCACCAACATGTATTTGTGGTGAGTAGTACTTCTTGGAGATTTACAAAAGTATTGGAATGTGGAGGAAGACATAAGTAGTGTATTGAAGAAGGCAAGTTTTAATCAACTGCGAAGGTTTTTAGCATGATGATTGTTGAGTGCATCATTCTTGGTACAATATAATAATTAATTTTATTTAAACATATTTAGCTATTGTAATTCTCATATGTTATTACGTCTATATATATAGAGGTGATATTGGAACTGTAATGACAAAAGATAATAATGTACATGATGCGGCATAAGCTAAATGAGTGAATGCGTTCTTTTTTTTTATGTCTTCCACCCTTTTAAATTTGATACGGAGTGCAGGTTGCAGTCTTGCGCCAATTTTCTTTTGCTTTGTCAAGCATGATATTCACTCCGTCAACTTCATCCCAACCTCCCGCTAGATTGTTGTTGCTTTTTTCTCCATGGTATAAGAATTTGTTTGATGTGTAATGTTATTCTTAACTGCGTGATCCAACTATATAACCACTAGGTAATTAGCATGTGGATTTTGTCTGTCATTTTTCTATTGATTTTCTGGCTACTGTATTTGGCTTATTTGAATTCTCAACTATTTCAATTTTCAATTTTCAACTTGGATCAACATTCACAAAAAAATTTAATCCAAAAGTTTCATCTTCTACTAGCCTGGAACTCATCAAGCAACAACATCTAAGTTCAAGTTAACATTTCTTCAAATTATTTCTGCGTACAACTTTAGGAGGAGGGTTGAGAATCAAAATCGTATCAGAATGGTTTGAGTATGCACCATTCTTCGAACAATAGAATATGTTATTATATTTAAATGGATAAGGATGATCATTTTTATATTCTACTTCTCACATATTTATTACACCTATGGATAAAGATTATATTATATATAATTGTAATAATAAGAAAGCATAATATGATTTAACTATTTGGAGATTTGTTTAATGAATGTAGGTTGAATGGACCATTGAGCCATGTTTTGTTTCTTCTTCAGTCTTCACCTATCTAAAGTTTAACGATCATAAATGGTGTCTTCGTTAAAATATTTTAGAGAAGATATGAAAAATGCTAACATGACGTCTAGAAATCAGTACCAAACCTAAAGAAAACTTAATGATTATAGGAACCTCTTGCACTATCTTGCTAGTTTGAATAAGCATAAGAGTCCGAGATAGTTTATATACATATTCAAAAAACCTATGACAATATTTTCACAAGAATATTAAAAGTTTTGAACTGCCTATTACTTTGTTTTCATCGATTTTATCATCGACCAGGTTGCTCCAACTCTACACTATGTTAGTAATATAAGCGGCTTAATTTTGTCGTTATTGTTTATCCCAGTCAATCCCATTTTGCCTCACCCAGTATTTGCCGAGGTTTTTTAGCTCCATTAAGGTATGATTCGTACTCATTATTTCTCGATTTATACTCTTTCTCTTATTAGCTTAAATAATAGAATGTATATTGTAGTTAATTAGGGTTTCCACTATGAAACAACTACTCGCAAATTAAAAGAATCAACCTCCAAGTTATTAAAAAATCATAAGATAATATACGAGATGTATCTCCACACTTCACTAGGAAAACCAACAGAATGCAGTATAACATTTATTATGTCATAAACGATTTTCATGGCAAATTAAAATGATGACATAATTTAAGTAATACCCAAATATGATTTCAGTTGAGTATTTACCATTTCCTATTTTATAAGCCATAAAAATGAAGGCCAATAAGGAGCATACAAATGAGATTCAATATTTATCTTTGACATCAATTCATTTCCTTTCATAATTTTTTTCATTCCATTACAAACTCTTTCCTTTTAGAAATTTCATTCACATTTTAACACCATTTGATTTACCATTTCTTCAAATAATATGAAATAATGCAAATGGGATCCACTATATTTCTTTAACATGCAATTCTTTTCCTTTAAGTTTATTATTTCTTTCAATAAAAAGTATTTCCTTTTTTAATTTCATTCACAAGTCTCCTTATATTGACATTTCGCATTCAAATTAACACATTTACTTTAAATTTACTTTATTTTTATATTTAACATTTGGATATATTGTGTGCTTCCTTTCATGAGATTAAAGTTATTGTCGTCGTCCAAATGTTTGTAACCTGCTTATGCTTCTAATGGAGAGAAAATCAATCGAAATTATTTTTATCATTTTCAATTATGCCATTACTTTACAACAAACAAATTTAATTCATAAGCAAGAGTAATAATGCAATTTATTTGATCAATATCCGGTAACATTATTCAAAATACTAGAATAGAGGACTAGTTTGCAAAAATCTAAAATATAAGAAAAGGCAAAATAAAATAAGAAACATTAATTGCATCAAATCTATACACTGAATAGTATAACATTAATGATGAAGACAATTATTAATCAGATTCACAAAGAAAAAAGAAAGAGAAAAAATGCTTGAAATTAAAAGACACATCTTATAAACTGGAGCAATAAGGGCAACAAAGCAATGGTGGTTCGTACCTTTGATGTATTTGGTAGACGAACTTCACAGGAGAAGCTAATAGAAAAATATCCTAAATATTGACATGAAATTAAGAGATTCATTAAAAAAACATTCTACTAAAATAAAGAGATAATAACAACAATGAATTTAAATTGTAAACAGTCCACTTCAAATGCTTAAAGTGGATATATCTTGTTCTCTATGAAATATCTTCATAGAATTTGAACATATATGTGGAAAGCTATATTATGTATAATCAGAGAACATCTAACCAAATGAAAATGACTTCGAAGATATGCTTCAATAAAATTCTTAAAATGCAAAGTAATTATTTCAACATAAACAACAAATTTCTATCAAATATAAGAATAACAACCAACCAGTTCTTATTTTTCCCTTATTTGGTAATGCAAAATCTTTATTGAAAGGATTAAATATACAAATTTGCTCCAGGATCTAGGCATTTTTTTGTCATTTAGAATTTACAACATTTATAGTACTTAAATGTGAAGTGACTACTTTATTTTTAATTAGGAATTTTCCTCTTATGCTTTTACCAAACATTCTTCCTGTAGGAAGAGTTATTATATTAACAAAAAACAAATACATAATGCATCTTTGCTGCACTAATTTATTCTAACCATAAAACTCAATTCTTGACTGCTGTAAATTTACTGAAATATATCTAATTTGGTTTCAGTTGCTATGTGTGAATAGAACTACTCCCTTCGGCAAACCCTACTCATTCAGAAAAATTCATTCATTTAATTAATATCCCGATCCATCTAATTCAAAATTAAATCAAGCAAGAAAGAGAACAAAGAAATTAGGCTAGAGAAATTAAAATGATGAGACAAAAAATGGTAAAAAAAAAAAAAGTGTATATCTGAACCATTGAAAACATTGAAGTTATGCAACTTGCACGGCCAAAAAAAAAAAAAAAAAAAAAAACAGAAATATAAATTAGAAGATTAAGTAATAAAAGAGGAGTAAAAAAGGTAAGAAACATTTCAACAACCTTTGCTCACTAAACCAACAATGGAGTTCTCTAAGGGCGGATCTGACGATGAGGAAGGAATATTTTGCCCTCTAGAGAGAATTCGTATTCATACACGTAGATGGAGGGTAAGCAATTAATGATAATAAGAGAATACATTAAAACTACAACTAATCTATTCCAATCAAATGAGTGCACGTGGCATTTGCCTCGTCAGCATGAGATTCAAAATATCACTCAATTTAAGAAAAATGATATTATGTGAGTTACCTATATTGACCAGAATTATATAGAACTTACCTAAAGAAATAATGTATTATTGTACCTTCCTTATAACTTCACATGTAAAGTAATTAATAAATGATAGCCAATTCATTTAAACTAGTGTATATAAACTACCCTTATGAAATAGGCATGACTATAAATAGTAATTCAAAAGCCTCCCCAATATAAGCTTTTTTTTTTTTTTTTGGGCAAAACTTAGTGTATGAGATTCCGTAGTCGTATAATAGTAAAAATTGGGAATGAAAATTAAATTTTCTATAAATTGTATAAGTATAAATTCTTTCTATCAAGTTAGCCATGAAAATTTTTTAAAACTAAATAATTGCACAACAAATTCTTGAGGTTCCTAGTAGTACATTGGAATTTCTACTAGATTATTTTCCATAAAACTCAAGCAATTGAAGAATTTTTTTTTTTTTTTGAGTCGGAAGAATATTAAAGTAATATTAATTGGGACATTCGCAAATAAGAATGAGGGAATTTTTTTTGATCCACTACACATCACAAAGATGATTTAAATAAAAATTTTCATACTTGCAACCATGTGCTTTGAATAATACTCCCTACCCAATGCAAGAATATTATGTAAATTTTACTTACATTACGAAATGCCTTCTAAATATTATGTTTTGCAATTTTTTTTACTCGAACTGCCTTGTTAAAATTTTTCTATTTTAACATATTTATTTTTATATATAAACTTTTGTCATGACATAATCTTTTACAAAATCAATTGCATGTAAGGAGATTGTGAGTTTTTTCTGATAATCACTATACACTACAAAAATCATTTTAGAAGATCTAAGATTTAAAAAACAAAAGGTAACTCGCTATGTAAATAAAAGAAATACTCAAAAGAATGATCTCATAAGTTTTCAACTAATTTAAATAAGTCAATTTTTATCTGAAAAATTTTACAATAAGTTTTCAATACATATACTTATTGTCATAACATTTTTAGAATCTTTATATTATTTTTCTAAATTTTTACGTCAGACTGTAAAATTAACACATTATTGTTCATGACTGGTCCTAAACTTTTAAATTTACCTCAATTGAGTTCATTTTTAAACTTAAATTCAGCCTTTGAATCAGCCTGATTGAGGCCAGATCAAAATCAGATCAACCCAAGGACTGGCCCAAACCCTATTGGGCCAAACTTTAAATTTCGTTTGGAGAAAAAAGGGGGGCTAATCCGGGCTTAGCCCAGATCAGGCTATTGGTTTGATTGCAACCAATGGTCAGTTATTGGAAGAAACGGGCAGTACTAGTCTGGATCGGTTCGACCCGCCTTTCCAAATGGGCCAATTTGGTCCTGGGCTGATCCATTGCACAACTTGAATGGAGTGCTGAGAAATGTATCCATGTATGAAACTCATTTGGTTTAAAATTGAGCGAAAAAAGTGAAAATATAAGGTCAAAAAGACAAGAAGAAATATACCATTTACCGTACATAATCTCCAGAAAAAAGATAAGAAAATTACTGAAAAACTACTGTATCGAAGTCAACGATGAATATTTTTATTAATAAAAATATTATTGTTTTTGTTTGATAAGTATAAAAATATTATTGTTTTTGTTTGATAAGTATTGTTATTAATAAGGTCTTTTAAAAGTTTGTTATACTAAAGTTATATTAGCAAAATATCAATTTGTTTATTTTCTAGTATAAAATGAAGATAAAATTTATTCAGTAATATTATAAAAATTAGTCTTTCTTTTCAATATGTTTTTCTCGTACCAAGCAAGTGGAAATATGATTGGTGTAACGTTCTTGTTATTATGGGCATTGCCTATCAGCAAAGTGCCAGAATTGGGTTGGTTGGCTTGATACCTGCTTGTTGAGTGCATTTGAACTAGCAAAGTTTGGACTTGTTAGGTTGAATGGTGGGGGCCCGACTCTTTAACTTACACCCATCAAAATAGTTTTTATAATTCTATAAAAAATAAGAATAATTTATATAAATACATCATAGATCAGAAGGTATGAAATATAATTATCCCTTAAGGCCCCGTTTATTTCAAGTATTCGATTAAATATTTTATAAGACTATCTTTAATTAAATGAATGATTAAAAAATCAGGTATTATTTATGAAGTGTTTACATTGTTGGATTAAAATTTAAGGTGAATAAATGATGAGATGTTTACTTTCTTTGATTAACTTTTATTAATCGTTAAATGATCCTCAGCTTATTTTAAGAGACTCATGAAAATCCCCAAATCACACTTACAAGTCCTAAAAAATCGCGACTGAAGGGGGGGCTCAATTTTTGTTTCAAAATCGCCAATCAACCGACGAGTTCATCGTTGATGAAAGAAGGTTAGTAATCGATAATGATTCACCATCTTCCTCATTCTTGATATTGTAAATTTTTCATGTATTTTTCCAGAAAAAAGTTTAGGCCGTGTGAATTAAGTTCAAAATATTTTAAAGAACAAAATAAAAAATTAGTTAGAAGATGCATACAATACCCAAGTCAACATTACATAAAAAAATAAAAATAAAACATGGCTTATCGAGAGAGTCGAAGTCGAGATTTTTCCGTCAGGTAAAAAATGGCGTCTTTGGGAGCTCGTTGAGTCGAGAGAAGAAAATGGCATCAATGCGATGTATGAAGTGGGACATAAAGTACAAAAAAGGGTGTAAATTTGAAGTGAAGATTTGAGGACAAAATGAATATTGACCAGCCCCTATTAAATCGATGATAACTCAACTCATCATGATTGATTGAATGATTTATTTAAGTTCAACGGTGATTAGCACTGAACTTGACTACTAATTCCGAGCTCTAATCCTGCAAAGTAAACATTGTACTATCCTATACCATTTCCTTTATACAAGCATAACCATTAAAAGTAAACGAGGTTTAATAGCATAGATATGAGTAGGGCGACTGACCCTTGAGCCCAACAAGTGTAAGCCCATTGACAAAGCCGGAATTAGAAGAAGATTTTGAGGGCAGAATTGTCATTTGAATATGAGCCCAATGAATTTTAAACCCTTAACCCTAGGGTCCGCCCCCAATTCACCCGCAAGCAGCAGCTTCTCCCTCTCCAACTCTAAGTGGTGTTAGCCCAATTGATCAACATCCTACCGATCAGAATCACTGACAAATGGGAGTGTTTACGTTTGTCTGCAAAGGATCCGGCGCCGAATGGTCGGCTAAGCAGCTGAACGGCGACCTCGAGGCTTCATCTGACTGCACTTTCGACCTTCAGCGTAAGCTCGTCCAAGCCGCTCTCGCGGCCGACTCCTCCGGCGCCGTTCAGTCTTCCTTTTCATATGTCACCCCTTCCTCCGCCGTGTTCCAGGTACTTCTCAAACTTTCATTTTGATACATAAGCTGTCATTTATTGCAATTGTGGTTCTATGACGTTAACATCCTATCGCCGTAATTACTGTAGATCTGATAAACCATAGACGATTTTATGATGGTTGTATTTTAGATTCCAGTGCTGAACGCTTGTTTGACATATATGTATCTATGCTGGCGTGAGAGAAAGAAGGATATTTTCTAAATTTTTCCTACTTTTATATGTTTTTTACTGTATTTCTCGTCATGGGAGTATGGTAGGGGGAAGTCTAAAATATAGACCGAGAAAATTATAGTCTAAAAAAATGGAGTCAAGAAACATTTCCGTTAAAATCTGAAGAAGAGTTTCATCAACCCAATTCAACGGGTTCAAGTGTATGGTTCCAAGGATAGTGCAACAGTCGTTTGGTCCTATTAGTAATTAATATTTATGCGAACAATGCAGGTGATTGTTGGAGGAGCTGTAGGTGGTGGTGCATTCATTGGAGGAGGTGCTGCTGCTGCTCCAGCAGCTTCTGGTGGTGGTGCAGCTGCTGAGGCACCTCCCGCTGAGGAGAAGAAGGAAGAGAAAGAGGAGAGTGACGACGACATGGGATTCTCACTCTTCGATTAGGTTAATTGTTTGTTTGCTTCATAGTTATATTCTTGCGTAGTTCTCGGTGTTGCTACTTTGTTGAAACTGAAGTTTTGATAGTATTGGATTATTGGGTTTTGAGTTTAGAGTTCAGAGTTTTCTCGAGTTGCCTGTGAATTTGCTCACGATATTTATATTTAATATTACAGTGGTTTCAATATTTCCCTTTTGTGAAATTTTATCTACTTTTCTTTGGTAGTGTGGTATTGGATTCGAGTATTTCTATTTCGAATACAACTCGGGACAGGCTACTCTGAAATTCTGTTGAACCATAACCGAAGCAATCTCTTTGTAACTATGGTCCTAGTTTTGGTTCAGATTTCTGTGTAGAAATAGATTCCCTGTCTAGAGCTCTGCTCTGCACCAATGATAGGTCAAGAAGTCTGGGTGTACAGAAAGTAATCAGGTCTTGAGCCAATTATTTGATCATTTTGTCAATCTCTTGCTACAACGACCCATTTACTTTGCCAGAAAAATTTTAAGCTTGAGATGCTCGGAAGGCACTCTAGGAGAATTGTTCTGATGAATATAGGGTATTTATAATGTAGTTGTTGACGTGTGGCCTGATGTATTGTCCGTTCTAATTTTCTAATTTCACAATTTTGCCTTGTGGAGGTGCCTTGTTAGGGATAGAAAGATAAACCTGTCAGCATTATTGTGTTCGTATTTCTTGAATGAGATAATAAAATTCATGAGATAATAAGCCATTTAAGCTCCTCGTCTGTAATCGAGTGGGACACTTGTCTACATTAGTGGTTTTAATAATAATTATTATTTATTAAATTTATAATTACCAGCGGAATTAGTGACGAAAAAGTTGTGTATATATAATTATCTCTAAAAGTAATTAGTGGGACATTTGTGGTGAACTTTTGAAATTAATTTTTCAGAAATTATTATTTTAAAAAATTATATAAATATATATTTTTTTGAAATGACAGAAATTACATAATTTTTTTGAAAATGCACAAAAATTAAAAAAATTACAAAAATAAAGAAACAAAAATTTCAAAAATTACTTTTTCAGGAATTAAAAAAATGCATATTATTTTCAGAAATTTGAGAAATATATTTTTAGAAATTACAGAAATTAATAAAATTATTAAATTATCTTATAAATAAAATTGATAAAAATTTTGAATTTTAAAAAATTTAATTATGAAATTTTTTTAAACAATTTTTTTTAGTTCCAAATTAAAATGCATTAATTTTTTATAAAAAATATAAAAAAATACAATTAGAAAAATATATACAAAGTGATTTGGGTAAATACATTTAAATAGAAGAGATATAATACTGATATGCAATAATAGAATTCAATAATAGTAAATTATAATTGTGCTAAATAAATCTTTCTATCTATTAAACCAATTACGTTTTAAATCATTTAGTTCTCTCTAACTTTTTTACAAATTTTTGTCTCTCTTACATAGAAATTAACTATTCTAATTGCTAAAATTACGACCATCATTGTGTAACTGTTATTTAATCACTAAGATTTTGCCTAATATCTAGCAATTAATTAAGCATTTAGTCATTATTTGATGTCCATATTTTGCCTATATATATGGGGTATTCTTTTAATCTGTTTAAGTTTTTCTTAGTTTGTTACAACTAACTTTTATTTATGTTTTTAGTTTTTCTGATGGATATAACTTTTTTATGAATTTCTTTTGTTGCTAATTTTTTATTAATTTTTCAGGCATTAGTTTCAAGCATGCTATTCCAAACAACTTATGGTAAATTCTTTTATATTTTTATTTGTTTGTGAGTTTTTATAGAATTAAGTCTTTTGAGTTTGAGATTACGAGATAATATTTTATTTTTTAGTGAAGCACATAAGGGGAAACAAAGATTTGGCCTGAAAGTAGTACAATTTTTTTTCATTGATTTTTATTTTATTTTTACTATCAATATTCATTTTCATGAGATCAATAAAAATAAAAATTCATTGCTTCTTACTTTTTATTATTAATTTTTGTTTCATGAAATCATATAATATATGATTTTGTGTTAATTATAATTATTTTTGTTAATTTGTATTTATTATTTTTTTCTGATTTCATAAAATTTCTTATATTTGAAATTTCTTTTGTTGGTTTTTAATTTTTTATTACCTATTTTCATTTCATGAGATCTATAAAGAAAAAAAAAATCATTGCTTTTTACTTTTTTTATTATTATTTTTATGTCATGAGTTCATGAAATATATGATACTAGTGTGTGCCCCGTGCTATGCACGGAGATAATTTATAAAAACAATATAAATATTTTCATGCATATCACTGCAAACTAATTTTTTTGAAAATCAAGAATTATATAATTCTAAATTAAAAAATGGTTTGATGGAGTGAAATAAATGAAAGATACTGATAATGTTCAAAAGAAATTATATAAAATAAATGAAAGATACTGATAATGTTCAAAAGAAATTATATAAATTTAATTTAAGGATTCATTATAAAAGTAAAAAAAATAATGTCATTAATTTATCAATAATAGCGTGCACAAACAATATAAAGCTTTTCCAAAAAAAAAAAAATTAAAATTAAAATTACGTTAGTTAATGAATGAGAAAAGTAAATAAAATATAAAGGCAACAAATGATCATAAAATCTAAAATTTTTTTTAATATAAGTTAATCTCTCTATATTTTATGAACAATATATGTATGAGTATTACATTTTATAATAGAAATGGAGACTAAAACTTAGAAATTAGAAATTGCACGATAAGATTACATGATAAAAGAAATTTTGGATAAAAACTGTATAAAATAAAACTTTTATGAATGAACACACCAAAAGTGAAAAAATGCAATGACACGGATATTTATTAAAAGACAAAATAAATAAAAACTAAACATATAATCAAAATATCTAGAAATGATTGAGCACCTTAAAAAAATATCTTGAAATTAATTAATTTATTAAGTATATATGAATTGTATATTCAGATAGCTTACTTGAACTTTATTTTAAATGACAAAATAATGATCCATTAAATAATCTTATCAGTACTAATAGAAAGAAGGTCAAGATGGTAGTGGGAAAAATAAAAGAGAAATATAAAAATAATTCAAAATGATGGTGGCATTCAACACAAAATTTAAACCCTACTTATAAAATTCTAAAATTTGAAACCCTATTTAAGGTTTTAAAAAAATTAGGAGAAAATTAGGAAATATTTAATTAATGTTATTAATTTTGATGCAAAATTATAGAAATTTAAAATCGTAATTATGTCCTTTACAACAACTATATTTTTTGTGGAATGTTTGCAATCTTATTGATTGCTAATTTTAAGGCATTCAATTGTTTCTTTTAAAATCATAGAGCAACTAATAAGAATTAATCAAAAACCAACTAATGAATTATTGCAATCTTTCCCTCTTTGGCTATACATATTATAAAAATATATAATATGATAATAGAATCATAAGCTAAAATATGGCATCTATTAATATTTTCCCCTAGCCAGCTACCTGGAAGCCCCAAAAGCGTGAACCTAAATTAACTACAATCGCGTTTTTTAAAAAAATGCACTTATTAACTTATTGTATTCATAATTAAAAAATATAACTTTCTAAAATTAAAGCAACCAATATATATATTTATCAAATAATTAGAAAGAAATCAAAATTCTAAAATTGCATTATAGAAACAAAATAAGAGAGTCATCTAATTCTAATTTATTCTTTTAATTTAAATAATCAAGTGAACAATATTATTTATGTTAGTTATGTGTAATTTGTCTCTAATTTGAATTTAAGCAATTTATGTGTAATTTTTGTTTTGATTAATGTAGAATAATATATAAAGCAATCCAATCGTATTTCTCTTCATCTAGACAAACCATTAATGCTTTCATTGGTAAATATTAAGAAATTAATTGTGCATTTCTATGTTTTTGAAATTATAGAAATACATATTTTTTTTTGAAAATACAGCAAAATGCACAAAAATTAAAAAAAATTAGAAAAAAGAAGCAAATTTTTTTATTTTTAAATCATACTTTTGAAATTAATGTTTTAGGAACTATTATTTTTAAAAGTTACATAAATATATTTTTTGAAATTATAGAAATACATATTTTTTTGAAAATACAGAAAAATGCAAAAAAATAAAAAAGTTTAAAAACAAAGAAGCAAAATTTCAGGAATTACATAAATGTATTTTATTTTCAAAAATTTGAGAAAATATAATTTTTAAAATTGCAGAAATTAATAAAATTGTTAGAAATTATCTTTTTGAAATATTAAAAGTCATAATTTTCAGTATAATCATCTTTATTCTGCTTCAACGTGTATTTTTAAAATTGAAATAATTTTTAATTTGCACATATCTATTATTATAGAAAATTTTGAAAATACAGCAAAATGCACAAAAATGAAAAATTTACAAAAAAGAAGAAGCAAAATTTTTTATTTTTAATTCATACTTTTGAAATTAAAGTTTTAGTAACTATTATTTTCAAAAATTACATAAATATATTTTTTATGAAATTATAGAAATACGTTTTTTTTTTGAAAATATAGCAAAATGCATAAAAATTAAAAAGTTTACAAAAAAAAGAATCAAAATTTCAGGAATTTAAGAAATATATTTTATTTTCAAAATTTTGAGAAATATAAAATTTTGAAATTGTAGAAATTAATAAAATTATTAGAAATTATCTTTTTGAAATATTAAAATTCATAATTTTCAGCATAATCATCTTTATTATACTTCAACGCGTATTTTTAAAATTGAAATAATTTTTTAATGTACATATATCTATTATTATAGAAAGATTTGAAAATACAGCAAAATGAACAAAAATGAAAAATGGACATAAGAGGAAGCAAAATTTTTTTATTTTTAAGTCATACTTTTGAAATTAATGTTTTAGAAACAATTATTTTAAAAAATTACATAAATATATATTTTTGAAATTATAGAAATACATATTTTTTTTTTTGAAAATACAGCAAAATGCACAAAAATTAAAAAGTTTACAAGAAAAAAAAGAAGCAAAATATCAGGAATTACAGAAATGTATTTTATTTACAAAAATTTGAGAAATAAAAATTGCCGAAATTAATAAAATTATTAGAAATTATATTTTCAAAATATTGAAATTCATAATTATCAATATAATCATCTTTATTCTACTTCAACGTGTATTTTTAAAATAGAATAATCATATCTATTACTATAGAAATTTTGAAAATACAGCAAAATGCACAAAAATTAAAAAATTTAAAAAAGAAGAAGCAAAATTTTTTATTTTTAATTCATACTTTTGAAATTAATATTTTAGGAACTATTATTTTCAAAAATTACATAAATATATATTTTAAAATTATAGAAATAAATATTTTTTTTGAAAATACAGACAAATACACAAAAATTAAAAAGTTAACAAAAAAAAGAAGCAAAATTTCAGGAATTACATAAATGTATTTTATTTTCAGAAATTTGAGAAATATAAATTTTCAAAATTGTAGAAATTAATAAAATTATTAGAAATTATCTTTTCGAAATATTGAAATTCATAATTATCAGTATAATCATCTTTATTCTATTTCAACATGTATTTTTAAAATTGAAATAATTTTTTAATTTGCACATATCTATTATTATAGAAAATTTTTAAAATACAGCAAAATGCACAAAAATGAAAAATTTACAAAAAAGAAGAAGCAAAATTTTTTATTTTTAATTCATACTTTTGAAATTACTATTTAGGAACTATTATTTTCATAAATTACATAAATATGTATTTTTGAAATTATAAAAATTTATATATATTTTTTTGAAAATACAGCAAAATGCACAAAAATAATTTTTTAATTTGCACACATCTATTATTATAGAAATTTTTGAAAATACAGCAAAATTCACAAAAATGAAAAAAATTACAAAAAAGAAGCAAAATTTTTTATTTTTAATTCATACTTTTGGAATTAATGTTTTAGAAAATATTTTTTTTCAAGAATTACATAAATATATATTTTTAAATTTATAGAAATACGTATTTTTTTTTAAAATATAGCAAAATGCACAAAAATTAAAAAGTTTACAAAAAAATGAAGCAAAATTTCACGAATTTAAGAAATATTTGTTTTCAAAAATTTGAGAAATATAAATTTTTGAAATTGCAGAAATTATTAAAATTATTAGAAATTATCTTTTTGAAATATTAAAATTAATAATTTTCAGTATAATCATCTTTATTCTACTTCAATGTGTATTTTTAAAATTGAAATAATTTTTTAATTTGCAGATATCTATTATTATAGAAAGATTTGATAATACAACAAAATGCACAAAAATGAAAAATTGAAAAAAAAGAAGAAGCAAAATTTTTTATTTATAATTCATAATTTTGAAATTGATTTTAGGAACTATTATTTAAAAATTACATAAATATATATTTTGAAATAATGGAAATACATATTTTCTTTTTTTTGAAAATACAGCAAAATTCACAAAAATTAAAAAGTTTTTAAAAAAAAGAAGCAAAATTTCAAAAATTATAGAAAGGTATTTTATTTTCAAAAATTTAAGAAATATAAATTTTTCAAATTGCAGAAATTAATAAAATTAGCTTTTTGAAATATTGAAATTCATAATTATCAGTATAATCATCTTTATTAGACATCAACGTGTATTTTAAAATTAAAATAATTTTTTAATTTGCACATATTTATTATTATAGAAAATTTTTATAATACGGCAAAATGCAGAAAAATGAAAAATTAAAAAAAAAGAGGTCGCAAAATTTTTTATTTTTAATTCAAACTTTTGAAATTAATGTTTTAGGAACTATTATTTTCAAAAATTACATAAATATATTTTTGAAATTTTAGAAATACATATTTTTTTTGAAAATACAGCAAAATGCACAAAAATTAAAAAGGTTAAAAAAAAAGAAGCAAAATTTTAGGAATTATAGAAATGTATTTTATTTTTAGAATTTGAGAAATATAAATTTTTAATTGCAAAAATTAATAAAATTATTAGAAATTACTTTGGAAATATTAAAATTCATAATTATCAGTATAATCATCTTTATTCTACTTCAACGTATATTTTTAATTTTGAAATATTTTTTTAATTTGCTCATATCTATTATTATAGGAATTATTGAAAACACAGCAAAATGCACAAAAATGAAAAAAAATACAAAAGGGTTGCAAATTTTTTTATTTTTAAATCATACTTTTGAAATTAATGTTTTAGGAACATTTATTTCTGAAATTACATAAATATATATTTTGAAATTATAGAAATACATATTTTTTTTAAAACAGCAAAATGCACAAAAATTAAAAAGTTTACAAAAAAAAGAAGTAAAATTTTAGGAATTACATAAATGTATTTTATTTTAAAAAATTTGAGAAATATGAATTTTTGAAATTGCAAAAATTAATAAAATTATTAGAAATTAACTTTTTGAAATATTGAAATTCATAATTATCAGTATAATACTCTTTATTCTACTTCAATGTGTATTTTAAATTTAAAATAATTTTTAATTTGCACATATCTATTATTATAGAAAATTTTGAAATACAGCAAAATGCACAAAAATTAAAAAAATTACAAAAAAGACGAATCAAAATTTTTTTATTTTTAATTCATACATTTAAAATTAATGTTTTAGGAACTATTTTTTCAAAAACTACATAAATATATATTTTTGAAATTATAGCAATACATATTTTTATTTTGAAAAGAAAGCAAAATGCACAAAAATTAAAAAGTTTAAAAAAAAAGCAAAATTATACGAATTACAAAAATGTATTTTATTTTCAGAAGTATGAGAAATATAAATTTTCAAAATTTAAAAAATTAATAAAATTATTACAAATTATATTTTGAAATATTGAAATTTATAATTATCATTATAATCATCTTATTCTACTTCAATGTGTATTTTTAAAATTAAAATAATTTTTTAATTTGCACATATCTATTATTATACAAAATTTTGAAAATACAGCAAAATGGACAAAAATAAAAAAAATTACAAAAAGAGGAAGCAAAATTTTTATTTTTAATTCATACTTTAAAATTAATGTTTTAGGAACTATTATTTTTAAAACTACATAAATATATATTTTTGAAATTATAGAAATACATATTTTTATTTTGAAAATAAAGCAAAATGCTCAAAAATTAAAAAGTTTAAAAAAAAAGCAAAACTACAGGAATTACTGAAAGTTTTATTTTCAGAAGTTTGAGAAATATAAATTTTTGAAATTTCAAAAATTAATAAAATTATTAGAAATTATATTTTTGAAATATTGAAATTTATAATTATCATTATAATCATCTTTATTCTACTTCAATGTGTATTTTTAAAATTAAAATAATTTTTTAATTTGCACATATCTATTATTATATAAAATTTTGAAAATACAGCAAAATGCACAAAAATTAAAAAAAATTACAAAAAGAAGAAGCAAATTTTTATTTTTAATTCATACTTTTGAAATTAATGTTTTAGGAACTATTATTTTAAAAATTACATAAATATATATTTTTGAAATTATAGAAATACATATATTTTTAAAATAGCAAAATGCACAAAAATTAAAAAGTTTAAAAAAAGAAGCAAAATTTTAGGAATTACAGAAATGTATTTTATTTTAAAAAATTTGAGAAATATAAATTTTTGAAATTGCAAAAATTAATAAAATTATTAGAATTAACTTTTAAAATATTGAAATTCATAATTATCAGTATAATATCTTTATTCTACTTCAATGTGTATTTTTAAAATTGAAATAATTTTTTAATTTAATAATTTTTATAAATTTTTTAATTTGCACAAAAAAAATTGCAAAAATTAAAAAAGAAGAAGCAAATTTTTTTATTTTTAATTCATACTTTTGAAATTAATGTTTTCAGGAACTATTATTTTTAAAAATTACATAAAATATATTTTTGAAATTACATAAATACATATTTTTTTAAAACAGCAAAATGCACAAAATTAAAAAGTTTACAAAAAAAAAGAAGCAAAATTTCAGGAATTACAGAAATGTATTTTATTTTCAAAAATTTGAAATATAAATTTTTTAAATTGCAAAAATTAATAAAATTATTAGAAATTAACTTTTAAAATATTGAAATTCATAATTATCAGTATAATCATCTTTATTCTACTTCAATGTGTATTTTTAAAATTAAAATATTTTTTTAATTTGCACATATCTATTATTATATAAAATTTTAAAAATACACAAAATGCACAAAAAAAAAATTTACAAAAAGAAGAAGCAAAATTTTTTATTTTTAATTCATACTTTTGAAATTAATGTTTTAGGAACTATTATTTTAAAAATTACATAAATATATATTTTTGAAATTATATAAATACATATTTTTTTTTAAAATAAGCAAAATGCACAAAAATTAAAAAGTTTACAAAAAAAAGAAGCAAAATTTACAGGAATTACAGAAATGTATTTATTTTCAGAATTTGAGAAATATAAATTTTCAAAATTGCAAAAATTAATAAAATTATTAGAAATTATTTTGAAATATTGAAATTCATAATTATCAGTATAATCATCTTTATTCTACTTCAATGTGTATTTTTAAAATTAAAATAATTTTTTAATTTGCACATATCTATTATTATAGAAATTTTTGAAAATACAGCAAAATGCAAAAAATTAAAAAAATTACAAAAAAGAAGAAGCAAATTTTTTTATTTTTAATTCATACTTTTGAAATTAATGTTTTAGGAACTATTATTTCAAAAATTACATAAATATATATTTTTGAAATTATAGAAATACATATTTTTTTTAAAAATAAAGCAAAATGCACAAAATTAAAAAGTTTACAAAAAAAAAGACGCAAAATTTTAGGAATTTATGAGAAATGTATTTTATTTTAAAAATATGAGAAATATAAATTTTCAAAATTGCCAAAATTTTAAAATTATTAGAAAATAACTTTTAAAATATTGAAATTCAAAATTATCAGTATAAGCATTTTTATTCTACTTCAAAGTGTATTCTTAAAATTATAATAATTTTTTAATTTGGACATACTATTATTATAGAAATTTTTGAAAAATACAGCAAAATGCACAAAAAAATTAAAAAATTTCCAAAAAAGAAGAAGCAATTTTTTTATTTTTAATTCGAACTTTTAAAATTAATGTTTTAGGAACTATTATTTTAAAAAACTACATAAATATATATTTTGAAATTATAGAAATACATATTTTTTTTGAAAATAAAGCAAAATGCACCAAAATTAAAAAGTTTACAAAAAAAAGAAGTAAAATTTTAGGAATTACAGAAATGTATTTTATTTTCAAAATTTGAGAAATATAAATTTTTGAAATTGCAAAAATTATTAAAATTATTAGAAATTAACTTTTTGAAATATTGAAATTCATAATTATCAGTATAATACTCTTTATTCTACTTCAATGTGTATTTTAAAATTGAAATAATTTTTTAATTTGCACATATCTATTATTATAGAAATTTTTGAAAATACAGTAAAATGCACAAAAATTAAAAAATTACAAAAAAGAAGAAGCAATTTTTTTTATTTTTAATTCATACTTTTAAAATTAATGTTTTAGGAACTATTATTTTAAAAAACTACATAAATATATATTTTTGAAATTATAGAAATACATATTTTATTTTGAAAATAAAGCAAAATGCACAAAAATTAAAAAGTTTACAAAAAAAAGAAGCAAAATTTTAGGAATTTATGAGAAATGTATTTATATTTTCAAAAATTTGAGAAATATAAATTTTTGAAATTGCAAAAATTAAGAAAATTATTAGAAAATAACTTTTTGAAATATTGAAATTCATAATTATCAGTATAAGCATTTTTATTCTATTTCAACGTGTATTTTTAAAATTGAAATAATTTTTTAATTTGCACATATCTATTATTATAGAAATTTTGAAAATATAGCAAATTGCACAAAAATTAAAAAAAAATACAAAAAAGAGAAGCAAGTTTTTTTATTTTTAATTCATACTTTTAAAATTAATGTTTTAGGAACTATTATTTTAAAAAACTACATAAATATATATTTTTGAAATTATGGAAATACATATTTTTAATTTAAAATAAAGCAAAATGCACAAAAATTAAAAAGTTTACAAAAAAAGACGCAAAATTTTAGGAATTTATGAGAAATGTATTTTATTTTAAAAAATATGAGAAATATAAATTTTCAAAATTGCAAAAATTTAGAAAATTATTAGAAAATAACTTTTTAAAATATTGAAATTCAAAATTATCAGTATAAGCATTTTTATTCTACTTCAAGTGTATTTTTAAAATTATAATAATTTTTTAATTTGGACATAACTATTATTATAGAAATTTTTGAAAATACAGCAAAATGCACAAAAAATTAAAAAATTTCCAAAAAAGAAGAAGCAAATTTTTTTATTTTTAATTCGTACTTTTAAAATTAATGTTTTAGGAACTATTATTTTAAAAAACTACATAAATATATATTTTTGAAATTATAGAAATACATATTTTTATTTTGAAAATAAAGCAAAAACGCACCAAAATTAAAAAGTTTACAAAAAAGAAGCAAAATTTTAGGAATTACAGAAATGTATTTTATTTTCAAAAATTTGAGAAATATAAATTTTTGAAATTGCAAAAATTAATAAAATTATTAAAAATTATATTTTTGAAATATTGAAATTTATAACTATCATTATAATCATCTTTATTCTACTTCAATGTGTATTTTTAAAATTAAAATAATTTTTTAATTTGCACATATCTATTATTATAGAAAATTTTGAAAATACAGCAAAATGCACAAAAATTAAAAAAATTACAAAAAAGACGAATCAAATTTTTTATTTTTAATTCATACATTTAAAATTAATGTTTTAGGAACTATTTTTTTCAAAAAAAACTACATAAATATATATTTTGAAATTATAGCAATACATATTTTTATTTTGAAAATAAAGCAAAATGCACAAAAATTAAAAAGTTTAAAAAAAAAGCAAAATTACACAAATTACAGAAATGTATTTTATTTTCAGAAGTATGAGAAATATAAATTTTCAAAATTTCAAAAATTAATAAAATTATTAAAATTATATTTTTGAAATATTGAAATTTATAATTATCATTATAATCATCTTTATTCTACTTCAATGTGTATTTTTAAAATTAAAATAATTTTTTAATTTGCACATATCTATTATTTATAGAAATTTTTGAAAATACAGCAAAATGCACAAAAATTTAAAAAATTACAAAAAAGATGAATCAAATTTTTTTATTTTAATTCATACATTTAAAATTAATGTTTTAGGAACTATTTTTTCAAAAACTACATAAATATATATTTTTGAAATTATAGCAATACATATTTTTATTTTGAAAATAAAGCAAAATGCACAAAAATTAAAAAGTTTAAAAAAAAAAAGCAAAATTACACAAATTACAGAAATGTATTTTATTTTCAGAAATGAGAATATAAATTTTCAAAATTTCAAAAATTAATAAAATTATTAAAAATTATATTTTTGAAATATTGAAATTTATAATTATCATTATAATCATCTTTATTCTACTTCAATGTGTATTTTTAAAATTAAAATAATTTTTTAATTTGCACATATCTATTATTATATAAAATTTTGAAAATACAGCAAAATGCACAAAAATTAAAAAAATTACGAAAAAGAAGAAGCAAAATTTTTTTATTTTTAATTCATACTTTTGAAATTAATGTTTTAAGAACTATTATTTTCTAAAATTACATAAATATATATTTTTGAAATTATAGATATACATATATTTTTTTTAAAATACAGCAAAATGCACAAAAATTGAAAAGTTTACAAAAAAAAGAAGCAAAATTTTAGGAATTACAGAAATGTATTTTATTTTAAAAAATTTGAGAAATATAAATTTTTGAAATTGCAAAAATTAATAAAATTATTTGATATTAACTTTTCAAAATATTGAAATTCATAATGATCAGTATAATATACTCTTTATTCTACTTCAATGTGTATTTTTAAAATTGAAATAATTTTTTAATTTGCCAGAAATATTTTTTAATATAATTTTTTAATTTGCACAGGAAAAATTATGTGCATATAAATATTTTTTAATTTTTTAATGAAGAAGCAAAATTTTTATTTTTAATTCATACTTTTGAAATTAATGTTTCAGGAACTATTATTTTCTAAAATTACATAAATATATATTTTTGAAATTACATAAATACATATTTCTTTTTAAAATGCAGCAAAATGCACAAAAATTAAAAAGTTTACAAAAAAAAAGAAGCAAATTTCAGGAATTACAGAAATATATTTTATTTTCAAAAATTTAATAAATATAAATTTTTAAATTGCAAAAATTAATAAAATTGTTAGAAATTAACTTCTTAAAATATTGAAATTCATAATTATCAGTATAATCATCTTTATTCTACTTCAATGTATATTTTTAAAATTAAAATATTTTTTTAATTTGCACATATTATTATTATAAAATTTTAAAAATACAAAAAATGCACAAAAATGAAAAATTTACAAAATGAAGAAGCAAAATTTTTTATTTTTAATTCATACTTTTGAAATTAATGTTTTAGGAACTATTATTTTCTAAAATTACATAAATATATATTTTTGAAATTACATAAATACATATTTTTTTTTAAAATACAGCAAAATGCACAAAAATTAAAAAGTTTACAAAAAAAAAGAAGCAAAATACAGGAATTACAGAAATATATTTTATTTTCAGAAGTTTGAGAAATATAAATTTTCAAAATTGCAAAAATTAATAAATTATTAGAAATTATCTTTTCAAAATATTGAAATTCATAATTATCAGTATAATCATCTTTATTCTACTTCAATGTGTATTTTTAAAAATTAAAATAATTTTTTAATTTGCACATATCTATTATTATAGGAATTTTTGAAAATACAGCAAAATGCAAAAAAATTAAAAAAATTACAAAAAAGAAGAAGCAAATTTTTTTATTTTTAATTCATACTTTTGAAATTAATGTTTTAGGAACTATTATTTTCAAAAATTATATAAATATATATTTTTGGAATTATATTTATTCAATTTCGTTATTTTTTTTTACTAATGTCAGGGAACATATGATCATAATCAAGTACATAATTATGTATTTTCCACTACTAGAACGCCACTTGTCTGATTAAGAAAATGTTGGAAAATTTCATCCACTCGATCAAAAATAATCAAAGGGGTTGGTGACAATATTGATTGCAGGAAATTGATATCCACATGTATATAATGATGCCCCATTATTTAAAAATGTGGACCACTTAAATGAAGCAGACCCCATTGAAATTTCAAAGCCCCACTACACTAAACTTACATCATAGCATTTGATGTTTTTGTTGTCATTGTATTGTTTATTTTAATTTTTATTATACTTTTTTAATATGTTTAATATTATGAAAATTATAAAATTTAATTAGTAAATTTTTTTTTATACATATATAATATGTAGAATAAATAATATACTAAAATTTTGAAATAAAAACTCCAAGCCGATATATTTATGAACCAAAATGGATTGAGAGGGTGTTTGATTAACCTGATTTTTAGAAGATTTTATAAACTCGTATATTTTATAAAAATATTAGATTTTATTTATAAAATAAAATTTATGGAGCCTATAAAATGTTATTAATGACAAATTTATAATTAATGTAAAATAATTTATTAAGATCTGATAAATAAATTACCAACTCGTTACTTTCTTTGAAAGAGTTCATATATAGTCATAAAATCTTATTATTAGAACTTATGAGTTATTTTCTTAAAAAAATTATCAAATACTTTTCAAAATTTTATAAATTTTTAAATATTTTAAAAAATATTTTAAATATAAATTCACACAAAACCCTCTAACAGTCAAGTCAATTATTTTTTCAATACTATATTAATAAGTGGGAAATTCTGTATTGGAATCCACATGTTGGTTCCCAAAAAATAGTTCCTACAGTACCCATGTCAAAAAGCCCTAATATGTGGTGAAAGGATTTTCTATCAGCTATGAAATTATACGTAAATTTGTTATAATTTAAAAAATTATATCGAATATTTTAAAATTTATTTTCGTCTAATGATTAAATTGATTTATTAGTAAAAATTTTATCGAATTTAATGATATTAACAAATAAAATTTATATTAACCCTGATTGATTTATTACTGACTTATTGCAAGTCAAATAAATATTTTTATGACCAAATTACCTTCATACATATTCATGTATAAATGCATGCGAAGTGGTATATTTTCACCGTTATAAGGGTAGTTTAGTTCGAAAAAAATTATTAGACTCACATTGTGCAATTATTATTTAGTTTTTTATTTATAATATAATTTAATTATATTTTTTTAATTCAATTTTCGTGTCACACCACCGAATGAATGATTGAAACATAATATTTTTTAAATTTGAAAAATATAATTAAATTATATTATAATTTAAAAGTATAGAAGCATGTAACGTGTTAGTATAACACGGACATGTATGAAAAATCTTTTATTACATTTTGAAGTCTTACATAGATATCACCCTCGTATAGGTTTTGTATGATATAGATATAACACTCGTATAATATGCATTTGTACGATATTTTATTTCACTGCAAAAAAAAAAAAAAAAAAAAATTGTTGCACAATCACGACTTAAATTTATTTAATATTAAAAAATTTATATCAGTTATTGTTACAGCTACGTTGTAATAAAAGACGTCCCGTGTCTATAAAGCTCACAGCACTGTTCAAAGACATGCAAGTGTCTGTAGGGGATCTTCCTCAAAACACACAGTATACACACAACCTCCACCAGAATAAAAAATGGAGTACTTCCTTTTGTTCCTCCTCCTCGTTCTCCCCATACTCTTCTCAGCAATCCGCAGTAAACGCCGGAAAAACCTGCCTCCCGGTCCTGCGGGGCTTCCTCTGATCGGAATCTTCCACAAGATCGGCGACACACCCCTCCACGAGTACTTAAGCCAAGTTTCCAAGGAATACGGCCCGTTACTATACTTTAAACTTGGTTCCAGGCCAGTTCTCGTAGCCAACTCCTCAAGAACCGCCGAAGAGATCCTGAAAACCCAAGACCTCGCGTTTTGCAGCCGCCCGGCAATGCTATCGCTGAGGAAGCTCTCGTACGGGGGCTTCGACATCGCCTTCGCCCCCTACAGCGAGTACTGGCGGGAGATGAGGAAAATCTGCGTGCTGCATCTGTTGAGCGCCACCAGGGTGAGATCCTTCCGTCCCATTCGCGAGGATGAAGTTTCGCGAATGGTGCAGAAACTCTCTGAACATGCTTTGCGCGCTGAGACCATCAACATGACGGAGAGAATCACGTTCCTCACCAGCACGATCATCTGCCGGGTGGCGTTCGGGAAGAGGTATGAACATGAGACCGGCGAAAGCAAGGAGTTCAACCATATCATACGGGAGTTCCAGACAGAACTTTCGGCATTTCATTTCAGGGATTATTTTCCATGGCTTGGTTGGCTTGACAATGTATTGGGAAAGATTGATCATCTGGAAAGAGTTTACAAGAAGTGGGATTTGTTCTATGAGCAGCTCCTCGACGAACACCAGCAGCCGGATAGGCCAAAATCCATGGACGGGGACGTCGTCGATATATTGCTCCAGTTGAGAAAAGACGGGTCATTTGATCTCCCTTTGGATCACATCAAAGCAGTCCTTATGGTAACTATGAAAAAATAAACTAAAATATTATGTGAAAAATTGCAATTTTAGTAATGTGTGAATCCATTTTGAGAATTTGATTTTATTTTACAATTTTAGAATTTTAGCACATTGAATTCAAAAATAGCTGAAATTTGTTAAGATGGCTTATAAAGTGCATGCAATGTATGCGATCAGTTTAAATTAATGCACTTTTAAGTCATTTTAGCCAATTCAGTCATTTTACTTCTCAAACGTGCAAATTTTTTAAAATTATAGGATAAAATTATCAAAATAAATTCATACATAACTAAACTTGACTCTCTTACTTGTAGAGCAAAAATGATGATTTTCTATATATATATATATATATATATATATATAATATATATATAATATATATACTATACTATTCAAAGAAACTGTTCGGATCTTATTTATCTATATAAATTAGTATTTACTGTGTATAAACTATTTGGCCAAATTATTTTTTGGTCTCATAAAAAAAGAATTTTTTTTTAGTCTCATGGTTTACGTGATTTTCGATTTGATTTAATTTTTTTTATCAAAAAGTGCCCAAGTTAGTCCCCAACCCATTTTTCGTTTATATTTAATGGTGAACTGGTCAAACCGTTAAGCTGCTTTGGGCTAAATTATCTTTTTAGTTCCGTAAAGAATGAACTTTTCCTTTATAGTCCCACGCTTTATGCGATTTTTATTTTAGCCCTATTTCTTACCAAAAAAAAATTTCAACATAGTTTCAAATCTCATTTTTCGTCAAATTTTAACGGAAAAATGGAGATTTCGTTGGTACAATTGGAATTATTATTTTGCTCTTTTTTGCAGGAAAAAATAGAGGCAAAAAAACAAACAACCAGCCTCTATAAATTGAGGTGGGGAAAACAGGCTGCCAAAAAATTGGAGGCAAAAAAAATAAATGAAAAAGATACAAGGTCACCTCCGGTGATATTGAAAATGTTCAAAAAATCCTCTATAAAAAATGAAATATCAATTACATCCTTTGTGATATAAAAAAAATTCAGAAAATCCCCGAGGCTAGAGTTGGTGGTACATGCACGTTGGCAATTATATGTCTGGAAAGTATATTTTTGTTGATAATTTTGCCTTTCTATCCAATCTATTATATATAATAGAAAGGCAAAATTATAAAAAAAAATATACTTTCCACACACATAATTGCAGTCAACGTGCATGTATCACCAACTCTAGCCTCGTGGGATTTTTTAAATTTTTTTTTCATATCACAAGAGATGTATTGATATTTTATTTTTTATAGAGGGTTTTTAAACATTTTCAATATCACAGGGGGCCTTGTATTTTTTTCGTTTTTTTTTTTTGCCTCCATTTTTGGTGGGCTTTTTTTTTTCCTCCATCAATTAATAGAGGCTGGTTTTTTTTTTTTTTTGCCTCTTGTTTTTCCTCCAAAAAAGAGCAACACAGTAAATTTCAATTGTACCAATGGAATCTCCATTCTTCCGTTAAAATTTGATGAAATTTGGAATTTGGATTAAGTTGAATATTTTTTGGTAAGAAATTGGATTAAAATAAAAATTGTGTAAACTGTGGGACTAAAAAGGAAAAGTCCCTTCTTTATGGGACGAAAAAGATAACTTAGCCCACAACAGATTAATGGTTTGACCAGTCCGCTGTTAAAAATTGACGAAAAATAGGGTTGGGGACTAATTTAGATACTTTTTGATTAAAAAAAAAGGACTAAATTAAAATCGCGTAAATTATGGAACTAAAAAAAGAAAAATTCCTTCTCTATGGAACCAAAAGGATAATTTAGCCAAACTATTTTCTTAACTAAACATAACATGACGGATACATATAAATTGAAATAATCGATGAAACACACTTTAAAAATAGAGGATCTGATCTGCAATGTAAAGCAGGAAAAAAAAAAAAAGGAAGTATTGTATATTTTGACATTATTGTCCAAAAAAGTATTTGTTTTGGGACAGATAGCTAGGGTGTTTTCTTTCCGAAAATTGTAACTAATATCCGATTTATTTGGTCGAATTTGAACCAATTTTATGGCAAGTATAATTAAGAAAAAGTGACTAATCACATGACAACTGTATCACACTTATTCTATAATTGATTTGATTCGATCAAATTTAGTTTGATTAAGAATTTTTTATTTTCTTGAAAATAATTAATTAACTATAAAGAGACTATCTTGTAATGCAGAATGTGTACTTTGCTTCAACCGATGCAATAGCAACCTTGATAATATGGGCAATGACAGTGTTGATCAAGAACCCCTCCGTGCTGAGGAAGGTGCAAGCAGAGCTCAGATCAACTCTGCCGACACTACAAAATAAGGCTATGATGGAAGAAGAGGACATTGCCACGGCACAATTGCCGTATTTCAATGCAACAATAAAGGAAACGTTGCGAGTGTACTCAACCATACCTCTCCTCATCCCACGTGAAACGATCAAAGATTGCACGATCGATGGATATGAAATCCCCGCAAAGACATTAGTCCATGTGAATGCATGGGCCATAAGCAAGGATCCCGAATTGTGGAAGGACCCGTTTGAGTTCAAGCCCGAACGTTTTCTGGAGGACGAGAGAAAACTCACCCTGGACTTAAAAGGGACGGATTTCGGGCTCATACCGTTTGGAGCTGGGAGGAGAGGCTGCCCGGGGATTACAATGGCGTTGGCCACGGTAGAGATCGTTATGGCCAATCTTCTTTACCTGTTTGATTGGGGACTGCCTGACGGGATGAAAAAAGAAGACATTGACAATGATATTTCGCCAGGTCTGACCTTGCACAAGAAAAATCCACTCTTGCTTGTGGCCAAGAAGTTTGTATAGTTTAATGTTTAGATTTCTAGCAGTTGTCTTCATAAATTTGTGATGTGTGTGACTACACGAAAAATACTAATGTTTTAAGATAAGATGCTAATGTTATTATGTATGATTAAGGTTGTCCGATAGCAGTTGACGTATCATTTAATGTATGTGCGATCCATGTGGATTTGAATTAACTCTCCACTAACAAAAAGAAATGACATATTCCCTACGTTGTAAATGACCCCGTATTATAAATCATATAAGGTAAATAAATATTATTCATTAAAGAAAATTGACACAAAAAAATTAAATTTTAATCACGATTAATTAACATTTGTCATAATTCGCACTACAATCAAAACATTTGAGACGGTTTTTATTTGTGGTTAATATTTTAGCTTCATTTGTAAAAAATAAAGGCCAGTAATTGTTGCGCAACTGTAACTAATTAGTATTTGTCATATATTTTCATTCTAATTAATTATATTAATTAATCATTATCATAAGTAATGTTTCTTCCAGTGCTCCTTTTAGCTTATTGATTCTCATTAATTACAATTGTTTTATAATTGAACAACACTCTTTGGGCTCGTTTACTTATGTGGTTCGAATAAATGGTTGATAGACCTGATAGAATTTTTTTGTAGGATTTGATAAATTAATAAAACTTATAAATTGTTTACTTGATTAGTCCAAATAAAGAATTAAAAAGTTATAATATTTAAACTATTGGATTATTTTATTGGGTAAAATAATTGATAAATCAGTGTAATTCCATTCTCGCCCTTTCCGTAAAAATTTAGGTTAAAGAAAAATATAAAAAATGTAGCTAGTAAGCTTTTTTTTTTTTTTTTTTTTGGTGTTATGAGGGGTATTTCAGACATTTTTTGTCACAGCCTTTCCACCCACATTTGTCTGGATTTATGAATCACAACCCATGTGCATTGATTTCTTATCTAGTCTAACAGATGCTAATCCGGGGCTTGCTAGAATCACGCCGGCCGAGCCAGTACATTCAAAGGAAATACATTATAGCCCTTGATAAAATGCCCAATCCAATCTAACGCATTCAAGTAAGGGTAAATTACAATCACCTCCCTTGAGGTTTAGCGTAATTACGAAACCCCCTTATTGTTTGAAAAATTATAAATACCCCCTAATGTTGATGAAATTATGTAATTTTTGGATGGAAGTATAAAAATGTCAACTTTGCCCTTATTGTATTTTTTTATTATTTTTTAAAAAATTAAAATCTTATAAAAATATAAAACGGGTGAATGAAAAAATTTTAAAAATTAAAAATTATCCACTTAGTCCATAAAAAAAATATTTTTTTAAAAAAAATAAATAAAATTATAATTTTTAATTTGGAAGTATTTTGGTCAGTTCATCATAAAAAATGAATGGATTGGGCTAATTGTTAAATGGCCGTTAAAATCAAGGGGGTATTTGTAAATTTTCAAACAACGATGAGATATTCTTAATTACGCCAAACCTCAAGGGAGGTGGTTGTAATTTACCCTTAAAGTAAACAAGCCCTTTAGGTAGTGTTTTTTTCTCCTCTTCTCAACTACCACGTTTACTATTTTCACAAAAAAGAAAAAAAAAGGAAACTACCACGTTTCCTATTAAAGTCCGATTATTCTCAATAACTTTTCATAATTCTATTTTCAAATATTTAATTTATTAATTCAATTAAAATCTAAAATTTAGATATAATAATTTATCAATTAATGTAAATTTTAAAAAATTAAAGAAGTTAGTTGTTTTATCATGAAGGGTATTTTTTACTTTACAAAAAATTGGTACAACGGTGTCTTTGGCCATTATTTGTGAGTGCGGAGAGATTGTACTTTTTATATTAGTATATATAATCTTTCACGCTTTGAAAGATATTATAAATAAGAAAAAAAGAAAATAATAATAGTCTATCAATTAATGTAAAATTTGAAAAATTGAATAAGTTAGTTATTTTATAATGAAGGGGATTTTTTGACCTTAAGAAGAATTGGTGCAGCGGTGTCATTAACTGTCGTTTGTGAGTGTTGAGGGATTTTTCTTTTTATATTAGTATAGATAATCTTTCATGCTTTAAAATATATTATAAATAAGAGTAAAATATATAAAGTAGTATATTATATTAATAAAAAGAAAGAATGAAAATAATAATAATTTATCAATTAATGTAAATTTTGAAAAATTGAATAATTATTTTATCATAAAGGATATTTTTGACTTTATAAAAAATAGGTGTGGCAGTGTCATTAATCACTGTTTGTGAGCATGGAGAGATTTTTCATTAGTATAGGTTTTTTTCCTCTTCTCAACTACCACGTTTCTTATTTAAAAAAAAAAAAAAATTAAAACTACCATGTTTCTTATTCTAGTCCGCCTATTCTAATTCAATTCAATAACTTCTGATAATTTTTTTTTCAAATATTAATTTACTAATTCAATTAAAATCTAAATTTTTTATATAATAAAAGAATTAAATAAATTATATACATATTAGAAGAAATTTAACATTTAATCATAACTAATTAACATGGTTAAAAAGAAAAATCGCAGTAAATATTCATTGATTACAATCACGCAATGATTATTAACTATGATTTTTACGAATGTAGCAAAATAATTTTTATGGTGGATAATTTAAATTTTCATATTGATTTTTACTTAATCATAATTAATAATATTCATAATATTTTCATTAAATTTATGTGTAATTAAACGAAATTTAAAAAAAAAGAGTATACTTATCCAAAAAAAAAAAAAAAAAATTTAACTCGTATTTCTTCCATTTAATTTATCACAAGAAGGCCGTTGATATTTCCTGTTTACAGAAATTGTCCGAACAAGAACCTAAGACCAACTTTCGAAATCAAGAACTAAAACCTACCCATACTCACAACCTCTCTTTTTTCTCCTAAAAAAAGAAAAAACATCCACTATGTTTGTTTTCATTTTCAAGTTATTTCCGAGACAAGTCAAAACATACTCAATATTTGCTATCATACAGAAACACATTATCTAGGTGTTTTTAACTGTTTTAATATAAATACATACATATATATACGCACACATATACATAAATATATATAAAAAATACATGATTTGACAATGAATTGACAATAAACAGTGATTTTTGTCTCCCAAAACACAACATTAAACATATAACCCTATAAAAAATATATGATTTGACAATGAACAGTAATTTTTGTCTAAAAAAACACAACATTAAACATACAATACTTATTTTAAATTATCTTCAAAAATAAATCCAAACATACATACTATCTCTAACACATACTTATTTATTTTTGTTTTTTCTCTCTCTATCTCCACAAAATACAACAAAATACTCAAAAAACGAATCCAAACATTACGATCGGTTTCCATTATTGAACAGGTTGGTTGGAGGTTCAAGGTCATGCAACTGTCACATACGCATGCACGTGTGATTCAATCCTACGGTAATAAATCCACATCACAATTATTTAATATTACGTAGTAATTTATACACACACAAACAAACATGCTTTCAGCCATTCATGACAACATGCACCTGTCTATTCACTCTCCCCTCATCACACATCTTTCTTGCAAATAATGCTCAGAACAAAACAAATTATTTAGTATCATATCGATAAAAATTTATTTGAATTTAATTTAAAATATAACATATTAAATTTTATTACATGCAAGTAAGAAAAGATTATCGAAAGGAATTAAGTGATAATTTAATGTTGTCACTGATTAAATATAGGTATTTAGGTGATGGGAAATTTTGCTTTATCTAATTAATGAGTTTCGTGGTTTTAATAATGATAATTATTTATTAAACTTATAATTATCAGCTGAATTAGTGACGAAAAAATTGCGTATATATAAGGAATAATTTCATTTTTCGTATTTGAAATATATTTATTTTTCAATTTCAGTACTCCAAATTTTAAAATTATCAAATTTGGTACTCTAATTTTTAATAAAGATAATTATTTATTAAATTTATAATTATCAATTGAATTAGTGACAAAAAAGTTGTGTATATATAATTATCTCTTAAAGTAATTAGTGGGACATTTATGGTGACAATTGTTACTATTCTTTTTGTTGTTAATAAAAATGTGTCGTTATTTATATTAATGGATAATCTCAAGCAATATAGTAAATAATTAAATAATTAATTTGATATATTGTTAACGACAACTTTGACATTCTTATTTGAAAGTGATAATTATATATACATATATATAATTATATTAATATTATAATAAATTATGCAATACATCAATACGAATATGTCGATATAATTAAAAATAATTAATAAATTATAAAAACTCAAAAAAAAAAAAAAAAGACAAATATTCATCTGAGTTGCGACAAACACTCAAATCATAAGAAACAAATTAAAAAAGTAATGCACTATATTCAATTCAATAAATTTGCATCCCTCGTTACAAAACCTGGCGTTGTAGGTACGGCATTGTCGACTGGAGTTCGAGGAAAACCTGACTGCAAGGGAATCATGATGGCCACGTGTCTTGACACAATCATGAGGACCTAATTGCAATTCAAAATGAAAAAGTAAAGAGTCCAAAATGGTTTTTGTAAAAAAGACAAGTTTTATATGGGTACAATCACGCAAGAAAGGGACTAATTTGAAATTAGTTGAAAAGATAAAGACTATTTTGAAATTAAATTCAAATATCAGGGACTAAATAAATTTTAACTAGCTAAGAGTCATGCTATAAAATCATGTGTTTGAATCACATTCATGTGTGTTGTTATTCTATGTTAATAGTAATTATCTTGCTATTTTAATAATAATTATTAATTATATAAAATATATCAATAATTAATATAGTAATTGTTATAGTTGGCAGTAATGTTATCTTTTTTTAATTTGTCTAGATAATTCTAAACTTAAAAAATTTCAAATCCTTCAACTGTAAAATTAAATTATATTTTGTTAACTAGTAATGGATCTCAAATGTTTCTAATATTTATTTTTGCAAATCAAAATCCATCGATTAAAATGTAGCCTTACTGAAACAGTGTACAATCATATTGATGTAAGCAAATATCTCACATTTGATTGCAGACGAGGAGTTTGAGAGTGGCTTATAAGCCCTAATTCCTAACAAGGCTCGTTTCCAATACAAAATCGTGAGAGCCTTAAAAAGTCAGAGCAGACAATATTTTGTACAACGGGACACCGATTGAGCAAGTGCTAGTTGCATCATTTGGTGTCATTTATAGAAATGATACCATGTACTCGTTCCAAACCCCTACCCTAGACAACTAATGATATAGGCAAATATTTCACGTTCGTTGCAGACGAAAAATTTAAATAGATTATAAGCCTCAACCTATTTATAAGAAAATGCCTTTTCAAAGTAGAATTATAAAATTATTATGAAGCCAGAAAAAATAATATCTAACACAACGAAGTAATAATCGAGTGTTTGCCACATCACATATTATATAGCACACTACCTATTTGAGGGGTGAAAAGGTTGGAATATTTGAGTGGCCGAACATGGAGGAGTCTAACTAGGGGTGCAAGGTGAGCCGAGCCTCGCGAGCCGGCTCGTATTCAAGCTCGGCTCGAGCTCGCGTTCTTAGTGAGCTCGAGCTCGAGCCTTATAGGGTGAGCTCACTCCTTTTTTTTATTTTTTTTTATTATATATATATATATATATATATATATATATATTATTAAAGTGCATATTTAACATTGTATCAAGTTTATATTCAAAATTCATCATATATTAGAATTATTAGTCAATATATCTCTTATTTAGATTTTATATGATAATAAATATGGTATTTTTATTTATATTATTTATAAATAAGTTTAAGCAATAATTTAGTAAGTTTTGATACTTTTTTATAAATAAATATTTAAAATTCATTATCAATTAGAATTATTAGTTAATATCTCATATTTTAGTTTTAGATGATATTAAAATATATTATTGTAGTTTATATTATCTAAAAACAAACTTATTAGAAAATTTAGTACGTTTTGATAATTTTTTTGTAAATAAATATTAATATAATGTATATAAATTTTATCATTCTCAATCTCTTATAACAAAATTCAGTTATTCACTATATATTAGAATTATTAGTCCATATCTCATATTTTAGTTTTAGATGGTATTCAAATATGGTATTATAGTTTATATTATCTAAAAAGAAGCTTAATCAACAATTTAGTACATTTTAATAATTTTCTGTAAATAAATATTTAATATAATGTATATGAATTTTATTGTTATAATTTTAATTTCCACTACAACAAAATATATTTTTTTAAAAATTCATCATATATTAGAATTTATAGTCAGTGTATCATATTTTAGTTTTAGATGATACTAAAATATGATATTTTTTTATATTATTTAAAAACAAGCTTAGTCAATAATTTAATACGTTTAGATAAATATTTAATATAATGCATATATTTTATTGTTGCAATTTCATTCCATTACAACAAAATGTACTTATTCACTATATATTAAAGCTATTAGTCCATATCTCATATTTTAGTTTTAGATGATATTAAAATATGGTATTATAGTTTATATTATCTAAAAAGAATCTTAATCAATAATTTAGTACACTTTCATAATTTTTTGTAAATTAATATTTAATATAGTGCATATAAAAATTATTCTCTGAATGATTGGACTAAATGTTATGACTTTCAATTTTATTTTATCGTATTTCTTTTTAGTCTTCTTATGAATATTCTCTTCATGCTTCATATTTAAATTTTTTAATAATATGTTCCATATGGTACAATAGTCAATATTTTTTAAATTCAAATATTTAAAAAATAATAATTAATTGAGCTCGAGTCGAGCTCGCGAGCTGCTCGAGCTCGACTCGTATCGAGCTCGACTCGTATCAATTGAGCTCGAGCTCGAGCTCGAGCTCGCTGTCTACTGCTCTAGCTTGAGCTCGAGCCCCTCTTTATTAGGCTCGCCGAGCTAAGCTCGAGCTCAAATTTTGAGCCGAGCTCGGCTCGTTTGCACCCCTAAGTCTAACAGTTCTAGAGGGCCCAAGAGAGCAACAGCCAGTTGGGTCCCGGACCCTTCATTAATCGTCCTATTGCTAATTATTATTAGCGAAAATTATAATTATATTTGTAGCACTCTCTACAATATCATACTTAATTACCATTAATTATCATACTCTTTTCTTAACTACAATCCTTCTTATAAGATATTTCATGTTTACTAATATAAAATGTATAACTTCCATGAGATAATAGGCAATGTCAGGGGATGATATTTACTCACGTCGTCGTATATAAAATCTCGAAAGAAAACAATGTAACAACTCGTTGTACAAATTTATAAACGCAACCCCGATAAAAGCCTAGCATATTTAATAACCACACAGCTCAAAAGTCTTTGCTTCAGATGTCACGGCTGACCCACCTAATGAATGTAACGGCACGGATCACAATCCCACGTGGCCAGTCAGTATTACCTATCTCCTGAAAAGTAAGTGGTAAAGCGTGAACTGCCTACTTAATAAGTATAGCCAATCATATTATATATATTATATATATATATATATATATACACCACCAGTCAAACTATACTGAGTTAATTACTAATTTATCATCACTGATTTAGATATATTTTTTATATTTAATTAGGATTAATTATACTTCGACCCTATTACGAATTTATACTTTATACTAACAATGTTTTAAAATTTCACTTATATTCTCTTTAAAAAAAAAAATCTTTTCTAGATGACATAATTTCGTAAGAATTTGGACGAAAATGCTTGTGTTAAAAAAAAATAATAATTTTGCCCTTCATCACACTATAAGAATTGTGATATTTAACAATAGTTAATTGTTATGGTTAATAATAAATAGTCATAGCAAATAGTTTTACCATGGCTATGTAACTGTTGTTGGCCGTAGTTTTTATAAGGGTTGGCTAAAACATTTGCTACGACTAAAAGCCATGGCAAATATTTTAATTTATCATGGCTCTTAGTTGTAGGAAATAAGTTTTTCAAAGTGAGAAAGCTAGTTTTTGTCATTGATTTTCTTTAATTGTTGTTAATACTAATAATTAACTATGGGTTTTAGCCATAACCATTAATATTGTAGTTAATAGTAATTTTTTTACTAGTGTCATTTAACATTTTTTTAGTTATGAAGGGATAAATGTAATATATATATATATATATATATATATATATATTCATCAATACAATATTTCTATTGTAAATACAAAATTGGGCAAAAATTCTTTGTTGGTCCTGTTAAAAAATATCATTTTCATTTTTGGTACTACAATTATGGCGATTATCCCTTTTGGTACCATAAGATACAAAAATACGTCTTTTTGGTCCCAAATTAATGGCAAAGGTTCAGGACCATTAACTCCTATTGGAAGGCTATATTTAATAACATAAAACAAAGGAAAAAAAAGTATTTTTCTTGTACAATTAAAGAAAAAAAAATATTTTGACCAACTTTTGGCACAAACTATAAGATTTTTTTTTTATTTTTTATAAAAATAAAAATATTTGAAAATTTTATTTTAATATATATAATAAATAATGCTAAAATTATATTTACTTTTTACTGCAGAGAATTTCTAGAATCTATTTTACTATTCTTAAAATTAAATTATTATTTAATCTAAAAATATATTAATATTGGATCACAAATTATAAAAATAAAATTTAGATTTTGAACAAAAATATTAAATAAAATTTAATTTTATCAAAGAATAATTTAATTTTTAAATTAAAATTATTTACATTCGAAATAAATGAACGCAACTTGTGTGAATAAGAAAATGTTGGAAAATTTCATCCACTCGATCACAAAATCAGAGGGGTTGGTGACTATCAAATTATTAACTGCAGGAAATTGATATCCACATAAAATGCCCCATTATTTAAAGAAGTGGACGACCTCTTAAATCAAGCGGACCCCATTATAATTTCAGATCCCCATATCTCGAGAAACACAATCTGCTTCAAAAATTATAGGGATAATTACGTTGACCTCCCATATTACTATGGGAATATACAAATTCCCCCTTCTTACTATAAAAATTACATAAACCTACCTTGTTGGTTTATTACTATTACAAATTGGCCCCTCGAATAGTCAAACTAACTGTCAATACTGATTTTAGTCCAAATATTTATGTAATCTTCCTATATTTATAATCAAGCCTGGCAAAAAACCCCTTGCCTTCCTTCTCCATCAAACTTCGCTTTCATACCATAAGAACCATTCCCCCTTCCACAAGAGCCACGGTGAGAAATCCGTCGGTGGTCGTAACTGATTTTCAAATTTTGAAAGCTCACAAATAAATTCACTCTCAAGGGTATTTTTTTTCAACAAAAATTTATAATAATCCCAACCAAGGTCAAAAATAGAAAGATTAAATAAATAGTTAAATTTAAATTAGCATTGATCGTTAGTTTGACTAATGGAGGGGTCAATTTGTAATGGTAACAAATCAACAAGGCATGTTTATGTAATTTTCATAGTAAGAGGGGGTGATTTGTAAATTCCCATAGTAACAGGGGAGGTCAACGTAATTATCCCAAAATTATATGACGGCATTTAATGTTTTTGTTCTTATTGTATTGTTTATTTTGTATTTTATTATACTTTTCTAATATGTTTAATATTATGAAAATTATAAAATTTAATTTGTAAAAATTTTATACATATATATAATATGTACAATAAATAATATAGTAAAATTTTGAAATAAATACTCCAACTCGATATATTTATGAACCAGATAGATTGTTTGATTGACCTGATTTAAAAGATTTTATAAATTCGTACATTTTATAAAAATGTTAGATGTTATTTAAAAAATAAATTTATTAAAATATTTGGATAAAATAAGATTATGAAGCCTATAAAATATTATGAATGATAAATTTATAATTAATAAAAAATCATTTAAGATCTTATAGATAAATTACAAACTCGTTACTTTCTTTTAAAGAGTTCATAATGATCATAATATTTTATTTTTAGAATTTATAGGTTTTTTTTAAAAAAAATTATCAAACGCCTTTTAAAATTTTATAAAATTTTAAAATATTTTTATAAATATTTTAAATATAAACTCACACAAACACCCTCTAACATCCAAGTCATTTTCAAATATTATATTAATAAGTGGGAAATTCTGTCATTGATCCCAAAAATAGTTCCTACATGTCAAAAGCCCTAATATGTGGTGAAAGGATTTTCTAGCAGCTATGGAATTATACGTAAATTTTTTATAATTTTAATTTCATTTAATAAATAAATTTATTTATTAGTAAAAATTCATTGAATTTAGTGATATTAATAAAAAAAATTATGTTAATTCTGATTGATTTATTACTGATAAATATTTTATGACTAAATTACATTCATATATATTCACGCTAATACGCATACGAAATATATCTTCAGTATATAGGGTTTAATTCTAAAAAAAAAAAGTTATTTGACCCGCAATAAGTCAGTAATCAGTAAGTCGATGGTAAATTTTAATTTTCATTTAGTTTTCTTATTTTTTTTTAATTTTTATAAATATAAGCAAATTCAATTAATTTTAACTAATGAAGAAACTTATTTGTCAGATGAAAGCAAACCTTAAAGATGCTAACTATAATTTTTTAAATCATAAAAAATTATATATAATTACACCAAAATTCATAGAAGGCGAGCATAATTATCCCATACTGTAAATATAAGCTCATCCAAACACACCTTACATCAAAGTCATTTTCAATGCTATATCATAATTAATAAGTGGGAAATTATTTCTTGGGACCCACATGTTGGTTCCTAGAGAAACCATGTCAAAAGCCCTAATATGTGGTGGAAGGAAATTCTATCAGCTATGGAATCATAAATTGATATTAGACACACATTGTACATGTATTTTTTGTAATTTAGTTTTTTATTTCTAATATAATTTAATTATATATTTTTTTTTAATTTAAAAAGATATCGGTGTGATTTTTTAATTCAATTTTCGTGTCACACCACCAAATGAATGATTGATACTAATATTTTTAAATTTAAAAACTAATAATTAAATTATATTATAATTTAAACGTATAGAAGCATGTAATTCATGTGTGGGTATAACACGAATATGTGATAGAAGATTCTGTATCTGAAAAAACCTAGTATATGATGAAAAAGTTTTTATAACATTTTGAAGTCTTACATAGATATCACACTCATATAGGTATTGTATGATATAGATATAACACTCATATATGTATTGTACGATATTTTATTTCACTACAAAAAATTGAGTTTCGTTACATTATAAACGATCACGGCTTAAAAATCATGGTAAATCAACAATTAACAATGGTTAAATAAAATCAAAGCAAAATATTAAATTTTTTTGCCACCATTAATTAATATTTACTATGATTTTTAGCCACAACTAAAATATTTGTCATGATTTTAGCCTTAGCTAATGTTTTGGCCAAACTTGCAAAACAACGGCTAATAGTTGTTGTGAAGCTATGATTGATTTATATTTGTCATGATTTTCTTCTTTTAGCTAATTTAATTAACTATATCAAATAAATTATGTCAATTACTATTACAACAACTTTGTAAGAAAAGAAAAAATAGAAATTTAGTCCTGTAACTTATGGAGGGTGACATTTTTGGTCTTGTACGAATTAATTTTGTAATATAGTTTTGTAACTTTAAAATTTTGGCAATTTTCATAATTTTTCAGTATTTTTAATCCTGTAACTTAGGGGTATTGATATTTTTAATCCTATAACTTAGAGAAGTTCTCATTTTTTGTCCTAAATGAATTTATTTGCAAGACTAAAATTACAAGTAAATTGCAACTTTTGGCCAAAAAGACTAAAATAGTCAAAATTTTAAAGTTGTAGGACTAAATTGCTAAAATCAATTCGTACAAATAAAAAATGACACCTTCTTAAATTACAGATTAAAATTACAATTTTACCTAAAAGACATCCCGGTGTCTATAAAAGCTTACAGTACACACACGACCTCCACCAGAACAAAAAATGGAGTACTTCTTCCTCTTCCTCCTCCTCGTTCTCCCCATACTCCCCGCAGCAATCCGCAGTAAACGCCGGAAAAACCTGCCTCCCGGTCCGGCGGGGCTTCCTCTGATTGGAATCTTTCACAAGATCGGCGACACACCCTCCACGAGTACTTCCGCCAACTTTCCAAGGAATACGGCCCGTTACTGTACTTTAAACTTGGTTCCAGGCCAGTTCTCGTAGCCAACTCCTCAAGAACCGCCGAAGAGATCCTGAAAACCCAAGACATCACGTTTTGCAGCCGCCCGGCAATGCTATCGCTGAGGAAACTCTCGTACGGGGGCTTCGACATCGCCTTCGCCCCCTACAGCGAGTACTGGCGGGAGATGAGGAAAATCTGCGTGCTGCATCTGTTGAGCGCCACCAGGGTGAGATCCTTCCGTCCCATTCGCGAGGATGAAGTTTCGCGATTGGTGCAGAAGCTCTCTGAACATGCTTCGCGCTCTGAGACCATCAACATGACGGAGAGTATCACGTTCCTCACCAGCACGATCATCTGCCGGGTGGCGTTTGGGAGAGGTATGAACATGGGACCGGCGAAAGCAAGGAGTTCAACCATATCATACGGGAGTTCCAGACAGCAATTTCGGCATTTCATTTCAGGGATTATTTTCCATGGGTTGGTTGGCTTGACAATGTATTGGGAAAGATTGATCATCTGGAAAGAGTTTACAAGAAGTGGGATTTGTTCTATGAGCAGCTCCTCGACGAACACCAGCAGCCGGATAGGCCAAAATCCATGACGGGGACGTCGTCGATATATTGCTCCAGTTGAGGAAAGACGGGTCATTTGATCTCCCTTTCGATCACATCAAAGCAGTCCTTGTGGTAATTATGAATCTGAATATATGGCAATTTAGCAATCATCTAAGACAATGAACAAATTAAACTATTATAAAAAAATTCAATTTTAGTCCATAAGTATGTTGAGGGATGATAATTATGTGCGACTTTATTTTGACAATTTAATTTTCTTCTATAATTTTATAAATTTAGCATATTGAGGTAAAAAAATGGCTGAAGTTGGTTAAAATGGTCGAAAAAGTACAAATGATCAGCTTAATTTAGTGTACTTTTCAGCCATTTTAGCAATTTATGTTATTTTTTTCTTTAATGTGTAATTTTTTTTTAAAAATTATAGAAAAATGTCTAAATGAATTCGTAATACACTAGAAAAATTTATTATTGGCTATAAATTTTAGTGGAATATGCATGGTGGTAAGTAATTATTATTAACCATAGACAAACAAAAATCGATACAAAAACAATTTTTACTATAAAACTATTTTTGATGTTTTTGCCATGATAAATTAACTTTTAGCCACACTCACATAAACAACGGCCAACAACCATTGTATGATCTTGGTTAATGACTATTTATTATGGCTATTTATATTTTAACCATGACACATGATTACATGTTAGATTTTTTCGAATAATTAAAATTGACCCTTTTATTTACAGAACTAAAATTGCAATTTTATCTATATTATATACTATTCCAAGAATCTGTTTGAATTATTATCTATTATAAATTAGTATTTTACTATGTAAATACAAAGGTGTATGAACTCTTTTCTTAAATATAATATGACGGGGGAAAAAAAAATTTTGGTCCATTAACTTTGTTCTCATTCAATTTTAGTCCACTAACTATGATAATTATCACATTTTCTACACTAACTTTGAAAAATGGGTCAATCAGGTACTCCGATGGCATTTTGGCCGGAAATTGCTGATGTGTTAATATTTTTCCGGTAAAATAAGCCATGTCATCATCTGACGTGTCTGATGACGTGGACTTATTTTTTTAGCAGGTGTAATTTTAGGCCACTAACTTTATCCTGATGTAATTTTAGTCCACTAAGTTTGTCCTAGTGCAATTTTTATCTATTATTTAAATTTATTATTTTATATAATATATTTTAAATAAAAAAAATAACCCACCCACCTCCCTCAAACACCCAGCCCCCTCCCTCGCCCCAACACACAACTTGGCGATGGTGGTCCCAATTGTGCGTTGGACGACGACGATCGCCCAATTGTACTAAGCTTTCTTTTCTTTTTGGGCTACAAATTCTATAGGATCAAACTTATGGGACTTAGGGAATGACATAAAAAAAAAAACAAGAGAGAGAAAAAGAAATTCATATTAAATAAAAATGAAGTAGAAGAATGTAAATTCCAAATGAACAAATTCAAACTTGAAAATTTTCTAATTCTCGAAGAATGAGCGGAAGGGTGGGTGGGTGGGTTAATTTTTTATTTAAATTATGTTATATAAATCTAGTTGTTATGGCACGCCGACCCTGCGTGCATATAATAAATAATTATTTATATTTTAAACTATATTTTAAATAAGAATTATAAGATATATAAATCAACCCATCATATTTCAAAAAATAAATAAATAAAATAAAAGTAATTTAGAAATATTACCAACACAAAAGGAATTTGGTGTGAGTGAAATTTTCATATTAGTATAGATAAATAGTATAAATTATATTGACTAGAAGAAGAATTTGAGTAGGGGTGATTAAAATTACATAATGATATTTTTTATAATTTTAAAAAATGGTGTCGTGGTGTAAGTAACCCGTCATTTGTGAGTGAAAATGGATTTTTTTTTATATAGTATAGATAATAAATTCAAATAATGGACAAAAATTGTATTAGGACAAAGTTAGTGGATTAAAATTACACCAGGAGAAAGTTAGTGGATTAAAATTACTCCTGTTTAAAAAATAAGTCATCAGACATGTCAGACGATGACATGGCTTATTTCACCGGAAAATATTGACACATCAGCAATTTCCGGCCAAAATGCCATCGGAGTACCTGATTGACCCATTTTTCAAAGTTAGTGTAGAAAATGTGATAATTATCATAGTTAGTGGACCAAAATTAAACGAGAACCAAGTTATTGGACTAAAATTTTTTTTTTCCCTAATATGACGTGTATATGTAAATTAGAATAATGACCAAACTCACTTTAAACTAGAGGATCTGAACTGCAATGTAAAGCATAAAAATCATAAGTAGAGGATTTGAACTGCAAAGGCAGAAAAGTTCTAGTCTAAATCGAATTCGATTAAAATTGAACTAATCATACTTACCATGTGATTAGTGTACAATTCAGAGAAAGTGAGCAATTACATAGCAAATACGACACACTTGTTTTATAATTGGTTTGGTTCAACCAAACATGATCTAATCAAGAATTTTTCATGCAATGTGAAGCAAAAAAATTGTAAGTATCATAGATTCCAAAATTATTGTCCAAAGTAGTATTAATTTTGGGATTGAGATATATATATATATATAGGGTATTTAATTTCTTGAAATAATTAACTATAGCTGACTTTCTTGTTATGCAGGATGTGTACTTTGCTTCAACCGATACAATAGCAACCACGATAGTATGGGCAATGACAGCGTTGATCAAGAACCCCTCTATGTTGAAGAAGGTGCAAGCAGAGCTCAGATCAGCTCTGCCGACGCTACAAAATAAGGCTATGGTGGAAGAAGAGGATATCGTCACGGCACGACTGCCGTATTTCAACTCAGTAATAAAGGAAACGTTGCGAGTGTACTCAACCATACCTCTCCTCGTCCCACGTGAAACTATGAAAGATTGCACGATTGATGGATATGAAATCCCCGCAAAGACATTAGTCCATGTGAATGCATGGGCCATAAGCAAGGATCCCGAATTGTGGAAGGACCCGTTTGAGTTCAAGCCTGAGCGGTTTCTGGAGGACGAGAGGATATTCAGCCTGGACCTGAAGGGGAAGGATTTTGGGTTCATACCGTTTGGAGCTGGGAGGAGAGGCTGCCCGGGGATTACGATGGCGTTGGCCACGTTAGAGATCACGATGGCCAATATTCTTTACCTGTTTGATTGGGGACTGCCTGACGGGGTGAAGAGAGAAGCGATTGACAATGATATTTCGCCAGGTCTGACCTTGCACAAGAAAAATCCACTCTTGCTTGTGGCCAAGAAGTTTGTGTAGTTTAATGTTAAGATTTCTAGCTACTTGTAGTAATTGTCTTAATAAATCTGTGATGTACACGATATATACTAATGTTATAAGGTAAGATGTTGATGTTATTACGTATGATTAAGGTTGTTCGATCGCAATTCACGTATTGTTTAATGTATGTATGTGGTATCGATATGAATTTGAATTAACTCTCCACTACTGAAAAGAAATTCTATACTATAAATGGCCACATATTAAAAATTATGATAAATTAATATTATTTAGCATAATTAAAGAAAATTAATTAATTTTAATTACAATTAATTAACATTTGTTATAAGTCTCACTATAATCAAAATATTCAATATGACTTTTAGTTGCGGCTAATTTTAGCTGTATTAATTAGTCATTATCATAAGTAATGTTTCTTCTAGTGCTCTTTTTAGCTTATTGATTCCCATTATTTAAAAACTGTTTTATAATTGAACAACATTCTTTTCACTCTCAACAACTTCCTATAATTTTTTTTTCAAATATTAATTTATTAATTCAATTAAAATCTAAATTTTAGATATAAAATTTAATATTTAATCATAACTAATTAACATGGTTAAAAATAAATAATCGTCTTAAATACTTATTGACCACGGTCACGCATTGATTGTTGACCGTGGCTTTTACGAATGTAAAAACTATTAATTTACTATAGCTAAAAGCCATGATAAAGATAATTTTCATAGTGGACAATTTAAAATTTTGCATTGATTTTTATTTAACCATAATTAATAATAGGGATAATTACACTCCCATTCCCTGATATTTGATATAAAACACGTAGACCCCCTGTGGTATGAAAAATTTCACCTAACACCCCTAAGGTTTGCCTACATCTAATAAATAAGTCCATTCATTAGTCAAAATTCACCGAATTGACTTATATTAACAAAAAAATTAGAAAAAAATCTATATTGACCCTTGATTGACTTATTACTGATTTATTGCATGTTAAATAAATTTTTTTGGACTAAATTACGATTATAACGGTGAAGATATACGTCCTCGGATACATTAACACATGAAGACGTATGAGGGTAAATCGGCCATAAAAAGATTTATTTAACCTGCAATAAATCCAGTAATAAGTCAATTAAAGGTTAATATAAATTCTTTTTCTGATTTTTTTGTTAATATAAGTTAATTTGACGAATTTTGACTAATAGAAGAATTTATTTGTTAGATAAAAGCAAACCTCAAAGGTCTACCTGTAATTACTCCAAATTTCAGGGGAAGGGGAGTATAATTATCCTTAATAATAATATTTAACACGAATTTAATTCATAAACAATAATAAATATTCTTCGAGGGACACTAGCCTTTATGACTAGACAGTAATTTTTTCATAGAAATTTATTTACGAATTATATACGAATTGTCAATATACCCCAGGTTGCCTAATTATAAATGGATTAGTGCTACTACTAGTTAATTAATAAATCTAAAAGACTATCCAAATCCCTACCTACACATTTTCTAACTTGTAACTTAGAAGGTGTTTGGCTAAGCTAATGACCTACTCAAAATATTTTATAAGATGTACGAGAACTTTATGACACACGTGAAAATATTTGGCAATTTTTTTTAATAAAAGTTTATAAAATTTTAAAATAAAATCTTTTGGATACTAAAATAGTCCATTTCAACTACAAAGTTAATGGATCTTAATTGCGGCAAGAAACTATGATATTAGCGACAAATTATCAATTAATAATTTTAAAATTATCACTGAAATGTAAATTAAGTAACAAAAAAAAATATACAAAATTGTCACAAAATACAATTAGTGACACATCCATAATTACAACTATATTTTGTAGTCGGCAGATCGTCACTAACTGCATTTAGTAACAATTTTGCGCACATTTTTTTGTTTTTAATTCATGCAAATAACAATTTTTACAAAAATAATCACAGTTATTAAAATCTGATAAAAAAATCCACAAACTGGAAGTTAATTACATTCTTCAGGATCTAATACCCTACAAATACAGATGACCGAGAACATTTTATCTTTTTACATGTTTCAAACTTTACATAGGAAATCATATGTACAGCAGAATTCCTGAATGTGGAAACTGGAGAGTGCATTGAGGTTCAGTTGACAACCTCTGGTATATGAATGCATTCAAGAATCACTTCTGAAGAATTCGACGCCGTTTGAATGCTGAAGCAACAGCAGCAGCTGCAGAGTATACCGGCCTCGCACTAGGATCCTGGGGATTGAATTTCTGATGGGTCCACGAGAATATGTCAAAATGTTTTCGTATTCTCAGACATGAACAATCATACAGGAACGTGGAGATAACTATGTTTTCAGGGTTCGTTTTAGTTAGACACGTATCAAGTAACAGATGCAAAGCAAAAAGATTGCATGAGAAAGACGGACCGTTTTAGTATCTCAAAGCAAAGAGAAAATTATCATGAAACGCAAAAGATCGACTGAATAAATTGATAGAGATATAAAATGTAGAACGAAAGGAAATGAAAAACTGACCGTCTCCGTATAGCTGTTCAAATCGAGCGACAATGTGTTTCCCATACGTATATTTCTTTAAAGCAGTGAGGTTGTTTCGTATCAGGCCGAGCAATACCTCCCGTTGATCACTAGAACATTTTTCTAGAATCTTTTGGACGACGTAGTTTGCATACTGGTCTTTCATCATAATCTAGCATACAAATAGAAGAGACAACAAGTGAAAAGATTAAATGAGGGTCGTAACTGTATGGAAAAGAGAGGCAGGATGCAAAAGAGAAATCATCCCGGTGAGTTAAGAAACTCTGTTATTACTCCCACATCTTGAAATTTTCCAATTGATAGTGGAGAGCACGAGGTTCAAGACTTCGAGAGTCGTTACGAAAATATTATAGTTGTAGTCCTATAAAATTCTAAAGATGAGATGTAAATACAGAATACATATGTCGGCTGGTAATTTCGGACCAAACTAGCGACCGATATCAGGTGTTTAACCATTGGTTTTTGAGCTTTAAATTAACTTACCAATACATTGTCGTTCTTATCACCATAACCGATGATCTCCTTTATCAGCATTTCTCTTGCAGTAGAATCACTATACTCCAGACATTTCTCGACAACATTTGATGCAAATTTATGCTGGCTCAGTTGTACTATAGAACCAGCTAATTTCTCAATGATTTCACTCCTTTCACGAGGCTTCCCCCTCATCAATACATGCTGTCAATTTGCATAACGAAAATTAGCATCCAACTAAGACCTTGCAAATCAAATATGACAAGTAATGACAATTTCAGTAATCCGCCCATAGCTATATAACTACAAAAAAAACCTTGAAGTAGGCAACAGGGAACCCGTTTACCATTAAGTGGAGAAACAAGTGGAGAAGCAATGTAGAAATTACTAAAAGCAGGAGAAACTAACTTGTGTGACATAGTTGCCGTACTGATCTTGTGCAAGTGAGCAAACTGAATCCAAAATCTCATCCACTATGAACTGTGTCTCTGTATTATCATCACAGTGCTCCAGGATCCTCTATATGCCCAGAAAACAAACTGATCGTCTCAAGTTTCTATAACAAAATATAAGGAACTGAAGCAAATGAGAAACAAGTAGGTGTCTTCCCTCCTACTACAGATGTAAACTTACCTGTATGACGCGGCAACCATAAGGATGCGTTGAGAGCGCGGCAACTTGCCCACGAAATGAGGAAATTATGAATTGAATATTTTGTGTGGGAATGCTCTCAATGCATTTTTGTATGACATGATTTCCGTTTTGATCCCGAACACATCTCATAACATGTCCGTCCAGCTCTCTTACAAGCCTTGACTTTTGTTCTAAATCAATAACTTCAAGAGCCTAAGGAGATATTGATTATCAAAAGATCAGAAACACTTTTTGTGGTGTTATGATATCCCAGAAAGAAAGATTGAATGGACACATTTCTAAGGAGAAATAACATCAAGGAAGAATTGATTTGAGTAGCATGTAAATCATATCCTATGGAATAATCAAGAGTATGATAGAAATTATAAACACAAGAACAATTTGAGCAATAATAACTAATCAAACCTGAGAAAATCATGGTTATTACTTTACAGGAAAAAAACGAGCTTGTGTTGGCTCATCTAGCCAATCTAGTATTTAGTTCTCAGCTCAAATGATAGTCAGCTATCCCTTTATAACTTACTTAGGTAGAAATGATAACACGGCATAGTAGGCAGACTTGCGCAGGGAGATTAAAGAAATGAATATGGATGCTTGGGAGAAGGGATATAAGAGTGAAGCACCAATTAGGTAAAACATAATGGTGAAAGACTTGTTTGAAGCAGCAAATGCACAATGGAAAAATCAAAAGCGCTGCTTGAATCAACAGAAAATATATAGATAATGACAGACACAACCTCGGATATTTACCTTCTGGATCACACGACATCCATACATCTGCAAGCTTAATGGCAGGATTTGACCTTGCAGTTGATTTGCAAGGTACTTCCTTTGCTCCGGGCTCCCATATTCAAAAAGCTTAACGACATTGATGACAAAGAAAAATATGAATCATATGGAGGATGATGAAGATATATAGCAAAAGTTAACCAGAAAATTCCAAGAAATTAGAAAACACACCTTTTGAATAACATAGTTGCCAAAAACATCAGTCATTAGTTTGGAAGCATGTGGCACTACTTCCTTAAAAACAGATGCTTTCTTCAACATTACAAGTCTCCAACTTCTGCTGAATGAATCTACTTCCATGTTGATCGACGCTGAAGTGGAGATCACAAAGTAACTGATTAGTTCCATAAGTAATTTGTGCTTTTAGAAAACAAAAGTCAGGGTTGGCAAACATGCCTTAATTCAACAAGATGTCCTGCTATATCAGACAGCTCACATCTTTGACCTTTACCAGATTTCAACTCTTCAAGAAAAGAATATAAACTCATGTCACTCCAACTTTGGCCGTTGGCTTTAATAGAGTTACCACTAGAAGAGTGAGAAAGGTTCAAGTTATATTTCCCTCCGGGAAACTTGGTCCCTGCCACAGGTTTTGACTGCGAAGGACTAACAACAGATGCACCAGGAAACTGCGATAAAGGACCAGCATTTGTTGGTCTTGCCAAACTATTATGACTTAGCATGTTCCCTCGTTTGAGATTCGGATTGTCATAGCCGACACCATTTGGATATTGAGATTTGTAATCATTTGATAAGCCAACTAGTTCTGCCTGCCTTTTTGAGTCATAAGAATTCACTTGGTTCACAGAAGCAGCATTTCTGTGTGTTTGATGATCAAGATGACTGTACTGGAAATACTGCATATGGAAAGGAGGTTGCATGGGAACTCCAACTTGACCATAAAACTTCAGCAGATTTTGCAGATCATATGCATGAACACTTCCTCCATTTGGAACTCCAGAAATGGGAAAGGAAGCACTATTATAAGCAAGAGGAATGGGCCCTTGATGGGGATATCCAGCCAGATACGATGGCAAAACCGCAGAGTTGAAATTGTAGCCACCCAGGCTGTAATGTGGAGTTAATAAAGCAGCTGTCTGCAGATTGGGATGATATGGACTTGATGGAGTCATTAAAGCAGCTGCAGTGGCATATAGTGGAGGGGTGAATCCAGATGACTGGAGTATTGGCTGAACCTCTGCCGTTGTAACACTTGCAGAACCATAAGGAAACTGGTTCAAGCAACCATATGCATGGCCTGTTCCTGGATAAATAATCTGAGAATAAGAACCCTGAACTTGAGAAGTGTTGCGTTCTTGCGGAGCTGCTGGCTGTTGCAGCACATTATTTTGACGGTTGAGTTGCTCTTTCTTCTGAAATTTGTGAGAGTCTAAATTTGAAAAGCTAAATGAATTGACACTCTCTACAGTCTCAATATGGGCATTATCTACATCACCAGCCACTGAAATTGAAAGATTATCCTGCATATCAACTCTTATAGCATTGAAATCTCTTCTATGTGCAGGTGGCCCAACCACTGTGCCCCTTGTGCCATCAAGCGACGAGACTGGCCTGATACCATCCAAGCATGGAGTATTTGTACCAGCAGACGACATGTTAACAGTGATATTATGCATGATATGGGAGTCAGCTTCAGAAACAACTGTTTCTTCTATAGATCTATAGCTCAAGGAGCGACACTGATCATATGAAGGTGATGAAGCGTGGTAGGAATCTTCCTGCAACTCGATGCTTTTAGTTTACAACTGCGGAACTTTATAGAAGAGCATGCAGAAATGCCACACGCATTCTGTCTGTTCTACACAAGAAATTGTTATTATTTAAAAATAAATGAAACTAAGCCACGTAAAGGAACCAGTTTATTTTCCTTTTAGAGTTTTTTCTATCTGCAAAACACAGACAAGGTTGGGTGTAGAATTTACATACTTCAAGGAATGGATGTCCACGCAAGCATGATGGATATTAGCACAAAATTTTGATACTAAACTCAAGTCTATAACCCCATTTTCTTCTTTACAGGAAACACATTTACCTGCATTGAGTCCAATGAACGACTATGGTAACCTAACAAAGCAGCTTTTGCACGGACACAGATGCACCCTGCTCACATGATTGATCACTCTCAAACTCTTCCTCATGAGCAGGAAGACTCTTACTGGGAAACTGCAAAGACCCATCAGCAAGTTTAGCATATGTCATCTTCCTGCTGCCTGGTCTACCACTGGTTGCAGCATATGGCAGCTTTCCCACGAGTTGAGAGGCCCACTGAATCTATGGTCTACATTGATATCAGAACTATGGCTTGTAGAAGATGATGGATCAGCAGGAAACAGCAGTTCATTTTCATGGTTAGTCGGAAAGGTGGATGGATAAATTGAACTAGGACGGCGAGCTGATTTCCATTGGGAAAGGATATTTCCAATTGCCGCTACAGAACCCTCCATGCTTGGCGGTGCACTTTCACTCCGGCTTGGTATGACATCCTTTTCAAGTCTTTGAAACCTTTTGTCTTTCAGGAACAAACCCAGATCCTCAAAGGCCATGTTGTTGGATGATGGTCCATACCTGTTAGACTGCTTGAGGACTGGCCATCTGTCTGTCCCCTCGGATATCCTAATGGGGTTTTCAGTTGCCATTATACTAGAGATGGTTCCTGTATAATTTTACCTGGAAATGCATCTGAGAATGCTCCTGAGAGACAGGATAATGAGTTTAGTCTTAAATTAATGAGTGAAAAAAATAAAACTGACAGGAATATACATAGAAAGACATGTAACAGAGAATATCTACAAACTAAGCAAAAAAAAAAAAATTATGAAAAACTATAGTGCATACATAATCAATGTTAAGGCTGGTTTCCTCAGATAATATTCCACAATCTAGAATAGATTGCATGCTTTAATACATAAGATTTCAACAGCAGGTGTATATTTCATTAATCTTGTATTGAATTGTATAGCGTTGGAACAGAAACACCCCTTCCTCTGTCAATATGATTTGCCAAGTGGAGCCAGGCTCTAAACCCATAGTATTTTCTTTCATGGCCTGAGAGGTCGTCTGGTCTAATCAATACCCAAAAGCAACAAAAAGGATTTCATTTGAATAACTTGGGGAGGATTACACGTGGTGCAAATTATTTAACTAGTATGTCGCAACATCACCTACCACCCCACCCCCACCAGATCTCCTCTCCCTCATTCCTCTCAGGTTAAAAAACATTTCTCTCACATCCACAGTTTCCAACTTTTTTTCATCGAGAAAGGACTATTTCATGCAATTATGAACAATTATAACCACATATGCAAGTTTTACCTAAGAGCATTGTATTCCCTGAGGATTCAACAACCCTGTTTTACATTCCATAAATAGTACTACTTCCCATATATCAAATCAATGAGGCATATCAGAGAATATTATGAGGTTAACTGGCACCCACCTCCACAAAATAGTCATGCCTGCATCCCCCGATCCTCAGTGTAAACTGAAAGTAGCAAAATATAAATCTAATATCAAATTATACGTATTATTCAACCACATTATCACTTAATTATTTCCTAAAAGGTTAAAAGGCGACCACTTGGCTCCACGTCTCCTCATTCAGATAAGGCATTAAAGAATTCGCCATCCGCTCAATCTCATGGAAATGAAATCTATGCCATGCATTACTTCCATTGGACAAAAATCGAGTCAATCAGCATAGGAAACTCAAAACGATTTCTCTCTAGATTCTCTCAAATTTTCGACAGCATAAAGACAACATAAACAGGCTCCACCATCTTAGCCAAATATAAGAATCCCACATGACCATTCCAATTCAACTCAATCAATAACAAAACATTCCAGCACTTCCTCCCTGTGTTAAAATCATCACAGCACCTAAGTGGGATTTTAAGCTCTTCAATTCCAAATCAAGCCCCTTTCACCAAGAAGTCAAAACACTAAACCGATGCAGGTAATTCTAAATAAACAGACAAAAGCAGTAAACCACCGGAGCAAACAAAGTCAACAGGTGGGCAATACTACCCAGGAAAAATAAACAGAGCAAACCTCGAAAAGATTCAATCTTTCCCTACTTTCCAGCAATTGACACAACATATTAGCATCTAAAAAACACCCTTAAAACAAAAATAACCAAAAAAAAAAACAGAGAGAGAGAATCTTTTTTCATTCCAACATCAGTAGGAGTTGAGAGAATCCATAAAGAAACTTACACAGATACTCTTTCCCACATAGCAGTCAGCGTTCCCCGTACAAACCCTCGATTCTTTTCCAGAGAGAGAGGGAGAGAGAATCAAAAGAATCTCATGAAAAAGAGGTTTTATCTTGTTGAGTGGGGGTGGGTAGCGTGGAGAAAGGGCTGATGACAATGAGACGATGTGGGGTTTGCTTCGCGAGTACAAAAGACAAATTTGCCAAAAGAAAGTCAGAAAGTCGCTAATTCCAGAAGTTCCCCAATTCGGACAAAATTGTTGCCTAAATACAAATGGATTGCAAACCCAATAATAAGCAGCTTACACATATATATAGATAATACTAGTTTATTACAGTTGCACAAGTTTTTGTCTGTGATTGAGGACGCCTGCTGCTCTAAATGCCCACAACACACAATTTAGATATAAACATGCATGCTGCACATATATATATATATTATATATATAATATATATATATATATATTAATATATATATATATATATAAGATTAACTGAAATAACTAAATTGGAATATAGTTGGTGCATGGTTGTATTTTAAGAAATATTGTTCTAATCTTGCTTTATTTAAAAATAAAATAAAGAGATTATGGGACCTATGCAATTTGTTTCATTCTGAAAAAGCAAAGAAACTAATCAAAATCCATGTCAAGAAATACGCAATATTGATATCTCAATATTATTTGAGACACAAATATATCTTCTCAAGTTGTGTAATTCAATTTTTTCTCAATTAGAAAACAAACAATCCTCTATTATATTGTAAATGAGCAAAATTACTCTCTTATGGGGAAAAAAAAATAACAATTTACCTTCTGTGTTTTTAAAAATACAACAATTATCCTCTGCATTTTTAAAAATGCAGCAATTTACCTCTGTATTTTTCAAGTTGAAGCAATTTTAAGGAGGTAAATTGCTTTATTTTTAAAAAAATATATGTGGTAGATTGTTATTATTTTTTGTAGGACATAATTTGATTTATTTATAATATTATATATAGATAAATTGCATTACATTCATTAAAAAAAAGTATAGAGCAGCATAATTCACACACAGATGTTACTGTTCTTCTCGTTGTCGAACCTTACGACATATATAGATTTAAATGAGATATGATGATTTTTAGTGGGTTTAAGTGTCCAGATACGAAAATGAGTTTCCTCAATCTTGTCTTCCACTTTTAGTAATTGTGTCAGATGATTATTGAACACGCACATTTTTATCCAATCAAAATGAGTATTATTAACTCTTTTGATTAGGTGATATTGAAGTCGAAAAGTTCTCCAATCATGTCTCTGTGGGAAAATTTTAAGCTCAATTGAGTTTGGTCGAATTTGAACCAATTATATGACAAATGCAATGCACTTATCATGAGATTGATGCATAGTTCAGTAAACATGATCAATCACATAGCGAGAATATTATATTTGTTCTGTGATTAAGTGATTTAGTTCGACTGAACCTGATATGGGTAAAAAAAAATTCATCTCGATATGTCACGATTCTACCTAAGTACAAGAGTTAAACGCTCCTGTATCCCCTTCATTTATTGAGTTTTATTGCAGTGGATTTGACAGTGAACAAGGAGGACTAATCATTTATATAGATCAGGAAATTTATTACCACTGTAAGAAATACGATTTTTTGCTAAAGTTAATTATTATGGTTAAAAAAAAAGATCGTAGCGAATATAAATTAACCATGACGCCGTAATGGCCAGTAATCGTTGTTTCTGCAAGTGAGGTAAAAATATCAGTCATGGCTAAAACTATTATTTTGGTCATAATATTGATTAATCGTGGTAAAAAAGTTAAGTTTTCTCAATGATTATTTCTGATCATAGTTAATAGTATCGGATTTACTAGAATTTTAAGTTGTTTTCATTTATAGTGTAGTAAAAAATTAATTTTTTTGTAGTATAATTTAATTATAGTTAGGATTTTATTTTATTTTGAATTACTTACCTTATGTGTTCTCTAGTTGGATTCTATTTCTTATATGGCAAATTATATAATTAATAGTTGTTAGTTTATATTTTCCATATTTAAGTTGTGCCTTCTATTATTGAACTAGTTAGTACTTTAGGTATGCGAGAATTGTATTCTTAATAAAATTAAATTTATAAATAATTTAAAATTTAAATATAAAAATAAATAAATAAGAAATAATCTAAAACTTAAAATCAAAGTAATTAATAAGTAAAAAATATAAAAGTGTATTGAATATAAAAATAAATTTAATTTTTTTACTAACTAATTACCGAAAATAATAAGTGAATCTTTTGGATAAAAGTAAACAACAAATATGTGCTTTGAAATAAACAATGATATGTACATCAAAGTAAACATAAATGAAGCAAATACTTACCTGAATGAAAAATAAAAAATAATTTCATTTCATTAAGTGACCGAATATTTTTTTTTTAAAAAAAAACATATATAAAGCAAATTATCACACACCCGTTGTTGTTGTTACTTTTTTTTTTTTTAACAAATATGATGTGTTGGTTTATATATATATTTTTTATTTATAATATATTTTAAAAAATAAAAATATATTTATTATATGCACGCAGAGACGGCGTGCCACAACGGCAACGGGTAGTATATAACATATTATGGCTATATTATAAATACACTAAAACTAATAATCAGTTCAGATAATATTTTGTATTATTGTATATAATGAAAAATAATTGAAATTAATAATAATGATATTTTAAAAGAATTTTTATCTGTTGGATAAATACATATATTTTGGATCATAAAAATGCATGTTTTTATATACTCTAAAAAAATAAATAAATAATATTGGTACTAATATTATTTTCCTTTTATCTAAAAACTTGACACTTTGCTTGCACATACATTCTGCACACTCACACTTGGCACAGAAAGCTCCCAACCCACCATCACACACACAAATGGAAGCTTTTGTGATGAATTCTGCAACTGATTGTGATCAGATGATAATGTAAATGCCACATTAATGTATAGAAAAAAATTAAATAATGTAAATAATAATTTATTATTGAAAAATTTAAATTGGAGAAAATATTAAATGGTCCAATTCTTGATAATTCAAGAATCACAAATAAATTGTGTGTGCTCTAGTTCCTCCACTCTTGGCCTGCTTTAGTTCCCGTCAGCCTTCTTCTTTCGGCAGTTCTCGAATATCTTTATTGTTTGTGATTAAGAATTACATTATATAAATTAAATTCAAGTTAATTAAAAAAAACGTTAAAACATTCCAACTTCCGTTTGTGATTATCAACGGAGGCCATCCATCTGAGGGATGACCACGATTCCAAGACACATATAGTTTCATAACACCATACTACTTTTGATGGTTTTTGTAAGGGGGCAAAGCGATGGGAAACAACATGAGATGATCATTTAGCATGATTTAAAGATATAATTATCCGACCATCAAAATTATATGAGCTAGCCTAGCTAGCACGTGAAACATCTCGATAAAATATTTCACTAGAATTTAATTATTCTGATGGATGATATTGTGTAATTTTTACTTAGTTCAAAGAACAAAACATTATGATAAATCATTTAAACGACAAAATAGAAAACACGATAGTAAAATATTATTTTTCGCACTTTCAAGTAAAAATAACCTAGCCATCCTTAAGGTTCTAAAAATGGCTTCAAAGTTCAAATGTACACTACAAAAAATGCAACATTTAACTATGGACAATTGTCATGGTTAAAAAACAAAATAATCATAGCAAATAGTTGTTGATCGTGGTATCTGCAAGGGTGACTAAAACATTTGTGATAACTAAAGGCCATAGCAAATAACTTTTTCTTGGTGGAAAATCTATAATTTTGTATCGATTTTATTTAATCTTGGTCAATAAAAAATATTTACCATAATTATTAGTCTATAGCGCGCTACTAAATGGTAGTCGATAACTTTTTTGTCTAGTGGTATGAAATTAATAAGTGGTAATTAATTAAATCTTGAGATGCGTGATATATTCAACTACTTATGTGATATGAAAATTAATAATATGGACAGCAAAGGCAAAGCAACAGACAACAGTATCAAAAGCAGATTGATGAATGTTGACTAATTATATGAATAAATAAAACATTTTACTAATTAATTAAATTATAGGGGGCAGGAAGGATGATCATATCCCCACTGTTTAAGCCGAAACTTCTGCAGCTTCTGCTTAATTTAATTATTATCATTAATTAGATTAATTATGAAGCACTAACTGATCATAATCTTGCAGGTCATTAAGGAGATTAAAAATTAATTGCCATCTTTTAAATTTAAGGGACATTCAATTATGAACTTTGATTTAATTCCCATATCTTGCTTTAGATGTTTACGTTAAAAATTGGTTGAAGTTTAGAGGGTTCCAATAATTAAATTCTCCTTGAAATTTTCAACTATGCCAACCTTTTTTTAATCTCCATAACATGAAAGATTATGTTAACGAGACCTAACTCAATTAGCGAAATTGAAGTCTCATGATTTTAGAAGTTATGAGTTCGAACCTCGTCAGGTGCAGGAGTTGGTCAACTGCATAATAAAAGTTGTTGTCTAATGTAATAGTATGGTGTTATTGAGCAGGATATGATTATTGTAATTGCCTTTGTTACATATTGATGTTTACAGGAATAATTGTATTTATAATCGATTTATTCTAATTAATAATAGTTCATCGCTCTTACCTAAATAAATATATATATATATATATATATATATATATATATATATATATATATATATATATATATATAAGATCATATATTCCTGATTTATTAGTCTAAAAGGATAATTAAGCAGAACTTTCGGCTTAAACAGTGGGGGGAAATTTCCTTTAATTTGTACGCCTCTATATATATATAACTCAGTCAAATGTTCTATTTAATTATTCACTAACCTACAATTAATTTGGAGAAATTCTAATACGAACGGAATTTGATTTGATCGGAATTAATTATATAACACGTGTAATATATTTATTATGTTATTGATGTATAATTTAAAAAAAAAAATTAATTATATGATATATATATATCATACCTATCATGTCATTAATTTAATTCGATCGGAGCTGATTTAGGTAAAAATAAATAAATAAATTAAGATTATAAAGTGTTGATAAATAAAATGTTAGAGTATTTGACATAATAAGTCCTTCATACTGTAACAATAACTATCAAATTTATTAGAATTTAAAATTATATAAATAAACAATTTTGCTTTAAGGGGAAAACATCAATTATATGAAAGTAAAAGTGAAATACTAATAAAATTATGAGTGTATTTTTAATTATTGAATTTTAAGATTCAAGAGCTTATAAGATATTTTAGAAAAATCTGGTGAAGATAACATTTTTTTTAAAGAAATTGTAAGATCCAAAACATCTTATTTTATGATTTTATAAGCTCTGGAATCAAACTTTTGCGAAATAATTTTCAAAAGATTGTAAACTCTCAAATATCTTTATAGGGTTGTAGTTCAGACCCATTCCAAAAAGAGACGCTTTATCTATACTAATATAAAAAGGAAAGGGATTCCACACTCACAAACGGCGGTTAGTGACACTGCAACACTAATTTTTTATAAAGTCAAAAATGCCCTTCAAGTAATAAGATAACTAACTCATTCCACTTTCTAAATTATACATTAACTAATAAATTAGTTTTTTTTTTAGTGTCATGTATTGATTTGTATTTTACTCTTATTTATAATATATTTTAAAAGATGAAAAATTATTTATTATATCTATACTAATATAAAAAGGAAAGGGGTTCCACACTCATAAACGGCGGTTAGTGACACCGCCGCACCAATTTTTTGTAAAGTCAAAAATGCCCTTCAAATAAAAGATAACTAACTCATTCCACTTTCTAAATTATACATTAACTAATAAATTAATTTTCTTTTTTAGTGTCATGTATTGATTTGTATATTTTACTCTTTTTATAATATATTTTAAAAGATAAAAAATTATTTATTATATGCACGCAGGAAGGACGTGCCACCACGGCTAGTTAAATAATATGCAAATCCTACCCAAACCCTTCAAGACCTGATTTTTGGGTTAAGTTTTTTTCCCCTTCTTAATATTGTTGAATATAATATTTGATATTTTTATTTAAAAAACGGTTATTGAAAAAAGGCTAAATAAATTTTAAATTAAAGCACAAATGGTAAAATATATTAGATACATACCAACACAAATTTACTTAGAGCAAAAATCACCAAAGTGAGACAAAATAGATTAATTACTTTTATTCGGATATCAAAATAAATTATTATAAACATAGAAAGTTTGTGTTGAACTAATAACAATTTACCATATTGTTTGCTATATACATTAGATTTATCAATATATATTTTATTTTTTATTTTTACCCATAATTTATCAATAGCTTATTATTAACACCCATTTCACAAATAACTATTTTTTAAGAAAATGTTTCAAAGAATATGCTAAAAACTATATATTATCATATTGTTTCAAATAACTATATATTATCATATTGTTTAAAAAAATATCATAATAAAAATATTAAATCTACATATTTATCGGAGATCGAATTTAATACTAAAAACTTTAAGCTTCAATTTTATCACTTAACCAAACATTATTACCTTCAAGATGTTGAAAAATATGGAGCAAAATGCCTTTTTAATTCCATAAAATAAGGACATAATTTGTTATCGTACCATAATTACGGCAGGTATCAATTTTAATCCAATAAAACTCATAATCACATATTTTTAGTCCCAAAAAGTCATGTGCGTTGTGGTTTTGAGACTAAAAAGACGTTATTTGGGACTAAAAAGACCCGATTTTGAGTTTTGTGGGACTAAAAGTATCACGTGCCATAGTTGTGGTACCAACAAATTTTGTTCCTTTGTTATATGGGATTAAAAAAATATTTTGCCCAAAAAATATTCCTTCAAGACTTAAAATTTGCCACCCCCCCCCCCCCCCCCCCCAAACACCCACACACTAGAGTACCTTAGGAAACACACCTCACTAACTAGCTAGCAATAATGTGGTAATATATATCATTCTTGGTTCAAGCAAATTTGTTGGGTAAGGAGTTGACAAATAATACTAAGTGTGAACTAACCAAGGTTGTAAGGATAAGAAGCTCATAAATGCTGGTGCATGCAACCTCCAACCTCCATATGGCATGGAAGGAGCAATATAAAAGTCAATTAGCCATCACAATTTTTAGTCAATATATGCCTTTGCTTTGATCATCATCAATATACTGTACTTCAATTCAAACCCTCATCTGATCACATAACAATTAAAGTACCGTTTTTCAATGCTATCACACTACGTACTACGTACTTCTCTGGACTCTTCTTCATATATGATATACCCTTAATTTCTAAGGGAGGGATGGATCCACATTCCACCTGCATGCTATAAATAATACCAACTCTCCTTCCCTCCCTTTTCACTAAGCAAATATGCCTAAGTTCCAAGTTAGCTCCACCATTTTCTTTGCTCTTTTCTTCTGCTTTCTCCTCGTAGCATCAAATGGTGTGTTGCCCCTCCTCTTTTCCCTTCTTTCTTCTCTCTCGCTCTAACGTGTGTATACGTATCTTCCCGGACGGGGAAGAAATGATTAGTACATTTGCTAACGTCTTAACATATATACTCTGACCGTGCATCTAAATCACAACGTATTGTGTATGATTAAAAGTACGCAAATCTTTATCGTTTGCACAAATGTAACACAAAATAAAGTGTTCATAAGATCAATCGATCCCATGTTTGCATTTTTCGTTGGTATATATATGTCGTGATTAAAATTAGTTACCTCTTACTTTGTTTATTATCGATGCAGAAATGCAAGCAGCCGAAGCGAAAATCTGCCAGAGGATGAGCAAGACGTGGTCGGGAATATGCTTGAATAGCAACAACTGTGACAGGCAGTGCAGGAACTGGGAGAGGGCTCAACACGGAGCTTGTCACAGGAGGGGCTTGGGCTTCGCCTGCCTTTGCTACTTTAAATGCTGAACCTGAACCAATTATATTTACGCATGCCGCCCTATGGTTCCACGCCTTAATAAAAGCTAGCTAGCTGGTTGTTTCAATAAGTTCAGTTAGCTCGACTATGTTGTGGCCAAACTAAGTTGTTTAGTTCACTTGCGTGGATGTATTTGTGTTCTTGTAGTGTTGTTGCCTGCTTTTGTGCAACAAAATCAAAATAAAACTGAACGTAGTAATTTGTTGGTTTCCTAACTATCTATTTTTTTAAGGCTTATATATATTTTGGTTCAGTAATTTTGATATTTTGGTATTTTATTCATTATCTTTTTAAGACTACAAAATTATCCTGTAATTTTTTTGCATTTCGCTATTTTGGCTCTTTCAGTGGCGGATTTTGCGAAAGGCATAGAAATAAATCATATGCATCTCATGTGATTCATTTTTGTCAATATGGATGAAAATTTAAAAAGAACAATTGCAAGCTTAATTACAACTACATATCCATGTTTGTACTGATACGATGAGCATTAAATATCAGCAAGACCGTCTTGCCTGTATTCTCCGAGTAATGAAGTAAGTTTCTAAAATCAACTTTTGTAAAATTTGAAAATCGATTGGATTGAAAACATAAATTCTTTATTACATTAATATATAGGACGTTTTTCGCTTTAAATTCTTAAATAAATCCCAAATGTCTGACGGCTACACATTCTTGAAAAAACAAAAATAAATATAGTGAGAAAATGTCAAATTAATGAAAATGTCAAATTAATGAAAATGCCAAATTTTGCATCACAGATATTAAGTAAGAAATGAATTTTGTTTTGGCAGTAATGGCTTTTAGCATCTCAGCAGTTTGTACCAATTAGTTTTGACTTATTATTTATTGACAATTAGCTGTTATAGCAGTTGTCCCTATGTACATATAATAAATAATTATTTATTTTTAAAATATATTATAAATAAAATTAAAATATATAAATCAACATATTATATTTAAAAATAAATAAATTAAATTAAATTAATTTAGAGATACTGTCGATAGAATAATTTGGTATGAGTGAAATTTTCATATTAGTATCTGCATAGATAATATAGATCATATAAATGAGAACAATAATTTGGATATGGGTAGTTGAAATTACATAAAGACATTTTTGGTAATTAAAAAATTAGATATCTCGGTGTAAGTAACCGTCATTTGTGAGTGAAAATGGGTTTATATATATATATAGTATAGATGAGTGACACAATTATAAATTATAGGGTTAATTCTACTTGAACCTCCTCTAAAGATGCAAAATTACACCTTTCCTCAAGGAACTTCCAAAATTATACTTACAGTACCCCCTCCGAAAATTCATTATTCGTACCTGGCCTCTTCCATTAAGGTTCAGACAAAAAATGCTGATGTTAGAAAAAAAACACATATAATTTTATAATTTTACACCTCATTTAAATGTGATAATTTTATACTTATAAGAGGAAAAATGTAATGATGTTAACCTTACTCTAGATACATATTATGTTTATCCTTTTATAAGTACAAAAATACACATGAACATATTACATGAACGGAAAAATTAAAATTTTACCCTTTTTGCTTTTGGTTGACGTTAGCTTTCTTTTTTGTTTGAACTTTAACAGAAGGGTGTCGAGTGTAAAAGAAGAATTTTTGAAGGGGGTAATTCGTGTGAAGAAAACTCTTGTCATTTGGTCCAAAGTGACAAGCATTGTGATTAATTACTAAAATACTATATAATGTGTAAGATTTATAATTAGACTAAATACATAGATCTTAAAAAAATAATAATCGGATTTTGTGAAATTGTTGGATTGAGCGGGTGCAATCTTCTGGATTCATCGAGAGACCCAAGGGATTGGGGCCAAGAAAAACAAATATAGTCTAATAATTGTTTCAACGATAGAATGAACTATTAAAAAAAAAAAAACAATCTAAATAATTTGATTTAGGCCTTAATGGTGAGTTTGCCTGCCACCAATTCTATTCCTCTCACTTGAAAAATAATATTATTTTTTATAATGACTCATTGTTATAATTAAAAATAAATTTGTATAATAAATATTAATTAATTACGACTCTACAATAATTATTAGCTGTCAATCAGGTCAAAATATTAGTCTTAAAACTACAGTAAATATTTTGTATAATTAAATCATGACAAATGTTCATTAACTATGGTAAAAAATTTAGACTTTTGTATCGATTTTGTTTGATTATTGTAGATAGTATTGATTTATCATGCAATTACCCATGTGATATTAAATGAGTAAATTGTCCTTTTTAGAGAAAGAAAGAAAAAACAAATATACCTCTCTATTTTTTTTTTAAATAGAACAATTTAACCCCTCATGTGATTTCGCTCCTATTTTTTTTTTTTTAACTAAAAGTTGCATGTATAACCTTGTTTAATAATTGTTCGATCTAATTAAATCTAAAGTTCAAATTCAACTAACGACATTAATGGCCTAGAGTTTCTTCAATTCAAATCAAATGTCTAGATTTAAAATTGTATATTTATCTAATATTATTTGTATAAACTTTAATTATATTATATACTAGCTGTTGTGGCACGCAGTCCCTGCGTGCATATAATAAATAATTTTTCATATTTTAAAATATATTATATAAGAGTTAAATATATAAATCAATATATTAAATTTAAAAAAGAAAGAAAAGAAAAGAATAGAAATTAATTTATCAGTTAAAATAAAATTTAATAACTTGAATAAGTTAGTTATAGAAGATATAGATACAAACAAATAAAGTAGATAATAAAAAAAAATTAATTTTGACATTTCAAAATAATAGTGCAGTGGTGTCATGTAACTTTCAATTGTGAGTGTATAAGAAGTTTTTTTTTATATTAGTATAAATATTAAGGGGAGAGAGAGAGAGAGAGAGAGAGGGGGAGGGCATGGAGGGCCGCTGACAGCAATGTGGGCTGGAATGGGGGGGGGGGGGGGGGCAGTGACGGGGCGGGAGTTGGTAAGGGGAATGAGGGCCACGGGGGCGGGGAAATTGGGAGGGGCGGCAACGGGGCTGATGAATAGGGTGGTGGCACTGGCACGGGCAACAGGGATGAGGTTGAGCGGGTCTGAATTCAAATCCAACTCAGAGTCAGTTCCATTACCATGTCTAACTACAGCTTCGAACTTTGACAAAAACAAGATTCAAGATTTCACATTTTCTATGAAAGCAAATAATTGTGAAATCCTCAGCGATCCCCACTTTGTTGTCTGCTTTTGGACCTTACAAATATCATTGGATTCTGGACCAACTACGTTGTCCCTTTTCTTGCTTCGTTCCGACCTTACACTCACCCAATAACCTTCCATTATTCTTCAAGTACCGGCCCCCATACAGCCCATATTCTTTTGTGCGTTTATTATGCCTTAGAACTTGGCAGAAACTGGAAGCCGAATCAGCACCTACCATCCTGCATTCTCATTTGGTCGGGTGTTTACGACGCTAAATTGTAAAAATTAATTTCTGTAAGATTACAAATATTATCTTTAAGTTACAAAATTAAAATTGTTTTTTCCTATTGTTTTAAAGTGTTTATGAATCGCTTGATAGTCGGTGTATGTCTATTTTTATAATAGTTTATTGTTTCTTGTCTCGTTTGAACATATTTGTTGACTTGAATTATTAATGTATTGAATCAAAATTTGAATTTAAATGCATAGAATGATATAATGAGCGGCATACTATACGAAATAATTGAATCAAAATTATTTTTATTATATGTAGGGACTGTACGTCCCGAAAATTTAAAAAAAAAAGAATAAAAGTCGATTTGTTTTAATTAAAAATTCTTACAAGTTTTTTAAATTAAAACTCAGAAACCCTGAACGTAACTATCATACGATGGCCGGAAAATGATGAAAATTATGCTTTTAAATTATTTTTGACGAGTTATTGAAGGTTAAAATTCAGCAAACTATTTCATTTTAAAAGATTAATATACATCATAAATGCTCTTGAAGTGAAATTAAGAGATATATTGTATGATTAATTTGGAATATATATGATAAGTATTAATGATGGTCACCTTGAAACTTTACATGTGAAATGAAAGCATCTATAGGTCTGGACTCTTCATGCATTATATCTTTTGGTGCCCCCACATCAACTTAATTCTTCTTATTATTATTCACATAAATTTTGAACTACAAAAGAATTACAAAACTACAAGATTTGGATAAATTAATTTCTAAATTTAAATTAAAAAGAATTATAATATCTAAAAATGATTCAGTTAAAGGGTTATATATAAACTTTTTTGAATGCACAATCGTGCCAAAAGATACAAGCTGGCCTAAAATTTAGTATCAAAACTCTCGGTTGTGACGAAGTATTGCAATAGTCGAAAAGATTCCACATCTTCCTTTAAAGGGGGGTAAATTGCATCATTTTTTATTTCACAGGAAATAAATTGCCGTTTATTTTCTCACAGGAATTTTTTTACATTTTTCCATTAACAAAGAAGGTTAATTGGATTTAACCCTATTATTATGTGATGCATTGTATTTGCTGCATTCTCGTTGAAAACGTTTGGTAGGCAATTAGAGATTGTTAAAACTGTTCAAAGCTCTAACTCAGGAGAAATTGTCGTGTTAGAGTCAAAATCTTGACCTATTATCATTCGTAACCTGTACTTTATCCAAAAAATTAAAAAAATTGATACAATGGACCATAGAAATACACTTTTTTTTCTTTTATCTTTTGTAAAAATACAAATTAATTACAATTACATAATAAATTTTAATTATCGACGATCAATCTATCAATTATTATTACATATTTATTACTAATCAATAACTAGTATTACAATATACAAACAAGTACAATATTCAAATCCATGCCCTCATGATCATGGGGCTAGCCTTCAAATTCATCATTACAATAAATTTTTAGTTAAGACTATTAAAAAAAATGATAAATTACAACGAACACCTTTAAAGTTTATCATAAGTGCAAGCACTGCTCGTTAAAAATTATAAATACCCCATGATATTAATTAACAATCGTCTAACAAATGCGGCCATTCATTTCAGGGGGGGTATTTGTGATTTTTCGAATAACAAAAAAGTATTTATAATGATAACAAACTTTAGGAAGTCCGTTGTAATTTATCACTAATTTTTTAATAAACTTTATAATTAAACAATCTCTAAACAAAAACACGAACTAATCAAAATTAAGTATAATAAACACATATCACTTATCGTATAAGTAATCCAATATTCTTACAGCACAAAACGACACATAAATGAAACATATAATTGCAAAGTTTAGTGGCAGCAGTAATGCTTTTGTTTGGAACACCTTTAGCAATAGGAAGTCTCATGATTGCTGATGGACATAATTGCATGCCTCATGTACCCACCTTCAAATTCACCCCATTCCTTTGGGTATGATGAAAGGCCAGACTCCCTCCATCCTCATCTTCATCTTCTGGTCCCAAATTTTTGCCTAAGTTGTCTAAACCTTTCCTAGATTGGACCTCCACACCCACAATTTAATACTTGTTAGGGATAATTACGCTGAAATTTAGAGTGATTATACGTAGTTTTCTTATAATTTGAAATATTATATATAGTAATTTTGATATTTATTTCCATCGAATAAATAGGTTTCTCTATTAATTTTAATTTACTAATTTTGATGATATGAACAAAAAAAAAAAAAAAGGATAAAAATTCATATTTAACCCAAATTGACTTATTATTGATTTATTGCAGTTAAATAAATTATTTTATGATGAAATCACTCTTATACGTCTTCATACGCTAATCCATTTGAGAAAGCATATACGCACTGTTATAAGAATAATTTAGTCATAAAAAATTTATTTTGACCTGCAATACGTCAGTAGCAAGTGAATCAAGGGTATCAATTTTCATGCATTTTGTTTTGTTAATATCAATAATTCAGTTAATTTTGACTAACGAATGGACCTATTTATTCGACGGAAGAAACCTCACGAATACTAAATATAATTTTTCAAGCCACAAAAAATTGATGTGCAATTACATCAAATCTCAGGAAAGAATTGTGTAATTATCCGTACTATTTATGTAGATATTGCCAACACAATTTTCATATATATATATTATATATATATATATATATATATTATATATATGTATATATAGTATTAATATAAAATGATCACTATATATGTTCAACTTTTGTTTGTGATTGGTCATTATCATTTGGATTTAGGTGAACCCCACCGTGCGATAGCATTAATTAAGACTTGATACGAATATTAGTTATTTGGAGAAGGATGTGACAACACAAGCAAGAGATTAGTAAATAGCATTGCTTTTTAAAAGCTACCAATCACCTTAATCCATTATGCAATTAATTATTTTTTTAGCTTTAGATTATATGTCTAAACATCGACTTCTTGTTTGGTTTGCGTACTTGGAAAGGCATATACTTACACACTCATATGTATACATTTCGTGTTGTATTCATTTGGAAGAATTATATAGTATAAAATTGATGAGCAACATATATATTATTTACGGATTAAATGTAATTTTTGTCTTGTATTTTTGAATTTTATTGTTTTATTTTTTAGGATAATAAATAAGTACCGTAACATTTTAAATTTTTTAAGTTTTAGTCTTTCAATTATTGGAGTTTGCATATGTTGTCGCAAAAAAACACGGGCCCGTTCCGACCTAGCACAACTTTGCTTGGGTGTTAGAGGGGATGTTTCAGTCTCAACATATATATTTTTTTAGTGAAAGTTTTGAATTGGCTTAAAATTTATATTTAAACAGTTTTATTTTTTAGACTAAATGTGTTTTTGTTTAAATCTGGGTTCAAGTTGAAGGAGACAATCTCAAAAAATATTTTTTGTTTGCGTCCACACTCTCTCTCTCTCACTAATTCCCGGTTTGAGATTATATTCTCAAACTTTAGCGATTGAGCTATTGATCGAGGAGGATCCCAACGTAGTGCAGCATTGCAATCATGTACCGTTTTATCCTGAAAGAAGTGATGTAGTACTCGATGCACGTGAAAACGGGGCTTCTAATATTTTCAAAACAAGCAGATTATTTTGCGATCCGATTGTCTAATGGCTTCACCTTCTCGACCAGGCACCTCAAGACACAATAACTCTTTTCCTCTATGTCTATCAGGCCAAGACAACCACTTGACTAGTTTGATAGCTGAGTTGCAGTATAATCGTGTGGTAGACATGACGAGATGGGTCAGTTGAGAAATGATATCTCAAGGCAAGTTTACTACCACCACTGAACTGAGAGAAGGGCCGACAAGTTGGAGGAGGAGAATCAAAGAATTAGAAGGATTTATAATGGCACAGAGGCTCCGCATGAGGATGAGTTGAATCACCACCTCCACGATAATCTGTGTGCAACCCTACAAAACTTAGCAGAGGATGACGGGTTGAATGATGGGAGTGTTATTGATTGAGGGTAGATACGTCAAAATTTGGGACATGAAAGAAATATATCTAACAAGTTAATGTACATGAGTTGTTACTATACAATACGTACCTAGCTAAGATTTTTTTATTTTCTTACAACTTTTTTTGATATAAAACAAAATATCTAAATATTTTGTTTTTCTCGTTCCAAATTGATTGTTTGCAAACTGTTTTAAAGATGCAATGAAACGAAAGGATAAGTACATCAATATTCCTAGCCTATAATTTATTTATACAAATCATTCGTATTTTTTGAAAAATTATATATACAGTATATCTATAGAAAACGTCAACATCATTGACACAAACCACTCTTACATTTTGAAAAATCACGCATACCCGCCCCCCAAAAACGTTAGACAAATTATTCCTACGTACTTTTTAGCTGTCAGGAGTACTTAATTGCTATAATTCACAAAAAATATGAATATTTTATACAAATAAATTATAAATTAGGGATGGTAAATATAATCACCCAAAAAAAGAAAGGAAAAAGTGGACAATCATGTAGAGCAATTATGGGGGGAAACAAGCTAAAGAAATGTAGAGGTTGTTGCAGCAAAAAGACGATGAAATGGTATGGTGGATGGATTTGGAGTGCATATGCACGTTTGAGATGGCGTTGTCGGCGGTGCATTTTTTAACACATTGCCTAATGGAGATATGTGTCAAAAGATAAGGCACTCCCCACCACTATTGGTTGCATTAAAGTAGTTGGAGTTGAATTTGTTACAAGTGTTTGCTAAATATTTTAAGGTTTATGTCTTCTAATCTATAATCTATTTTTATAATTATAAAAATTATCTATGACAGTAAAAATATAGGAATAGTTTTTATAATGACGTTGATGTTTTTTTGATTGGTATATTATAATTATTCAAAAGATAGGAATTGTTTGTGTAAATATACTATAGGTCGGGGGTGGAAATATAATTATCCCATGTTTTAAAGGATGGACTTATAAGATAAAAATAAAAATTGGGAGCTTATAAACTCCTTAAAAAAAAAAAAAAAAAAAGAATTCCTAACTCATTTGAAATTTTTAACAAACTCCAATTATGTTGATTTTACAATACGAAATTGTAATTAGTGACTTCATAATCTTATTTTATCCAGATATTTTAAAAGATTATTTTTAAAATAAAATATTATAATGTCTTGTAACCTCCAAAAATATTTTATGAAATGTATGAACTTATAAAATATTTTAAATCAGTTTAGCTGAACGTGCTATGAAATATTTTACATTAAACAGAATTAAATTTCCCATCATTCCACATACACCAAAATTTAACCTAATCTTCCAACTATTTTTTTTTCTTTCCATTTTTCGGTATCAATTTAAATATGAACAAGCGAATAAAATGTGTTCATGCAAACAAAGTATGTGAGCAAATCTAAATAATTAATAAATCTTTTACAAAGCGAAATGCACAACTTTTACAAAGCGAAAAAGTATAGCAAAATATATATATAAATAATAAATCTATGAAAAGGTTGTCGATGCCAAGACAATGTGAAATAAAGAACTGTGCTACTTTGACAAAGTGAAAAAGTGGAGAAGACTATCATATCCACACAATTATTATTATTATTAAAGATTATCAAGAATTATTAATTAAGGAGTACTAATTCTACTAGTGCAAATAATAATTAAGATATAAATGAAAGTATGAAACCTTCGGTTTGTAGATGCCTTTTCATTTATTTATTTTTTTGTGTGCTTATGTATGTGATTCAATATACTTCCATTTTTAAGTGATAATTTTTGTTTAGTGTAATTTATGTCTTGTGATATTGTTATTGAGCAAATTATCCTTATATGAAAAAAAAAAAAGAAATAATTATATTCCTCTCCCCTTATGTTTGGTATACTTACACGAAGACTACATATAGTTTAAAAAATTACATCTAACACTTCTGAGTTTTGCTTCCAACTAACAAATAAGTCTCTTAATTAGTCAAAATTCACCAAATTTGTTAATATTAACAAAAAAAAATTGGAAAAAAAATCTATATTTACCTCTAATTGACTTATTACTGACTTAAAGTAGGTCAAATAATTCTTTTTATGATCAAATTACCCTCATATGTCTTCAAGCATTAATGCATATAGGGAGGTATATTTTTACCGTTATAAGGGTAATTTAGTATAAAAAAAATATTTAATCTACAATAAGTTAGTTTTAAGTCAATCAAGGGTAAACATCATTTTTCATTCTTTTTTTTTTCGTTACTATTAACAAATTCAGTGAATTTTTACTAACGGTGAGACTTATTTGTTAGATTGAAGCAAACCTCAGGGGTGCTAGATGTAATTTCTCAAACTACAGGGGGCCTACGTATAATTACCAAACATTAGGGGAGAAAAGTTCAATTATAAAAAAAATAGCAATTTGCCCTCATGTGTTTTTTAAAATAAAATCAATTTACCCCTAATTTTAAAAATAAAATACAAGGGGATAAATTGCTATTTTTTTTTTTATAAAGGGATAATTTGCTTACTTACAATATCATAGGAAGGTTGCTTACATTTTCCCAGAATAAAATTTATGCATTATAGACGAGAATTCTATATTGAAAGAAGTAGTTATGTTTCGAAACACTATTCTCGTCTCTGCACTAAAAACATGAAATTCCCATAAAAGATTTGAACAGATTAACTAAAAACACTCGAAATAAACAAGTGTTTAGGACTGCCCTGAAATGCAAAAGGATTAATTCTTACATGGATAAATTCCAGCACCGACGGAGGCGGCCATGAATCTGCTTGATTGTCTGACGAGAATATTCGGCAACCTGCAGCATCATGTTAAAAGCTTCATTATTTTATATACACTCTCTTTTTCTTTTTGTTTTCAGATGATCTGGAATTGAAGTGGATCTGTACCAAATTAATGATATTTATTATTATTTATACGTACTATATATATAATAATGATCGACAAAGATTCGTAAAGCAGTACTCTTTCTCATGGAATCTCAAGGAAACTTCAATGAATTGATCATAGCACTCCCTAAAATGAAAAAATAATACACCGAAAACCCCGTAAACTTAAAAAAAAAAAAAAAGGTGATTGATTAAAGTTTTTAAGGTTAATGAGACTTAAGTTAGTTGGCGAAGTTGAGACCTCGTGGCTTTAGAGGTCATGGATTCGAACCCCATTATATGCATATGTTAGATGTTATTTCCACTACATAATGGGGTTGTCTAATAATTGGGAATTTTGGATTCTGGACCAAAAGTTTGAATGTTGTTTGTATGCAACACCTTTTAATTTGTAGGTTTTGACGACATAAATTCCAGTTTTCTAAATTTTGGCTATACAAATCAAAATGTGACAACAATATTAGTCGTGTAGATTCGTCAACAGTGATTTTAGCCTCACGTGCAAAATGTATATATATTTTTCCTCGAGAATTGCAAAGATCCATAATTTTCAGTCACAGTGAACCTTGTGTTATTAAGTTCAAAGGAAACCTAAAACTTTCTAATCGGCAATCGACAACTAAGAAGATACAAAGAACAAAAATATAATGGAATGAATTAATTTGCCACCTAATATCTGAATGCTAAAAAAATCCCATTCCTCTAAAAATTAGAGGGAGTGATAATTTTGTGTAAGGATATTGATGTTTCTCGAGGTATATTTATAATTTTTTAAAAGTATTTATATAAATAATGTTAACACTTTTTTTTTAGTTAATATTTGTATAATTATTTAAAAATAAAAATAATTTGCATGAACATACCATAGATTATGAAGTGTAAATATAATTATGATGATAATTAATTGGGTTGACACATTATGTGTCTTCTGCGCCGTACTAAATCTAAGGTTGCAGAGAATGGACAAGCAAAAGACAACATCGTTTGGCTGTAAAATAGAGGTATTTTGGATGTTTGAGTTGGCGTTAAGGTTCTGTGTCGGCTCTATTCGATCTTCAATTTTGGACAGTCAAGAAAGTGATCGATGGCAGTTAATATTTGAAAGGGTAAATTGCATAACACCCCCTGTGTTTTAGGAAAATAGCGTAAAACCCCCTGTGTTATGTTTATAGGCAAAAAAACCCCTATGTTATTTAAAAAGCAGCAAAATACCCCCTCTCCGTTAAAAATTAACGGAGAGTGCATTTCACTCACTTAAATGAGAGTGGGTTTCCTTTTTAACACTTTTTAACATTATTTTATATTTACAAATGTCTATTTTACCCCTTGGTTTGATATATAAAATAAAATCACTATTTTAGTTTAAATATATTTTAATAAATTGTATATTACTGATTTATTTATTTATTATTTCGTTTGATGTATTTAATAAATTTTATTTATTTATAAAATATATTAATTAAAATATTAAAATACTTAAAATATATCATTTTTAATTAAATTTTAATTAACAAATCATAATACAAAGTTTAATATACTAAAATTAACTTTTCAAGTTTAAATATTTATATGAATATAAATAAAAGTCAATTTATAACAAATATATTAATAACAATATTAGATTACTATTTAATTTAAATATATTTTAATAAATTATATTATTATATATAATATTTAATTACATTTACCGTATTTTAAAACTAAAATTTAATAGTTATTTTATTATTTTAAAATTTGAAAATTTAAATTATTTTTACTTATTTTTCAAAAAATAAAATTTCAAATTTAGATTGTTTAATATTGTAAAGATTTATAAATAAATTTTATATAAATAAAAAAATTAAAAAAAAAAGGGGGAGGAAGACGACTACACAGTCGTCGTCCCTTGAACGAGAGCCTCCCCCTCGCCAACGATCCGGGCGACGGGGGTCGCCCATACGACCTCCGTCGCCCTTTTTTTTGCAGAAGGGCGACGATGAGGTCGCCCAGGCTACCTCGCCGTCGCCAGGGTGTCGCCGCCCACAGCGGCGGCGGCCATTGCCGCCATCGTTTAGTATATATATATATATAATATATCTATATATATTATGTATATATATATATATAAATTAGCATATATATATTGTACATATATACATAATTATATATATAGTATAAAATATATATTTTAAATAAACTAAAATCTGGACCGTTTATTTCTATCTATTGAAGATCAATGGCTATCACTACAAGGGTATAACGGTCAATTTTTAAAAAAAAATTAACGCTATTAACACTAATTAACAGAGGGGGAAAGTATGCATTATTTTAAAAAACACAGGGGTTTTTTTGCCTATAAAATTAACACAGGGGGTTTTTAGCTAAAAAATTAAAACACAGGGGGTTTTATGCAATTTACCCTATTTGAAAAGACTTTCATATATACATATATCTTTAATGGAATATTTTTATTTTAAAGTGAGATGAAGAGAACAAATATCAACAATTACTAATTATTATTACAAAAAAAGAAAATAGTTATTTTTATAGAAATAATTCTATGGTGGAATTCGAACTAAAATTTCAAATTGACATATATATAATATATATATATATATATATATATATATACACACGCGCGGTAAATTACAGCCAGCTATTTCATTATTTGAAAAATTATCAATACTATTGAATGAAAGTCTAGAATTATCAACTTTATCATTACTGTCTTTTTTTTATACTTAAGAAAAAAAGATGGATGGAAAATTTGAAAAGAATATATAAAAATGTTGTCCACTGAATCCACAGTAAATAAGTATAAATTATAATTCATGAACCATAATGTCATTTTAATCAGTTTCATTAAAAAAAAAAAAAGGGATAAAAACCTACAGAATTAAGCTAGATGAGTATTGGTAATTTCCTAAATAACGATAGGGTGTTTATAGTCACATCAAATTTCAAGAAAGTTCGTTGTAATTGACATTATACTAGATAGCGTTACATGCGGTCCCCACGAGCATATAAAAAAATTTGATGTGAGATTATAAGAAAAAAGAATTTTATTAAGAGATAAATTATAATTATAAATTATAATAAATATGGAGAAGTAAGAAGAAAGAGAATTGTGGAGCAGTGGGTAGTTATGAGGAAAAAATAATTATAAAACTATTAAAAATATTAAAATTACTAATATGACCAAATAATTTTAAAGAGAAAAAAAATAAAGTAAAGGGTAAACTAGGGTAATTTAAAGTTGGTACGCTCAAAGAGTTCTCTTTTATAATAGTACTAGCCGTTGTAAGACGCCGTTTTTTGCGTGCATATAATAATTTTTTTTTCATATTTTAAAATATATTATAAATAAGAGCAAAATAAATAAATTAATACATTATATTAAAAAGAAAAGAAAAGAAAGCTAATTTATTGGTTAATGAATAATTTGGAAAGTGGAATGAGTTAGTTATCTTATTAGTGAAAGATATTTTTGACTTTATAAAAAATTGGTGCGACGATGTCACTAACCGCCATTTGTGAGTATGGAGCCCCTTTCCTTTTTATATTAACTAGCCGCGGTGGCACGCTGTTCCTACGTGCATATAATAAATAATTTTTTATATTTTAACACATGTTATAAATAAGAGCAAAATATACAAATCAATACATGACACTAAAAAGAAAATTAAGTTATTAGTTAATGTATAATTTAGAATGTGGAATGAGTTAGTTATCTTATTACTTGAAGGACATTTTTAACTTTATAAAAAATTGGTGCAACGGTGTCACTAACCGCCGTTTGTGAGTGTGGAACCCCTTTCCTTTTTATATTAGTATAGATATAGATATATATATATAAGTATTTATATATTATATATCCCAGTGTGATGAATCCCAAACTCTCGGATTACGGATTATTTTTATCCAAAATTAAATTATATTAGCATTGTCACGCTCACATTATAGACAGTGGATGAGAGATATCAAACGATAAGAATTAAGTTGCGTGGGCAGAAGATCTATATTATTTAGAGTGTCATAATTTATAACTTCGACATTCCGCATCTGTTATACATAAAAATTCCCAGAGGAATGTATGTACGTACCAGCTAATACATTGTTGAAAAAATTAAACTGCAACAACAATTTTGTCACTTTTCTGACATATTTACTGGATCAAAATTATATTTTTCCCGATCAATCTTAATCAGCCCATCTTCACTACAAATATTTAATATTAGTCGCAAAATATTAAGTAACAAATTTAACTTTGTCGTACAAAATATGCATCGAGTGACAACGATTTTAATCGTCACTATATACTTATTAGTATGACAAAAATTATGTATAAAGTTGTCACTGTAAATAATTAGTGACACATTTATAATGTAAGTGAATATTTATAAATAGGTTGTCGCTGTACATGTGTTACTAATTATTTCTAGTGATATTTAATGCACAATATTTTATCATTAATTCTTGTTAATTATATTTTTTTACAAATAATTATCAACGTTATAACCTTAAGAATTGTTATTGTGTGACAAAGAAATTTTTAGTCATTAAATATATAATTAGTTTTTTTTAACGAAAATATATATAATTAGTGACGATATTAAAATTGTCACTATTTTCTTATAACCCTGCAAATGAAATTAAAGACAAGACTAAGGTATATAGGTAAGAATTCCTATTTGATTTAGTACTGACTAAAAAGTAAAATGAGAAAATTCTTATCGTATCGGATTCAAAACTATGAATGTAATATTGCATAGTTAGTAATATAATTAACAATCTCAATGGGAAATCTAATATAAGGTCAACATTCAGAATATTTTTTTATACTAATTTACTTTATACCAAAAAATGTTACTGAATTAAAATATATAATAGATAAAATCTTTTTATTATTGCTATAATTATTCGCATTTTTTAAGACACAAACATTCAAAGATATAATAATCATCATTTGTTACGATCCACAGTGAGTTCGTTGTGCAATCCACAAGTCTGTGTAGTTTTTCCCATTTACTTTGTAAAAAAATTCCAAAATTTCAAATTCCGGTTTTCTGAGGTTTAGACACGGAATGATTCACAAATACCGAGAGCAACATGAATGAGTGTTGATTCCCAACTGATTCTGAGCTATTTATCAACCTTCAAGACAGATGACAACATTAATAGAGAGAGATATGAGGAATAATTCCCATGAATTCCACTCCACATTCTTTGTCTGAATCTACCCTTTTCGCACACTACCTAGCTTCTTCATTTTGCACAAAGCTTTTGTCAGATTTAGTTTCAGCCAGATCTCAAGAAATTATCAGTTTTTTAAATTATAACAAGGTTTGCAAGAACTCTTCTGCATGCACTTCTATAGCAACCCAGCCGCCACCCATCTCACACACTGAGATATACATGCACATTTGTATATATATATATATATATGTTAATTTACGAGTGTGTGTGTGTGTGTGTAGTTGACATCTGTTCTTGTGATTTTCTTGTACATAGGATCTCAAGAAGGGTGGAAATGGAGACCATTGACAAAAATGTGGGGAAGAAGTTCCAGAAAAGCTACTTTGATGTACTGGGGCTTTGCTGTTCCTCGGAGATTCCAATGATTGAGAGAATTCTTAGTTCACTTGATGGAGTTAAGGACTTTTCTGTAATAGTTCCGACCAAAACAGTGATTGTTGTTCATGATTCTCTCCTCATCTCCCAGATTCAAATAGGTAAAATCATATATATTTGCATAATTGAGTGATATATATATTGATTCTTTAAACAGTTGTTGTTCTCTACTTTTTCTGTACTTTTCTTCTCACAGTTTTCGTTGAAAAGATGCATGCATTGCCTTCCTTTATTGCTAGTAGATATGGATGCATTTAATTTGATGCTAGCTCAATCACCAGAAATCATGAGTTGAAGGAAAAAGGTGTAATAAGAACAAAGGAAAATTAGGTTCGCCTTTTTTAACGTTGTCTCCAGGCAGTGGTGGCCGGCTGTCTTCTTTATATTTTATGAGTTATTGTGAAGAAAAGTTATTGTTTATGAATAAAAGTTTGGCAATATTTGGCAGGAAAGCTATCATACTGTTAAAATGTCTACGATGCATGCAATTATTATTAGAGCACATTCCCTCTCTGTATGTAGGTACATGTACATGCTTGCATGTATGTATAAATCTATACACACAAGAAGAGTACTGTATACATAGGAATATCACTTTTTGATTTTTACTGCGCCCCAGAATTGTAAGCCTGTTTGTGCGCGAGAACTGCCTCAAAAAACCGGCTGATTGCAACCTGAAATTGGACACGAACAACTTGGTCGAAAGGGATATCTCATTTTCTTGCTTACTGTACTTAAGTAGTGACACTGAACAAATGAAAATTCATTTTATTTCAAACTCTGTGAGGTGGACGTTTATCTTTTTGCGTCTTTATGTCGTTTTTTTGCAGTCAAAGCACTGAATCAAGCAAGGTTGGAGGCAAATATCAGAGCATATGGCGAGCCAAACTACAAGAACAAATGGCCGAGCCCATATGCTGTTATCAGTGGTGTATTACTCCTGCTTTCATTTCTAAAATACGTCTACAGTCCCCTCGGATGGTTGGCCCTCGGTGCAATTGCTGTTGGGATCATACCGATATTATTAAAGGCAGTTTCAGCAGTTCGGAATCTTACACTTGATATCAACATCCTTGTTTTAATTGCAGGTATGTTATGATCAGCCTTTTTCGTATTCCAGTAACACAAAAGCATTAAATTTGGTGATAGACACAGAGTTAGCTCTTGATGGAAACTTGCAGCGACCGGAGATATTACGTCTTAAATTGGATCGGCTGATGTTCAAATAGTTAGTCATGATGATTACAGGTCACGGTCTAGTTAATCTCAGTAAAAAATCTGAACATCTTGATCTATTAGCTCATTGTGGTGTCTGTCTTGGTATAATGGATCATAAATTTAAAATTGTTTAATTATAGTTCTAACAAATTATATGATATTTTGCAGTTTCAGGATCAATTGCCCTTCATGATTACTGGGAAGCTGCCACTATTGTCTTCTTGTTTACAATTGCAGAGTGGCTAGAGTCGAGGGCGAGCCATAAGGTCCGAAAACGGCAATCTCTGCCTTTTCTGTAGTTAATTTTGGAGAAGTGCTTTCTGATGATCAAAATTTTCATAATCATATAGGCTACAGCCGTTATGTCGTCGTTAGTGAATGTAGTACCCCAGAGGGCTGTCCTGGCTGATACGGGTGAAGAAATCAATGCAGACGAAGTCAAGTTGAATACGGTTCTAGCTGTGAAGGCTGGTGAAGTTATACCTATTGATGGAGTTGTTGTGGAAGGTAACTGTGAGGTGGATGAGAAGTTTTTGACGGGAGAGTCATTCCCTGTAGCCAAGCAGAAAGACTCCATTGTTTGGGCTAGCACGATCAATCTCAATGGTAACAGTTTGACACTTACTTGCTCGAAACCTTTGTGATATTGCCATGAAATTCATTTTCTAGGTGCACATTCTTTTAGGCTACATAACTGTTAAAACCACGGTGGTAACGGAAGATTGCGTGGTGGCCAGAATGGCAAAACTTGTAGAAGATGCTCAAAACAAAAAGTCGAGAACTCAAAGATTTATAGACAAGTGCGCCAAATACTACACGCCTGGTGAGTAAACTTTCACTAAGATACAAATATTTACTCAGTTAAACTTTTCTTGGAAATATTATGTTAATAGCAGAACTATTGAGGAAAACATAATCTTTCTGATTTCTCTTGCAGCCATAGTGGTGATATCAGCTTTTTTGGCCATAGTTCCGGTGGTATTCAAAGTCGAAAATAAGAAAGAATGGTACCACTTGTCGCTCGTCGTTTTGGTGAGTGGATGTCCATGTGCACTTCTTCTGTCCACACCAGTTGCCATGTTCTGTGCACTATCAAAAGCAGCAAGGCTTGGAGTTCTGTTCAAAGGAGCTGAGCATCTTGAAACTCTTGCTCGTATAAAGATCACGGCCTTCGACAAAACTGGGACGATAACAAGGGGAGAATTTCTCGTGGCAGATTTCAAATCTTCAGGATAATGTTAGCCTCAACACACTGCTCTACTGGTATGAGCTTCTCTTATGGTTTTTATCATTTTTGTGCAGGACTAATGAAGTATATTTCATATCATAGTCGAATTCTCCTTAACTGTCGAAGAGACCTTAGAATATGAGTTGAACATCTCCAGGATCTCAAGCATCGAAAACAAATCAAGTCATCCAATGGCAGCTGCTCTGGTTGATTTTGCAAGAGCACGAGGAATTGAGCCAAAGCCTGAAAAAGTGGAGAAATTTCAAATTTTTCCAGGTGAAGGGATTTTCGGGAGAATCGAAGATAACGACGTATATGTCGGAAACTGGAAAGTTGCTTCAAGAGTGGGATGTACTACAGGTGAAAAAACTCAATCTCTTCTACATTGAAACTCTGGAAAAAGTAGCACTTTCAACAGAATATGATCAGCTTAGTTGAATTTTACTGAAGAAGATAAGCATATTTTGTTTTGTTCTTTGGGCTTTTTCAGTAATAACCGTTGCACTTTTGCCATCCAGTTCCGAACTTAGAAGGTTATGACGTAGAAGGAAAGTCCGTTGGTTACGTTTTCTTGGGGCATCTCCTGCTGGCATCTTCTGTCTCTCTGATGCATGTCGAACGGGAGCAAAGGAAGCTCTGAAGGAGCTGAAGTCAATAGGCATCAAGACTGTGATGCTAACTGGGGATTCCTGCACGGCTGCCAAGCATGCACAGGCTCAGGTAAAATACGGATACCGTCGCAATCAGTAGCTACATGCAATTGTGTTTGTAATTTATTTCTGCAAACAAATTGGCTAATTAAATAATACCTCCATCAGTTAGGAAGGGCTTTAGAGGTTGTTCATGCTGAACTCCTGCCAGAAGACAAAGAAAGAATAATAAAAGAGCTTCAGAAAGAGGGTCCAACGGCCATGATAGGTGACGGTGTCAATGATGCTCCTGCATTAGCCACAGCAGATATTGGTATCTCAATGGGTGTATCCGGCTCTGCACTTGCAACAGAAACTGGAGACATCGTTCTTATGTCAAACGACATTCAGAGGATACCGAAAGCTTTACGTATTGCGAAGAAAGTTCGAAGGAAAATAATCGAGAACGTGATAATAGCAATTTCAACAAAGGCTGCGATTTTGGGATTAGCAATAGCCGGGCATCCCCTCGTTTGGGCTGCAGTGCTAACTGACGTAGGAACGTGCTTGTTAGTGATCTTCAACAGCATGCTACTACTGCAAGGTATCTCGACACAACGAAAACAATGTTGTCGGGCTACTACTAATTCACATGTCCATAAACAGAAGTGTAGGAGTACATCTGGCTGTTCCTCATACCGATAACTCTTCTTGCTTTGATGTTGAATCTCAAAAGAAGTGTCAGCCTCAAACATGCTCCTCCAAGACGTGCTCTTCTGATTCAACTTCTTGTGGGAAAAAGAAATGCTCGAACGCTGCTAAAGGGCACGGTTGTGATGCACATTCTCATCACCACAATGATGCACATTCTCATCACCACTGTGAAGCCAAAGCTATGGATCATCATGATTTGAGATCAGAGAGAATACATTGTCATCAGCACAACAAGGCAAAAGCTATGGATGATCAAAATTTTGAGTCCCATACAACACACAGCCATGGTTGTCCTGAGAAGGAGAGCTGCTGTAAGAAAAAAAGTTGTTCAAAATCAGCTCGAAGGCACAAACATGACGGGCTCCATGAGACGGCAGACAAACAAAAATGTGAGCATAAGGGGTCTTCACAATCCCCAATATCTGATGAGCAGGTGATGCATAACAATCATTGCATGGAAAACCACTGTGCAAAACACGACGATGAGCTCAACGGACGAACATTGCATGGATGTCGCAACAGCTTGAGAAGAGAATGCTGCAAAGGTAACGGAAAGGTAGGAACTAGTTTGAGAGGACTGTCAGAAATTGTGATCGAGCAATAATACGTAAGCAAGTGTAAGAATGATGAACCTTTACAGATTCGGCCTCTGGATACGTAATTAGTCAAAGACATTTCAGAATCAATTGAAAGTGGATAGTGCAAGAAGGATGATGATCAGGATCTATGAACTTAATCAGAAAGTGTTTCTAAATACAATATTGTATCATCTGCAGAAAGAAGGATTTGGACCAAAGGTGCAAGCCTCTGTTGGAGTTTATCATGTCTGCCCACTGGGAATTTCTCAACTAGTTTGTCCTGATATTTGCGATTCAAACTAGTTGTCAAAATTCCGAACTAATGTTCTTTCAAGATTTTGCCCATCATGTCTTATTTTTGTGTACGGTAAGACTGAGGTCTCGCAATCAAGAAATTTTACGTGTTTATTTATTTATATGAGTAATTAAAGCCTTATTATAAGATGATATATAAATTTGAATGTAATGATCGATATTTACACATCTGAAATTTGTAAAATATGAAATAATATTACCAACTAACTAAAGAAATCTTTATTATTATTCCATGTCTGGATCGACATTTTCAATCGAAGATTCGAGTTGGTTAAAAATGTTGGAGTTGTTAATTCTCCTTCATACATGTAATTAGCTACGTAGGTTATCCAGAAACAGGGCTGGTAACAAAGTATTGGTACTTGTAGTGAAGAGGAAATAATATTCATGCATTGTATTTTAATTTATAAAGAAATTATGATAAATTACAATGAACTCTCATGAAACTTGGTATAATTACGAATAACTCTCATTGTTGGAGAAATTACCAATATTATTAATGTTTGATAAGATTATGTAATTTTTGGACAAAGGCCTCAAATTGTTCACTTGCCTTTGTTGTATTTATTTTATTAAAAAATTGTTAAAAAAAAAAGGGATGAAGTGGATAAATATTTTGAAAAAATTGTCTACTGGTCCAAAAAAAAAAATCAATTTCTTTTTAAAAATAAGTAAAATTATAATTTATAGTCTGGAAGTGCATTTTAATTAGTTTATCATAAAAAATAGATGAAAATTTAACTGAAACTAACAAATTATACTAGTTGTCGGCCGACTAGTAAAATTAGCTGGTTTTGATATTTTTCAAATGACAATAAAATAGTTGTAATTATGTCAAATTTCAAAATAAGTCGTTATAATTTACCCGAAAAATTAAGCTCTATGTATGTGATGTTCGGTTTGAAAGTCGTTTGGGTCTTACTATGAACACTGCTTTAACAAGGGACATATTTTTCCCCGAAGATGCACTCATCCAAATTTGACGTCAAGACCTTAGGAAATTTTGAACTCAATTTGTTCCTTGGGAACCAATAATGGACACTAGCAGTAGAGTCATACTCCACGTTTGTGTTTAAATTTATTTATTTATTTGCTGTCATCAGAGGATAAAGTTATATTTCCTGTTGTTTCTAGCGATTTCTTTGACTAATTAAAAGTGTTGTTGTAAATTTAGAAAAATATTATCATTTTAATACAAAGAATTTACAACCCACCACTCCACGTTTCTCTCTCACGTTTATATTTTTTATAATTTTTATATTTTTAATAAACCCACAATTATTATATAAGGATAATAACGTTGACCTCCCATGTTATTATGGGAATACAAATTCTCCTCTCTTATTATAAAAATTACATAGGTTATTATCATTATAAATTGGTCCCTTCATTAGTTAAACTAGCATTCGATGTTGATTCCAATCCAAATATTTTTTAAAAATTATTATATTGTTGTAAAATTTTTACTTTATTATGCACACGTATAAATATTTTGTATATACTAATTAATTCAATAATTCACAGCTCATATAAAAACAAATTCAGATCATCTATGTCTAATTTCCTATCAAAAGATATTGAAAGAGTGCAACCGAACCACACTCGCTTCCTAAATTCCCGACGCTTCAATTCGTTGACGGTTGATATCCAATGGTACGACCAAATTCTTTTCAATATTTCTCATGCCATATCAAATTTCTTAAGTAGTTTTGCTGACATACCCGATTTGTGTACTTAAAATTTTAAATTAATGCGTTTACCTATTTCAATATATTTATTAAATTAAATTATTATAAGTGAAAAATAATAAGTTAATTTCAAGTAAAAAATAGAACAACCTGCCCAAGTCAACTGTAATGGTAGATATTGCTTTAATTATTCATAATTATCGTATATTGACTATTAATGATTAAAATTCATACAATCGTAGTCGATTTAGAGGCATTATAGTAATAGAAGTTCTCTGGTTAGAAATTTCCTTTGGAAATCTGTTCTTGTAAATTTTGCACACAGGAACTCAAGAAGGTTGGAAATGGAGGCCATTGACAAAAATGTGGGGAAGAAGTTCCAGAAAAGCTACTTTGATGTACTGGGGCTTTGCTGTTCCTCGGAGATTCCATTGATTGAAAGAATTCTTAGTCCACTTGATGGAGTTAAGGACTTTTCTGTAATAGTTCCTACCAAAACAGTGATTGTTGTTCATGATTCTCTCCTCATCTCCCAGATTCAAATAGGTAAAAACTATACTTTTTCATAACTATGATACGATTTCTTTAAATAGTTTTGTTCTTTATTTGTGTGTATTTTTGTCATAATTTTCGTTTGCAATAATTCATGCGTTGCTGATTTTAATTCTATGGATGAATTTTAGTTCGCTGCTCAATCCACCAAGAGAACAGGTGGATGAGAAAATAAAGGAAATATTAGGTTTGTTGGCTTTCTGGCTGTGCAACAATTAGTTTTTACTTTTTCTAGAGTTAAATTCATTTTAACCCGGTCCCGTGATATGAAAAAATATCAAAAAGTAACTCATAATAAATTTAAATATAAAAAATTATCCTTATGTTATAAGAAATTACTCAGACCAACCCCTGTTCAACCTGGTCTAAGGGGTTTTTTGAAATTTTTTCATATCACAAGGGTGCAATTAATATTTTATTTTTCTCAAGAGTTTTCCCCTTTTTCTAGTGTTGTCTCCAGGATGTGGCTGCAGCGTTCTTGATATTTAATGAGTGATTCAGGGATGGACGAGTGAAAGAGTAGTTATAAAAAAGTGGCAAGATTTGTGGAGGAGAAGTATCATGTTGTTGATCATGTCTATGATGCATGCACTTCTTGTTTTCGAGCATATTCTCCTCCCCGTATGTGCAACTTTTTAATTTTTACTGCGCCCCAGGCCCGTAATCCTGTTGTACGTGGGAATTGCTCCGTCGAATGCAATATGAACTTGAATTACTAACAACTTAGGTCAAAAGGGATACCTCATTGTCTATCTTTTGTACTTGATAAGTGACATTGATTGAATAAAAATTGATATTATTTCACCTGTGGTAGAGATTTATGTCCTTTTTTTGGCGTGTGTGTTGTTCTTTTGCAGTTAAAGCACTGAATCGAGCAAGGTTGGAGGCAAATGTGAGAGTACAAAGCGAGCCAAACTACAAGAACAAATGGCCAAGGCCATATGTCGTTATCAGCGGTGCATTACTCCTGCTTTCATTTCTAAAATACGTTTACAGTCCCCTTGGATGGTTAGCCATCGGAGCAGTTGCCGTTGGAGTGCTTCCGATTTTGTCAAAGGCAGTTCTGGCAATTCGCAATCGTACACTTGATATCAACGTCCTTGTTGTGATTGCAGGTAGATTGTCTAGTAGCCACACATAGGTCCCGGAAGGGACATGTAGCAACCTAATAACACATTACATCTTGCAGTTTCAGGATCAACTGCTCTTCATGATTACTGGAAGCTGGCACTATGTGTTCTTGTTTACAATAGCTCAGTGGCTAGAGTCTAGGGCAAGCCATAAGGTCTGAAAATGGAGATGTCTGTCTATTTTTGAGTTGATTAATATTCTAGAGAAGTACTTGCTGATGATGAATTTTTTCTTAATATATACAGGCTACAGCTGTTATGTCATCATTAGTTAATGTAGTACCCCAAAGGGCTGTCCTAGCGATACAGGTGAAGAAATCAAGCAGACGAAGTCGATTGACACGGTTCTAGCTGTGAAGGCTGGTGAAGTATATTGATGGAATTGTTGTAGATGATCGATGACAAGTTTGCAGGAGATCATTTCCTGTAGCCAAGGAGAAAGACTCCCTTGTTTGGGCTGGCACGGTCAATCTCAATGGTAACAATTCGACCTTTCCTTGCTCTGCCCTTTGTGATATTGCCATGAAATTTGTTTTCTATATGCACAATTTTCAGGCTATATAACTGTTAAGACTACGGCAGTAGCAGAAGATAGCGTGGTGGCCAGAATGGCGAAACTTGTAGAAGATGCTCAGAACAAAGAACTCAAAGATTTATGGACAAGTGTGCCAAATACTACACTCCTGGTAGTAATTTCAAGATCTTTTCCTGCCAAACTCATAAGATAAAAGTATTTACTCTGTTAAGCTTTTGTTTGGACCTAGGATTTTACTACTAGAATTATTGAGGAAAATATTCCTCTGTCAGGATATAGAGCAAAGCAGGAAAGAAATGCTTGTACAAATATATGAACATGTGATATATGTTCTGATTAATTTGACATAATGCCATCTCTATTCTCTTTTTTATGAAATTGTATATTCTTAAAACCTTAAGAATTTGTTAGGTCTTTAAAATCATTTACTTACATGTTGACATATTCTTAACAAACTTTCTTGTAGCCATACTGGCGATAGCGGCTTTCTTGGCCATCGTCCCTGTGGCGTTCAGAGTCAAGAGTAAGAAAGAATGGTACCATTTGGCTCTTGTTGTTTTGGTGAGTGGATGTCCATGTGCACTTGTCTTGTCCACACCAGTTGCCATGTTCTGTGCGCTATCGAAAGCAGCAAGGCTCGGAGTTTTGTTCAAAGGAGCCGAGCATCTTGAATCTCTTGCTCGTATAAAGATCATGGCCTTTGACAAAACTGGGACGATAACAAGGCAGAATTTTTTGTGTCAGATTTCATATCCCTCCAGGATAATGTTAGCCTAGAAAGAGTGCTCTATTGGTATCAGACCTTTTTTCTTTTTTTATCATCTTTGTGTGGGATTAATGAAGTATATTTCATATAGCACTTGAATTTCCATAACAATAGAAGATGCCTACAGAGTATGAATTGTACATCTCTGGTAATATTTCCAGGATTTCGAGCATTGAAAGCAAATCGAGCCATCCAATGGCAGCTGCTCTGATTGACTTTGCAAGAGCACATGCAATTGAGCCGGAGCCTGAAAAAGTGGAGAAATTTCAAATTTTTCCAGGAAAGGGATTTATGGGAGAATTGAGGATAAAGACATATACATTGGAAACTGGAAAGTTGCTTCAAGAGCAGGGTGTACCTCAGGTGAAAAACTTGATCTCTGCTATATTGAATCCCTAGGAAAAGTAGCACTTTTCAACAAAACAGGTTTGTTAAAATTTGATGAATTTACCTAGTTGAACTCTACCAAAGAAGGTATGCATATTTTTACATTTTTCTTTTGGGCTTCTTCAGCAATAACCTTTGCACTTGTTGACATCCAGTCCCGAAATTAGAAGGTTATGACATAGAAGGAAAGTCTTGGTTACATATTCTTGGGGTCATCTCCTGCCGGCATCTTCTGTCTCTCCGATGCATGTCGAACAGGAGCAAAAGAAGCATTGGAAGAGCTGAAGTCAATGGGTATCAAGACTGTTATGCTAACTGGGGATTCTTACACAGCTGCCAAGCATGCAGAGTCTCAGGTAACTAGTGATTCAGCCTTTGAATTTGAAGTTCTTTTGCATAACTGCACATTCAGTAGTTAAAAGGCAATTATTTCTAATTAAATACTATCTCAATCAGTTAGGAGGGATTTTAGAGGTTGTTCACGCTGAACTCCTGCCAGAAGACAAGTAAGAATAATTAAAGAGCTCCAGAAAGAGGGTCCAACAGCCATGACCGGTGATGGTGTCAATGATGCTCCAGCATTATCCGAAGCAGAAGTTGGTATATCAATGGGCATAAATGGCTCTGCACTAGCAACAGAGACTGGAGACATCGTTCTTATGTCAAACGATATTCAAAGGATACCAAAAGCTTTACGTACAGCAAAGAGAGTCCAAGGAAAATAATCGAGAATGTGATAATAGCAATTTCAACCAAGGCTGTGGTTTTGGGATTAGCAATAGCCGGTCATCCACTCGTTTGGGCTGCTCAGTCCTAACTGATGCCGGTACATGCTTGTTAGTCATCTTCAACAGCATGCTGCTACTGCAAGGAACTCCAACACAAGCAGAAAAATGTTATCGGTCTACTACTAAAGCAAATGTCATCCAAAAACAGAAGCGTATTACAACAACTCGCTGTTGCTCAAGTACTGATAATTCTCCTTGTTTCGATGTTGAATCTCAAGATAAGTGTCGGCTTCATCATGCTCCTCCAAGAAGTGTTCTTCTGATTCTATTTCTCGTGCGGAAGAGAAATGCTGCAGCGCTGCTAACGACCACGGTTGTGATGCAAATTGTCATCTCCTCCATGAGGCCAAAGTTATGGATCATCAAGATTTGGAATCAGAGATAGTACCCATGCACGATGGTTATTCGTCTAAGGCGAGTTGCTGTAAGGAAAATAGTTGCTCAAGATCGGCTGAAAGGCACAATGACGGGCTACATGACAGAGTAGTAGAGGAGCAGAAATTTGAGCAAGAGGGGTCTTCAAGTTCAAGCTATGGTTGTTCAGAGAAGGTGAGTTGCTGTAAGAAAAATAGTTGTTCAAAGCCTGCCGAAAGGTGCAAAAACGGCGGCCTCTATGACATTACTAGTCCACTAGAGGATTTTACCAACTTTAGGTTGCATTTAATAATAAACCTTTCAAATATGTTTGGATAATTCTAAATTTAAAGAATTTTAAATTTTTCCATTCTAATTTTGAAGTATGCTTTATTGAATACAGGTGGATTTCAAATTTTGGAGTCATTTGAAATTCTTTCTCCAAATTATTCAAACAAATTCAAATCCATCCATTCAAATACACCCTTAGGGAATTTTTGAAATTATGATATTCTTTTTCAATTTTTTTGATTTTCTTGGAAATTCTGGTTAGGGGATTTATGGTTAATTTGTGAAATTAGATTAATTTGGATTAGGTTCACTTAATATTGGTATAGTCATATCATTAACTTGACCTTTTAGGACAAGTTTCTGATTTAGGATTTTCCTCAATTTTAGTATAATTTAAGATTATATTAGGTAAATGTAAATGTAAACTGCTTAATTATAAACTAATGTAGAACCCATGCTATGCACAGTTATATAATTTTTTCCTTTAAAAATTAAAAAATATTTATAATATATTACTTAATAAAGGAATCGATTTCGTAAAATAAACTTTTGCCCTTTTAATAAATAAAGCATAATAGTTTTAAATTTTTAGTCCATCTTGATTATTATTGAAAATTATATTTCTACACATACAATATTTTCTACTAACCAAAATTTGTATTTATAAGGATAACTTTTATAATATTATTACACTCTATTTAATATATAGATCACTTTTTATTTTTAACAAATATCCAACTTTATAGAAAAATATAAAAAAGAAAGAATTAATTAAATCATAGTTATTAATGGCGCACCATGGCGTGCGCCATGGCGCAAGGAGGCGAGGCGCAAGCCCAGCGGCATTTTTTGAAAATGGCGCTGGGTTTCGTCATAGCGGTGGAAAGGCACACCTTTGTGCGAGGCGCAAAGGCACGCTAAGGCGTGCTTTTTGCAAGGTTTGCACGAAGCCCAGTTTTCCTCAACAATGAGATAGTGACAGAGGGTGGCTACAAGGACAGGGTATGCGCGTGGAGGCTGCGCCGAGCTAGGGTTCCATCGGCGATGCCGATATGGAACTTCGGCAGCGACGGCAGGCAAAACTAGGGTTTCAAAGAATGAGAACTAGGGTTTCACAAAAGGAGAAAAGAAAAAAAAAGAAAAAAAAGAAAAGAAAAGGGAATAAATATTTAAGAGAAAGTAATTGGAAATGTAGGGTTTTTTAAACCTTGTAACTTTTTTTTTTTAAATCACAGAATAATGTAAAAGAAAAAGCAAAAAAGAGAAAAACACTTACTAATATGATATAATTATTAATATAATTTTAATTATTTTAATTGTTTGTGTAATATTGAAGTTAAAATATACTAATATATTATATATAATTATATTATATAGATATGCGCCGTACTGTAAAAATGCGCGCACCGCGCAGGTGCGCCATGGCTCCAGGGCACCTTTGCACCATGGCGCGCCGTGCGCCTTTAACAACTATGTATTATTTTTTATAATTCACCATTCATCTAAGACGATCTTACTTTTAAAAAAAAAAAAAAATAGAAAGCAAGAACAAAAAGTTAATTACTTTAATAAATTATAAGAAAGACAACTAAAAAAAAAGAAAGAAAATAAAGAAAGATGGACCAAAAAATAATAATTTAAAAAAATTCAAAAGCTCAATATCATTTCAGAAATTTGAATAAAAAAAGATAAGGAGTACATTGTCATGAAATGAGAAAATAAAATGAGTACAAATAAAATAAATGGCCAAGTTTAATTAAATCATAAATATAGCAACATTATCAATGTTCATAAAAGAAAAAAATGACATCCTTTGGTATAAGATAAAATTTTCTTTGAATAAGAATTTTTTGAAAAATACTCGAATTACACACATATGAAAATATATATTTTATAAATGTAAAGTAAGCATATGATCGTAGATTTAGTTGAATCAAATTTAGGTAGTCCAAGGAACAAATTATATGTAAATTAAAATCTGGTGATGCCCCATCGTGTAAAACATCATATGGATACAAACTACTACTACTACTACTACTAATAATAATAATAATAATAATAATAATAATAATAATAATAATAATGATAAAATTAAAAAAGAATAAAAAAAGGTTTAATTGATGAAAATACAATATATATATATATATAAAAATAGGTGTGTAAAAACATAAAAAAATGATAAATATTTAAATAAAAATAATAACTAAAAATATCATATTAAGTAGAATCATATAGATAATATTATTTAAAATATGTAACTATCAGCACAAACCTATAATATATTTAAAAAATGGGTGTATAAAAATTTCACAGGTAAATATTTAAACAAAAATAAAAACTAAATGGCATTTTGAGTAGAATTATATAAATTAATATTAAATAAAATATGTACTTATTAATACTAAATGAATTTGTTCTTTTTATTGTAAAAAATCTGAAAAAGAACAAAAATAATAAAACTATAAAACAAAAATTTAATAAACTGATTGACCATAATATATAAAAGAAATTCCAAAAAAGATACAGGGATAAGTATTTAAACAGTAATAAAAACTAAATCATAATTTGAGTAGAGTTATACAAATAAATATTAAATGAACATATATTGATCAACAGTAAATAAATCTATTTATCATTATAGAAAAATAAAATATAAAATTTGAAATAGAATAATAAATAAAATTATAAAATAAAATTTTAATGGATGTAATTATAATAGATATGTATAAAAAGACAAAAAAAAGGGATAATTTAGATAAAAATAAAAACTAATATCAAATTAAGTAGAATTATAAATAAATGTTAAATAAAACTATGTATTTATTAACACTTAATATATTTGTTCCATTTTGTTGAAAAACAAAAGCAAAATAGAAAAGAAATTTAAAAAAGAAAAAAAATTAAACATAAAAATTTAATTATAAACTATAATATATTAGAAAACTAGCATATAAAAAATACAAAGAGAAATATACAAATTAATATTAAATAAATGTATTATTTCACTTTTCATACTCAAAGTATACGTCTTTTTCAGTTTTAGGTACCCAAATTTCTAAGTCATCAGACTTTAACACCCAAAATTTTTAGTTTTCATCCACCTGAGTACCCTCCGTTAAGTCAACCGTTAAAACTAACGGTCAACCCAATTTTAGAGAGAAAATTAGGCGGGAATTTGTCTCTGTAAGGGCATGTTTGACTCCAATTTATTCAACATATAAAAAAATCTATTTTAATTTTAATTTCTTAATTGAGGACAATAATTTTAAAAAAATACATATTTCATCCAATTTCTATAAAAAAAATATATATACCAATTTTACTGGAAAAAAAAAAAAAGCACTTCTCTTTTTTTTGCTTGGCCACAACAAAGATGTTGTTATACTCTATTTATCGAGGGTTTATGTTATATTTTTTTCATACTTTTTTTTTTAATTATTTTAACAAATGTTCTTTTTTTGGCTTTTTTTGTGACAAATGAAATCTAAATTTTTAATAAATTTATAAACAAAATTCTCTCAACCTAAAATAATAATTGAAATGTATATTTTTTATTTTATGCACAAACAACGGTATAATATATAAAAATATGGATATGTAATTTTATTTGACTCAAAAGTACATTGACACCCTTTGAGTGGCTTATTCAATTTTTCTCTATTTATTTTTTCCGAATAATCTTAGTGGTGATTGATCATAAGAATATGTTAGTTTTCTTAAATTATGACTAGACAATTATCTCCGTATTTAGCATGTATTTTTATTTCCATAATGATTTTAATTGGAAGAAAATATTTGAATTGGTATTTCCATAACAATTTGGATTTTTTTAACAGAAATTGGGTTTTTTTTTACATTATTGTCTCAATTATAAAATTAAATTAAAATAGAATTTTCGGTGGGTTGAATAAAATAACAGTCAAACACGCCCTTATATAGACAAGATCTCGCCTATTTTTTCCTCCAAAATTGGTTTGACTGTTTGTTTTAGCGGTAAACCTAACGAAGGGTACTCAGACGGATGAAAATTAAAAAAATTGGGTATCAAGTGTAATGACTTGAAAACCTGACGTACCTTCAGTTACGAAAATGAAATTATCCCTAAATGCTAATATGATAAAGAACACAATCATTAGGTAACCAAAATTTTTTAATTTGGATGACACAAATAATGTATATTTACAGATTTAATTTGGTTTGGATATTTTTAGTGTTAATAAATACAATTAAATTATAAGAATAAACTCATATAAGATAAATATGCATTGAATTAATATCATATAAAACTTAATGTTAACACATAAAATTATATAAGATAAACACAAAATTCAATTATATTATATTTAAAATTTGGGATAAATACAAAATATATACAATTCTATTATATATGATTTTGATTTGGTTTGGACATAAAATTTGGGATAAATATAAAAAAAAAATTAATATAGTAAAAATATATGATAGTTTTAAAAAATATTTTTTTTTCTTGTTAGTTAAAAAAATCAGTTATATCTTGAAGATAAAATTTTAGATTAATACAAAACAAATATCTAACATATGTAAAATATGTGATGTTTCTAACCAGTGTTTTATAGTAATTTAAAATTTGAGACAGATATTTTGGATAAATTCGAAATAAATAATTATGATATTTAAAATAAATAATGTTTCTTTTGAATAAATTTTTTGACAATTAAAAAATTCAATTACAATACTAAAGATAAGATTTTGGATAAAGACAAAATAAATATTTAATATATTTAAGTAGATGTGTTTCTAACCAATGAGATTTTTTCATGTCAATTAAAAATTTTAAAAAAATTATCAAAAATTAGTATCAAGTCAAATTTGACTTAATTTTAGTCAAACTTCGTTCTGCTATATATATATATATATATAGATAGATAGATAGATAGATAGTCTAAAATACTTTAATCTAATAATCCTTGTTAGTTCAAATGTGCTCAAAAGTACTTGATAATTGCCAAAATTAAACCATTTTGTTTAAGTAGTTTTGATTAGGAGTGCAAAGGAGTCGAGCTCGGCAAGCTCAGAAATGGGTAGTAGACAATGTGCTCGAGCTCGATTGACACGAGTCGAGCTCAAACTCACAAGCTCAATATACAAAATCAACACAATGCCAAACAAACGTTTAACTTAAATAGCATAAACTATTTATTCATTACCCCGTAAGGAAGGTTGAAAGTAATAAATCCAATTCACAGTAACCTCAAGCAATATGGTGGCTGGTTGTTTGGAAATTCATTCCCAAACTATACACAACAACAATGATACAAAAATCCAGCCAAAGCCCAAGCACAATTAAACAAAGCCAACAAAAATTCAATCAGGCATTTCATCAAACACCTTGAAAGCAAAACTTGTTTTCTTCTGCAAACGGTGAAAAAAAAAAAATACAAAGAAGAAAAGTACCTGTTAATGGGGGAGTCGGAGGTGTGGGTGTGTCGTGTGCCGATGGATTTGTGGGTGTGAAGCTGGAGTTGGAGTTCCACAATCTTTTCCTTCTTCGCGCGCGCGAGAGAGTTCAGAAAGGGTCAGGGAAAGAGAGTTCTCACATAATCACATTACAAATATTTAAGGTTTTAACTGTCCTGACTTCATACCTTTTTCTTTTTTTATTTTTTATTTTAATTTTAATAAATTAATTGATTGATTTATTTATTTAATAAATATCGAAATAACTAATATATTTCTTTCTATACATTAAATAAATATAGAGATAAGATAACTAATAACAAATATATATTGTTGTAGTTGAAATCAAAATGTATTGAATTGTTGATTACACTTGTTTTTAAATATATAAAACTAAAATATCATATTTTTAATATCATCTAAAATTAAATATGATATATTGATTAGCAATTCTAATATATGGTGAATTTCAAAAGTAAATGCATTTTGTTGTAGCAGATATTAAAAGTATAACCATAAAATTCATATGCATTATATTAAATATTTATTTTAAAAAAAATATCAAAATATACTAAATTGTTGATTAAACTTTTCTTTTTATATAATACAAACTAAAATACTGTATTTTAATATCATCTAAAACTTAAATATGGGACATGGATTAATAATTCTAATGTATAGTGAACGAATGCATTTTGTTGTAGTGGATTGAAATTGTAACGATAGAATTTATGTGCATTATATTAAATATTTATTTACAAAAAAATTATCTAAACGCATTAAATTTTTTATTAAACTTATTTTTAGATAATATAAATCAAAAGACCATATTTTAATATCATCCAAACTAAAATATGATATATTTAGCAATTCTAATATATGGTGATTTTTTAAAATAAATGCATTTTATTGTAGTGGATATTGAAATTGTAATGATAAAATTCCTATGCATTATATTAAATATTTATTTACAAAAAAAATATCAAAATGTACTAAATTGTTGATTAAAGTTTTATTTTAGATAATATAAATCAAAATACCATATTTAAATTTATTTTTAAATAATAAATAAAAATATCATATTTTATTATTATATAAAATTAAAATAATAGATATACTGACTAATAATTCTAATATATGGTGACATTTGTATATAAATTTGATATAGTATTGAATATACACTTAAATAATGCTTATAAAAAAAATAAAAAAATCACAAACATAAATTATAGAGCTCAAGCTCGAGCTCCCCAAGAGCTCAAGCCCGAATACGAGCCAATTCGGCTCACCTTGCACCCCTAATTTTGATCATAATTACTTCAACAATACTCAAAATACTTCATATTACTTGATGTGGGCTTGGACCCAAGATAGTCTTGGGCCTTCCTCCCTTTCCTGGCTAAACCAAATTAGGCCTAAAGGGTCGAAAAAGGCCTACATAGCATTTGAATTCATTTTTTGAGTATTTTTTTGTGTTTTGTAGAAAAGAGATAAAAATAAAAATAAATAAATAAATATGTTTTAAGTTTGACGGATCCGCTTGTTTTCCAATAGGACAGGCTTGGGCCAACACGATCTAATCATAAGTCCGATTGAATTAGGCCTTTGGATAAGAGGCACCTGGCACCATCCTAAAGCACTCTTGTTGTATTTTTTTATTTCAAACTTACATATTATCAGCATACGTCTTCACTACTACTTAAACGAAAATACTTTTCAAGTAAAGAAAAAACAAAATAAACATAATTACCCTAAAAACACCTAAAAAATACTTAAATTAAAATGCTTTAAACTAAATAAGCAAATTATTAGTCTAAAAATCAATTATTTCAAATCTCAACAACAACGTAGCATGAGTGTGCCCAAAATCAAAGAATCGACTTTCAAAATAATACAACTAAATTAAATGTCCTAATCAACTAAGACTACTTAAAGCTATTTAGATTGAACTTATGTTCAATTTAGACCACTTGGAATTTAGGTTGTACTTAGACACTACCTACTCACTTAAATTAGTGCCAAATTGTCGTTTTTTGTTTCTTGAAATGTGAAACGACAGCATGTGGGGTTTGTTTGTTTGCTAGAATGCATTGTTTCCTATTATTTGTGAAACATCAACCTTTGTAGTATAAAATTGTCATTTTGTTTTCTAAAAAGCGTTTATTGCTATTATTTATGAAACGACGCAGTATATATATAGGGTGTCAAATTGTCGATATTTTGCTGCTTCAACTGTGTTTTTGCTGTTTTTTGTGAGATGTCTTGTGTGGGGTGCCAAATTATCATTGTTACTTTGGCACCATGTGGGATATGCTCTTCTACTGCTGATTTCTATTTGTCTTGTGGGAATAACTAATACGAGGGTAAATTACAACGATCTCCCTTGAGATTTAGCATAATTACGAATACCCTTTGTTGTTTGAAAAATTACCAACACTCCCCCTTAATGTAACGATCGTCTAACAATTAGCCCAATCTGTTAAGTTTTCATCTATTTGTATGGTGAATTGACCAAAATACTATTGTGGATTAAAAATTGTGATTTTACTTTTTTTTATGGACTAAGTGGATAATTATTTTTTATAATTTTAAAAAGACATTCATCCATCTCGTTTGATTTTTTTTATGAGTTTTAATTTTTTTTTTTAAAAAATAACAAAGAAATACAGTAAGGGCAAAGTTAACAATTTCATACCTCTATCTAAAAATTACATAATTTTATCAAGCATCAGAAAGTATTTGTAATTATACCAAACTTTAAATGAGGTAGTTGTAATTTGTATGTCGATGATATCTCTACCTGATCGTAGTAGTGGTCATGGTAAGGGGTGGGATGTTCCACCACCCCCAATTTGATGCTCTCAGAGCTCTAAAAATGTCAACATTAAGTCCAGTTTTACACCCTCTAGTCAATTCTAAAAATGTCAACATTAAGTCCACTTTTACACCCTCTAGTCAATTCTCAGTATAGCATTCAACCAGCAGTGTGTAGCAAGAGGGCTCGGCATCCATCGCATCTCATTATATTATCGGAACGTATCACATTCACCTTATCATGTTATTCCAAAACATGCTACCCAAAATTTTATTTAGGGATAATTATATTTTCACCTCTTAATTTATGGGTTATTTATATAAATTATCTTTATCTTTTACATAATTACATATACATTTATCAAAATATTATTACCACTTACACAAACAACCTTTATTATTTTGAAAAATTACACACACACACTCTCTCTCTAAAAGTGTTAGTATCATTAGATAAGCTACCCCTATTTTTTAGCTGTCGTCAGAGGTAGTTTTTATAGTTATGCAAAAAATAAGGATGGTTTGTATAAATAGACAATAGGTCAACGGGTGTTAATATAATTATCTCTTTTATTTATAATATTTTGAAAGAAAAGGAATGACAAGTTAATTTGAAAACATAAAGGACATAAATAATCAACTAATTGAAGGATATTGAAAGTGGGCTTGCAAATCAATGATATTTTAGTTTTTCAGTGGTTAAGGTTGATGTTTTATAAATAAGTTTAAAATTATGAGTTTAAATTTTATTACATATGTGGATATTTATCTGGCTTTAAATTAATTTAATTTATTTATTGATGTATTGATTGAACATATATACTACTCAATTTATTATATTGATGAAATCATATATTGCTTCATTAATAATAGGGTAAATTACACTTAGACCCCGTCTGAAATGCGAAATTATACTTTCTCCAAAAGAAGTTTCAAAATTACAATTATACCCCCTCCAAAAATTCACTGTTTACACCTGAACTCTCATTTGTTACGATTTGGACGAAAAATGCTGATGTTATAAAAAAAATACATAAAAGAATTTAGTTTTACGTACCCCTCATTTAACATCATCATGTAATAACTTATAAGGAAAAAAATATAGTAACACTAACCTCATTCCATACATATTGCAGTTATTCTCTTATAAGCACAAAAATATATATGAAAATATTAAATAAGGAGCAAAACTAAAAATTTAAGTAATTTTTTTGTTAATTTCAGCATTTTTGGTCCAAAACCTAACTGAATGGGATTATGTGTAAATAGAGAATTTTTTAAGGGGTGTAAGTGTAATTATAAATATTTTTTTGAAAAAAAATATAATTTTATATTTTTAGAGGGGTATAAGTATAAGCAATCCTTAATAACCACAATTATTAAGAAAAAAAAAAAAAGTGGGCAAGCAAGAGAACCACGTTCGGCTTCTATATTCCTCCATAGTGAAATTCTTGATATTTCTTTCTCATTATTTCTTCATTGCTTGCTTGACCATTCCATTAATTCCACCGTTGTTTGAATAATTATTAGAGAATTGTTGATAATATTTATCTCTCTTTTCCGATAGCTAGCTGGATACTATATTCTAGGAATAATTACACTCTCCTCCCTTGAGATTTGATGTAATTATACATAAATTCCCTGTAATTTGAAAAATTACATCTAGCACCCCTAAGGTTAGCTCCATATAACAAATAAGTCACTCTGTTAGTAAAAATTCAATGAATTTACTGATATTAACAAAAAAATTGAGTGAAATTAATATTTACGCTCGATTGACTTATTACTGAAGTATTGTAGGTCAAATATTTTTTTTGGACTAAACTATCCTTATAACAATGAAGATATACCTCCTCACATGCATTAACGCATGAAAATATATGATGGTAATTTGATCATAAAAAACGTATTTGAACTACAATAAGTTAATAATAAGTCAATCAGTGGTAAATATAATTTTTCTGTTTATATCAACAATTCGGTGAATTTTGACTTACGAAGAGACTTATTTGTTAGATGAAAATAAATTCAAGAGGTACTAAATATAATTTTTCTAATTATAAAAAATTTATATATAATTACATCAAATATCAGGAGAGGAGAATGTAATTATCTCTATATTCTATTCCCATTTCCCCACTCGAAAGCATATCTGATTTCAACCATTCTTGGCCAGACCCCACCCCCCACATGGACACTTATTGAGGCCAAAAAAGTTAGATAGATTGCCCATATTTGGCAAGTTTCCCTTTGTTTTCAATATGGCATGAGAATCTGAATGATTTTTTGTGGCTGCCACTTTCGGAAAGTTGACCCTTACAAAGAATATTTTTTCAGGCCCCATTCAACGCTGCCGTTTCATTTTTCATTTTTTAATTTTTTTTCCATTATCAAGAAAAGGGAAAAAAATTATACATCTTTTTTTCCATTATCGATCCCGTTTCTCTGCCTATATAAAGGGTGAAAAATGCTTCAATCGAATGTGAAGGTAGAGACCTATTCGGCACATTGTGTGTGTTTCTCTTGCAGTCTTGCATGGAGTGGTGGAGAATGGTTTGCAGCCAAGGATGACTTGCCGGCGGTATTGGTTTCTGCATAATGCCGTTGCTCTTCCGGCCCGGCAAGTTGTTCTTGGCTACAGTTCGTTCTCTGCTTATCATGCCAGGCTCAATTGATTTATCTACATGTTCCTGGCGTATGTTTATGTCATGGCGATGAAAATACCGCATGAAAATGGGGTGTCAGAGATGAAAATTTAAAGGTGGATTCATTTTCGTCTCTAATGGAGATAAATATAATTAGTTTGATGCAGCCAAATGTAGTCGTTGATCGTTAGAATCTTCTCAATTTGATTTTTATTAAATTGAATTCTCTATTTCAAACTCGTTGCATCTTTTTACATATTTAATACATATATATATACACTATGTATATAATGCTTTGAAATAAACAAGTTACGTAAATTTTTATATACGTCATATGTGTATATATTTAATAAAATAAAAAATATAATATATATGTATACAACTAAAATAGAGCAAGAATATATTTGTATCTCGTGCATCATATATGTGGCGTTTTGAAAATCAAAAGATATATTAATGGGCACTTTTGAGAAAAAAAAGACAAGGACTTAAAATATTCATATATCTGATTTACAAGTTATTAATTATTTATTTGTATTGTGAGAGTTGACATAGGAACATATATGAATTTATGGACCGACATTACATGTAAGTGTGCATTTTTTCTTAATTCGCCACCAAAAATAGTTCATTTTTGGTATTAGTGTACCCCATGTGATTTCAGTCACGATGTAATATTTTCAGATCTTGCAGGCATAACCATAGGTAAAAACAAATATATAGAGTATGCTTCAATTATATATATATATATATATATATATATATATATATATTTGATTAGTGTGTTATAAAAGATCAATTCGATGATAAAAAGTAATACATAAAACGTGTGACACCACATAATATACCAGAGAATAAAAAATTGGGATACTTATAAATTACATTCGCTTAAATCAATCACATAAATATAACGTGATTGGGATCATAGGCCTTCCACGTGGTGCATAGAATGGCCAGGATAATAAATAATGTCATCAGGTCGGGTAGACTAGATTCTATCCTACAAAGTTATACGGTTTTATACCTGTCGATGGGTGAGGTAGACTCAGACTAAAATAAGACCCAAATAAATTAATTTAGACCAAGATTTTATCCAATTTTTTTACCCCACTCAAGATCTATGGATCTTCAGATCCAACCGAACCCAGTGTTTAGGTCCAATTTGACCCAAACCCAATTTTTTTTTCCTTCATACTAATTAAATTAAATTTTTTATTTTTATTTTTACTCATAATTCATATGGGTGCTTAATTCAATTAACCAAACTGAGTCGAACCGATTTTTCAATTAACCAAAAATTTCGGCGTACCAAAAATCGCATCATACTAATTAGTTCGGTTATAACTTAATATTTTTTCGATTTGGTTCGGTTAATAACCAAATTATCGAATTCATAAAAAAAAAAATCTGCCAGTTAATTAATTTAATAATTTTTTTATTTTATATAATCTATATTTATAAATTATAAATACAATATATATATATATATATATTAATATTTTTACAAAACTATAATGTATTTATATAAATATATTTTTTAATTTTGCTTACTTGGTCCGTACGATTAACCAATCTAACCAAGTCACACCGACCGATTGTACCGATTTTCTTTTTAAATAACCAAAAAAGAATCGAATTTATGGTTCAGTTTTCGGTTCGACCGATTAATCGAATTCTCAACACTCCCAATAACTTATTAATAAATTCAGAATTATTGAAACTAATTTACAAATAACTCTTTTTTTTATAATTTTTTAAATAATATATAATTTATTTTATCATTTACAAAATAATTTAATGAAAATTTACACGATAAATAATGTTATGATATCTTAAGTTTTAGATTGTTCACTTGATATTAGATTGATTGATAAATAATAATTCAATTGAATAGAGAAAAAAAAATATTTTTTGGGTACATAAACTCATGGGTATTGATGGGTAGGGACCCAATTCAAACCCAATCTATATTTTTTTAACGAGTTTCGGTCTAGATCTAAGTTTGAATCCAATAATATTCATTGGGTTTGAATTTGAATTTGGATCCGAGTCTTGGAGTTAATCATTGACACCCCTATATGGATCCTTAAAGTATAAGGTCATTTTTATATTTTTTGGAGGGCAAAATAATTAATCAATCCCAAGTGGGTCGATCTGATATATATCACCCTACATAATATGCATATATTAAATTTATTTGAATAATTGAATCTTATGCCTGCATCATATGTACTAATAACTAGTGTAGAACTCGTGCTATGCAATAAAATATATATTTCTTTTTAAAATTAAATAATTAAGATAAATTACAATAATCTCCGCTGAGGTTTAGCATTAATTACGAATACTCCCTTACTGTTTGAAAAATTATAAATATCCTATTAATGTTTGTTGAAATTATATAATCATTGGATGAAAGTCTAAAATAACCAACTTTGCCCTTACTATATAAATTTTTAAAAAATTTAAAAATTATAAAAGAACCTGACGTGATGAATGGAAAATTCTAATAAATTACAAAAAAAATAAGTATAATTACAATTCATTATCTAGTCAGCTCTTTACAAAAAGAATTTGTTGAAAACCCAACAAAAACTAACAAATTAAGTTAGTTGTTGGACGATCGTTAAAATCAGAAAGATATTAACAAAACGGAGAAATACTTATAATTATATATAACAAATTTAAAAAAAACTCGTTGTAGTTACCCTAATAATATAAATGTATCTTATTAATGCATCATAGGTAGATCAAAATAAAAATAGCAAGACATGAGTTGTTTAATATATATATAATTTTGTATAGGAAAATGAAATAGTGTTGAGGACTGTTCCTAGCTCATGTTGACAAGACCAACTTCAATTCTATGGAGTATAGTGCACGGATTTGCACTGAAAACAGGGAAAACGTCGGTTACTGATTTTGCGATGTAAGTGATGCAATAACGAACACGACTTCTATTGGTTTTGGTGCAAAAACGTTCGTCTCAAGCATACCACTCGCAGCATCAGAGCGCAAAGCGAGGCGTTTCTAGATACACGACTACTCTTTATTTAATCTGGATATTGTGGCGTTTCTGAATTCCACGTTGCATCACAGTTCAACCCATCCATATCAAACAGTCTCCCAATCAATTCAAATTTAGGGTAATTACAACTAGTTTTTTTTAGGCTTGTGATAATTATAAATACTTTTTTGTTGTTTAAATTTTTTTTTAAATACTCATCTAAAATTATAAATATTTTAACAAATACTCTTTTGTGACAGTCCGTTGTAGGAGGATATTTGTTAAGGTATTTACAATTTTAGGGGTATTTGTAATTAAGACAAATATCAGGAAAGCCCATTGCAATTTACCCTTAAATTTATTTGAATTATATCGATGTTAGAACATATATGTGGACTTTTTTGATTATTAGAATGATCAGACGAGTTTTAATTTAATCAGACACAAATTAAGTTCGAATAATTTGATATTTATAAGCATTTTTTATTATTTTTTACTGATAGAATCGAGCTCGAACTGACTTGCACACTTATTAGATAGAATTTTTTGTTCAATTCTAGTTTTGTTAAGTTTAACAATTTTAGTTGTAGTGAAGTTTCATTAATTGATAGCATCGAATAATTTTTATTTATTTTTTAAATCTGAATAATGGAAGATCACATGGTATCCTATAAAATGTGAACTTTACATATTATATGTGTGCCATATTCTTTTAAAAGCTCTTATGCTTATTTTTTCTATTTAATATGAAATTCGATACGCTTACACTTTCAGCATATACACATATATATATAGAGAGAGAGAGATAGAAAATTGATTGACGTTAATAACTTTGCGAAGGCCACATTTAAATTCTTGAAAATGACTAGAAACTCCTTGAGATCATTTTAATATAGAGGAAATGGTTCTTGGATTCGCGTATTTTAGACTCGGATCTATTGATTTGAACCCGAATCAAATCTGAATATAACTTATTTCCTCAATGTCGAATCAAAATTGAATCAAAGGTTCTCGGTGACATATCCTATTGAATTTTTGTTATTTTAAATGGTATTGTATCTTATATTCCAACAGATGTTTACATGCCACATATATAAAATCTTACTTTAAGTTGAAAAAAGAATAATGGGCGTAATCTTTGTTTGTAACATTGAAAGCATATATTAAATAAAATATAAGATAAAATGTGAATGAAAATTCAATCCGGTGACCTGTACAGCTGAAAAAACCCGAAAAAGATACACACCCTCTATTTATTAGGTACAATTTTTGTAATATTTATTGTTCAAAATTTCACCTTTAGATTATCTTTCTGACTTAAATATCTAATACTGGCTTTTTTAATTATTATTATCATCGAGTTTGTGAATGCAGATGATCTTGAAAAATTCATAACTAAAATCGAAACAAAATGACATTAAATTCTAAACCTAAATTTAGACCTCAAACCAGATAAAGTTTACATAGGTGAAAGTAGTCATAAGATAGGACCTCCCCTCCCTCCAACTTCACTGAATATTATACAAAATCAAATCATTTTTGCGTGTTTCCTAAATCAATTTTCAGATCCCGGAACTTAAATTTGATTTTATATTCAATTCCAAAGCCCCATTACTATGTCGTTTGATTTATTTATTTATGTATTTATCGATACATTCCATTAATATTAATAAATTAATTAATACATCGATTTAATTAATAAACTCAGGGCTCATTTATTTCGAATTATTAAGTTTGATATCCTAACTAATCATGCGTAATTTCTTGTTTACTTGAAATTTGCTCAACCGTTATAATGACACAAGGCCCGGTATAGAGGGTGATTAGAAGGTGATTACAAACTCACCACAAGAGGTGGATTTGTAATCATGCCCAACATATTGAGGTCTTATTATTTTTTGAGTGTCCATTTTATCCCTAATTTTTTCATGCCAATTACAATGTTGTCCCTAATTTTGGTGAAATCCACCAAATTACAATTTTTGAGAGGGAAGTTTATGTATTGTGTGTATATATATATATAGGTATATATTTATTAATTTTGATATTATATATTTATTTTATATATTAAAATACTTTTATATATATTTATTTTATATATTAAATTAATTTAGATTATAGAATATCATATATTTAATTTTTATATAATATATCATTTAACTTTTGTTATAAAATATTATATATCCTAACTTTTATATAACATATAATATTAACTTTTATTTATGAATATAAATATATTACATCTTAACACAAGAAAAATATTAAAATTGAAAGAAAAAAATAGGGGGTATTTTGAAAAAATAAAATTAGTCCACAATTCAATCTCAAATTATAGTCAAAAGTAAACAATATATTATTTATATCCATTACTTAATCAATACAAGTAAACATAAAATTGTGACACTTAATATAATAACTTTTAACTTAATCTCAATACTTATCATATAATTATCTATACCATTTAAATCCTATCACTCCAAGCAAATGAGGCCTCATAGTATAATATATTAATATTATAATAAATTCATATTGAGTGAAACAAATACACATGTCTATGAAATTTAAATTCATAACCTCTAATTTAATTATTGACTTCAGTTTTAATCATTATATTAAGACATTATTGGTGTTGTTTGATTTATTTTATCACTGCAATGTGCAATAAGTGATGCGTGTATATATATATATATATATATGTATGTATGTATGATAATATATATTCTATATATATAGTTCCTTAGGAGATATGCTCGCTACAAAAATTATAATATTTAATTATGGTTAATTGTCATGATTAATAATAAAATAGCCGTAGCAAATAGCTATTAACCATGGCCATGCAACGGTTATTGGTCGTGGTATCTGTGAGGGTGGTTAAAACACTGGTTAAAAGCCATGACAAATAACTTTTTTTGTGGTGGAAAACCTATGTTTTTACATCGAATTTACTTAACCGTGGTCAATAAAAAGCATTTACCACAATTTATAGTCAATAACCATTTAAACTGTAGTGAATAGTCATTTTTTTTTCTAGTGCCTCATGGAGATGTTGGTTTCAAAAACCATTGAGAGCGTGTGTGAGTGGGTGTATGTGGGGAAAAAACATATATTTTTCTTCTCATCATTAGAACATACATCATAATAATACCAATGAGGCCTAATTCAATCGACAGAAAGGATGTTTAATGACTCTTAAGATTATAGGTTCGAACCCACTAATGTGTGTGATGTTAGTCTACTTTAATAATATATATTATTCTACTTTAATATAAGTGTTGATTAAATATAACTATCTGATGTTTCAATTATCGACTATTATTATAAATATTTAGTATTATAAATTATAATTGACTTATTAAAAAAGATATATCCTAATTATAAATTTGGTGGAACAAGCTGTCAACAGCTTCTTCACTTTAAAGTGAATTTTTACTTTCTCCCTCTTTAAATGTATGTGTACATGGAACATTTTGGGCCTTTAATCTGACTATAGAAAAATATGTTTTGTCCTCCCTTCTAAGATAACTCCATTTTATTTCAAATTAAATATATATATATATGTATATATGCGTCTTTACTAAATTTTTAAAATTAAAACTTAATAATTTTAAAAGATTAATCTAAGTTACTTAAATTATAAATTACTGTAATTGGATTTTACATTCAGCTTACAGTATAATTATTTCATTCCGGTTCATATTTTCTTACTTTTTTAATAAATATTAATTAAACAATCCAAATTTATATTTTTTATAATGGGTTAATTACAATTAGACTCCTCCAAAATTACTAAATTATACTTTACCCCAAAAAATTTAAAATTATACTTACACTCCTTCTGATAATTTTCAATTTACATCTGACCTCTATTTATTAGGGTTTGGGCAGAAAATATTAATGTAAATAAAGAAAATATATAAAATTTTAATTTTATCCTGTATTTAATTTTACATTTTTAAAAAAAGTATAAGGATATTTTAAATGTATATTTTTTATAACTTGAGCAAAGCGAAATCCATCTTCTCAAAGTGTAGATGGGACGTCCAGTCTATGAGGCGACCCGTTTCATAATCTGTCACCTCAAAAGTTATTGAAAAAAAAAAAATAAAGAAATAGAGAAAAAGAAGAATTCAAAAACATGAAAAAAAGAGAAAATAAAGTAACGACAAATGTTATATTTATTTCCTAAACTTTCGTTTAGAATTATTTTAATTTCTCAAGTTTATTGTTTTACTTTATCATCTTAGAATTAAATTTTTGTTTCAAATTGATCTCTCAAACCATTTTTCGGCGAAAAATGAATGCAAAATATATTTTTTGGGGACAAAATGATCAATTTAAGTTTTATTTTCTCATTTTAGTCCCTTTAATTTGTAAAAAGTTCCTTTTTTAATGTCCACATATTAAAATTATCATCACATAATAAAGTTTTCTATATTCTTCACTCAATGCATTAATTTATTGAACTTTTGTGACATAACTTGAACGTTTTTTTTATTTGTTGGCACTAACATAAAACTCGTACTATGCATAAAAACTTATAAATTCTATAATATTATCATAAAGCTAAATATAAATTTAATTTAATTTTTATCAATAATAATAAATTCAGTAAATATTAAACTAGTGAAAAAAATTAGCAAGCTAAAGAAAATATATAAAATATTAAAATATAATTTTTTAAATAACTTTTTTTTGTTTTAAGTATAATTACAACAAATTTCATAAAATAAAATAGTATAGAGTGTTGGGACAAATGTGTAGTCTGCCCCATCCTGTCTGCCATAAATAGGAAGTGGGGCCGCGCCATCTAAGTTTCAGCCAATGAGCATGGCGACCCACACGTTACCTATTACTAACATAAAGATAGAACCGAACTCGAACTTTCTCAACTGATGTGGTCCATCCTTAGCCACGAGACCACCACTTTTCCACTATTATTATCATTATCATTATTATTATTATATGATCAAAAGATTAATATATTTATATTTGTTGATCATGAGGAACAATTTTTTCTACCTTTTTTCATGGAATAATGCTCATATATATATATGTATATATATACACTCGATAAATTTACGACTCACTTTAGAATATTATTGCTTTATAGGTCGACGAATTCCATGCATTTTCATCAAAGAGACTTCCATGGATAAAAGTAGAGAGTCGATTGCAGCCAAGGATGACTTGCCGGTAACCCTGCAACCTAAGTTAATTTGCACGCCCGGCAAGTTGTCTTTGGCTACATTTTACTCTCTTCTTTTCATGCCAGTCTCTACAGATCGATCAGACATTGCGTCGCCTGGAGAAACGACCACAGGTTGGCAAAAACGTAAGCTCCCGAATTCGGCTTAACTGTATATATTTGTTTAGTTTGTTGCTTGCATGTTCCGTGTAAGCAAAGAGTATGGGATGTTAGGAGAGACAGAGTGGTGGAATATTACCTGATTGTCGAAATTTCGCAGTTCTCGGACATGGTATTTATTTGCAGTTTTTGTCGAGAAGTTCTGGCAGCCATTTTAGCAGAAAACTTGGTGTTATTGGGATAATAGAGTTAGGGTGCATTTCTTTTGGGGACACCAGGAAAAAAGGAAAAATAGTATTTTTTTCACTATGTAAAAGGCGAAAATCATGAAAATATAAATTAACCACGATTTTGCAATGGCTATTAGTTGTTGATTCTACAAGTGTGGACAAAATATAAGTATGACTAAAATCATAACAAATGTTCTAGCTCTCGGTAAAAATCATGGCGAATATTGATTAATAACGGTAAAAATTTAAGTTTTTTTTTTTTGAATTTGTTTAACTGTGGTTAATAGTATTGATTTACTATGATTTTAAGCCGTGATCATTTATATTGTAGCAAAAATTCAATTTTTTTTTTTATATAGTGGGAGAGTATTAATTCAAATTTGATTTGATGGGAGATAATCCATAATGTTAATTTTTGTGAATGCAAAGTGAATTACACGACAACAAGGTTTAGTGTAATTAGTAAAATTGATGTTTTACAATAAAAAGATTATAGGTTCAAATTCCACCAAAATGTGGTATTTATTTATTGTATTAGTAGTGATTGGATAGTAATAAATATTTGAGTTGGTAATTGGAGTATATTAATTATTAATTATTAAAATTCATTCAAAAAGAAAAAAAAAAAAAGACAAGTTAATTAATTACCAAACAAGTGTCGCTAAAAAAAACACGATGTTTTGTTACGGTTATAACTTATCTATATTTATACTATTATAAAAGAAAACTCTTTTATTGTACTAACTTTTGAATATCCAAATTTAATTTAATTCATTTTTGAGAAAAATGCAATTTTGGTCCAGTTTCTTAGTGGTGGTGGCACTTCTGGTCCAGGGTATTTCAAAATAGCGATTAAGGACAATGATTTTCAAGAAGTGTCAATTTTAGTCCAATTTGCCATAATTTGATCGGAATTTGACACGTGAGCTGCATGTGATCTATTTAAATTGGGGATTTCACACTTGTCCAACACTTTTGCTGATCTGGATAATTTTTTTAAAAAAAATCTTATGTGGCAATGATGACATTGTAAAAAAAAAAATGACATCACCTCTGCCACCTCCCTAATACTTAATCTATAATAATACTATATCAAAAATAAAATTATTTACACATTTGATATAAAAAAAATAATATTAAAATATTAAAATTGATAAATTAAATTAAAATTGTAATATACAAATTATTTTTTAAATTATAATATAGTCTATATATTTTCATAAATTATATTATTTAAAATAAAAAATATATAATTAAAGTTTCAATATATGTATTTAAAACAAAATTTTAATACTTTTTTAATTAAAATTTTGAATCAAATTTCTTCACCATCTTGTAAATAGTTTTCTTAAACTTTTTAAAAGTAATTTTTTTAAATTCTTTTAATTACTAAAATTAATTTTTAAAAATAATTAAAAAAAGAATAGGGTGGCGGCGACCTCTATTTCTGGTCTGGGCAACATGGTGTCACCCATATCTAGAATTGGTGATGCGATGTCGCCCAATCAAGAAATAGAGGGCGATGGCGACGTTGTCGCCTTGATTGGGGGCGGTGGAGTCGCCGCCTCCCTATTCTTTTCTTTTTTTAATTATTTTTTAAAAATAATTTAAGTCACTAAAAGAATATAAAAGAATTAATTTTTAAAAACGTTAAGAAAACCATTTACAAGAATGTTAAGAAATTTGTTTTTTTTTATAATTTTAAAGAGTATTAAATTTTATTTTAATTACATGTATTGTCACTTTAATTAAATATTTTTATTTCAAATAAAAATTTATTAAAATATATTCAAAATTTATTAAACTTTTATTTAAATATTTTTTTATATTTAGATATTTAAATAATTTTATTTTTGATTTATTATTTAATTTATATTGGTGAGGTGGTAGAGATGATGTGGTCTTTTTACCATGTCATCCTTGCCACATAAGATTTTTTAGAAAAAAAAAAAAAGCTCAAATCAATAAAGGTGGATGGACAAGTGTGAAACCCCAAATTGCAATAGATCACGTGCAGCGCACATGACGAATTCCGACCAAATTAGGGAAAATTGGACTAAATTAATATTTTTTAAAAATTATTGTCCTTAATCACTATCTTAAAATGCCCCTGGACCAAAAGTGCCACCGCTGCTAAGAAACTAGACCAAAATTGTATTTTTCCCTTTATTTCTTCTCTTTAAAAAAATAAAAATAAAAATGGTCAAAATAGTAATTTTAATATTTTTTAAAAATCTCATACATATAATTTTTTCTCTTAACCTACTATTCCATATTTCTCTCTCACCATCTTCATAGTTTTTCTTCGCGAACTTTTGTACTTTTAATAAATCCACAATTACGTATATATATATATATATATATATATATATATGTATATATATATATATATGATTTTACATTACCCGATATTTCTTTCCTCTTACAAACTTTTTTCTTTCTCCTTACCTCACACTACATTTGTGTCTTTCCACAAACTTATATTTCTTTTTATCTCACACTCTGATTCTTTTTTATAAGATCACGAGGTCTGTGTGCACAACAACTAGTTATGGTTCAAAATAAAGAATTGTAGAATTGTAGAATTATAGAGTTGTTTCTACAAGTAAAATTAAAACAATAAACACATGGATAAAACCATGATAAATATTTTGAACAGAACTAAATATCAATGCCAATTAAACATGATCAAAATTTAAATTTTTGTTGATTTCATATTATCATGAAAATAATATCACTTTATCGTAATTTTGTAAATTGTAGTCATTTATTTTTTTATTTTTTTTTAAAAAAAAGTGTTTGTATGGTCTATGGCACGATGTTAGACATGAAAAGATAAATCACCAGCACAAATATCAACACAACGTAATGATCATTCGTTAGAGAGAGAGAGAGAAGGAAAGTCAGACAAGAGGTAAACATAAAAATTTGGTGAAATATTTAAAAAAGTTAAAAAAAATAGCATATTATAAAATTGGGATACCAAAGAGGTGCTATTCTATACGAGTACAGATATTACCAAAAAAAAAAAAAATCTGGTGAAATATATTGCCTGCGCACTCTTGCTTGTCGACCATCTCTGCAGATAGGAGCCATTTCGCCTATGCATGCACATACCTACACATCTGCCTGCCGACTTCCCACAATGTCCCGCACACTGCCGAGGCACAAGCTCGTAATGCCCATAATATGCCGGCACTATCTACCAACCAATCCCTACACATCCACTCACTATGCAATCTGTCGTGCACCATCGTCCAACCATTCCTCAATCGGCCAACTATGTACCATGTACTGCCCATCAACAAGATGTCATGGCACCAACACAGGTTAGCAGTCTGCTAGAACTTGCCGACTCTTGCATACACCTCGTGTTGATCCCTACAAACACTCGTTGTCGAGTTTAATATGCATGCATGCGGCACGAGACCTAACGACGTTTTCAAGGGGATTATAGTATGCCTATTAATTGGTAAATAATATTTAGGTTCAGACTCGTTATTTTTTAGTTAGACCAAACTTTATATCCAGACCTATTAAAATAAAATATATGTAAATGGGCTGAGTACAGACCCAATAATACTCGATAATACCCATAACCATGCCCTTCTTACCATCAATGCATAAATGAAAACCCTCTTCCCCGAATTCACACTCCTCTTAGACATGTGGTTCAAAGTCGCGATATCAGCAATAATATGATGGGCATTGTTCCACATCAATTGCAGTGGATCGGGATATTATTGAACAATATGAAACAAAATATTATAAAATGCTAAAAAAATTCCCAAAAAATAGTAAAATTATAAAAAAAAAATTATAAGTATTACTACATAATATTAAAAACTAAAATTTTTATCACATGAAATATCGATAAAATTAATTGTAGAAGCCTTACAAAATTAATACATTAAGAATAAACATATACACAAAAATGCAATTACATCATTGTTTATAATTTAAGATTATTTCGTATGACATTAATATTTATGAGACATGACAGTCGGCTAGCTAGAATTAGGTCACAAATTAATGGTTAAATCATTCAGTGGCTTCTGTAATACCCTTGCCATCAATTATTGTCGTGTTGGGCACTGGAAATATTCCAACTTCAACTATAAGTTGCTCAATTAGTCCAGCTACAAGAGGTCAGAAGTTGCTCAATTAATTGAGTGAAACAATATAAAAATTATCTATTTTTTTACATAATTATTTCAATCATCAAATTTATAGTCACCCGATAAAATTCAATATTATCTCCGATATAATCGGATTCAGTCGATAAAACTGGATAATATCGAATTTTATCGAAGATACAAAACAATTTCGGATAATATACAGAATTGAGCGATTATATCCGTTTGGTACTAACCTGATGTGGTTGTAATTTTAATTAATGGACGAGACATGAATTATACCTTCGGCACAATTGCTCACTTGGTGAAATTGGCATGGAGCGAGAGAATCTTTTAGAGAGATGTAAATTGAGTGGTCCAATCAATGAATAGTAAGTAACTTGCATAAAAAAATAATATTTTGAGTATTTATAGTGGTGTTGAAAGTTATGTAGTGTGATAGGGTGTATATATTCATTGTATGACTTATATATAAAATTACTATTTTATCCTTATAAATAAATATGTATTACCAATATATACATCATAATCTATCCAAATACGTATAAGCCAATATTTCATCCATGCTTAGACCAAGCCCTCACCATCGAGGACCATGGCGGAACTCCGTTGCTTCGAGGAGGCGATGGACAGGGTTTCCACGATAGAGCACAACGATTTGGACAAGCATCGGTCAGAAAGTCACTACGTTTGAAATTTAACTCAGAATTTTGGAGAGGAATTTGCTAATGGCCGTTGGATCTATGCTCTTTTTCTTCTTTGTTATTCTTCTGTTTAACTCCATAAAGGAATTTTGGAGAAGAATTCTTTATTTAATTTTGATTTATCGCATGGAAAAAGAAATCAAGTTTAGGTCCAAGGCGACCCAAAAAATCTGGATCTATTATAGTCCATCCAGGCCTAAAGACTGATTTGAGTCTTGAATGAGGTGGATAGGACTTGGGCAGTAATAATTAGGTAAATAGCAATTTACCCTGATATGATATTGAAAAATAAATAAATTATCCTTCTATAAAAAAAAAAAAAAAATACAGCAATTTATCACACTGAACTTTTAAAAAAAAAAGCGATTTACCTCCCTATCCAAAAAGATAATTTATTTCATTCTAAAAAACATAGAAAGGTAAATTGTTGCATTTTAAAAAACACAATAAAATAAATTACTATTTGTTTTTTCATAAGGGTAATGTACTCGTTTGCTTGCATGCTAACACAGAGATCTTATTTCTGACAGTAATTGGCTTGGCAATAATCTCCTGCTAATTCGGCATGATTCTCGCATTATAAACAATAATTTACCTGAGGAAGAACAAGAATGGCTCCCATCACCATACAGAACATACTATTTATACAACTCTTCCTCTGATCATACAAGCAACATAATACCAGCAACCACATTATTTAAACCTTTATTTCAAAAATCATCCATGCATTTTTAGTGACACCAAGTGCTGTTGCAGTGTGAAAAATACATGGGACTGGTTTGTAAGATGAAAAGGAGAAATGTGTGTTTGTGATGTGATCTCATTTCAAATTTGAAAATTGCAGGCAGCAAGAAAAGACTACCTTCAGTCGAAAGTGAAGCAAAAAATTAAATACTACAGAACTGTTCTGACCACCAATTCAGGTATATTATCAATGCCAATGCAAGCACCACCAGTTGCAGCATTTTCATACATCCAACAGCAATCTTCGAGGATCTTCCACCACATCTTTGATTCTTCTCAAAAAGAATACTGCCTCTCTGCCGTCTATCAGCCTATGGTCATATGTCAGTGCAATGTACATCATTGGTCGTGGAACTATTGCACCTCCAACAACCATAGGGCGGTTTACTATTGAATGCATCCCCAAGATTGCAGACTACAATTTCACACAAATAACAAACAAATTAATCACAGGATTAAACATGCATATCGAACAGGGAAATCAACAAATGAAAAAGGCCCACAAAGATCAAACCTGAGGAGGATTAATGATCGGAGTACTTAGAAACTTCCATATACACCACCATTGGATATGGTAAACGTTCCCCCAGCCATCTCATCAATTGATATAGTACCGTCATTGGCCTTCTTAGCTAGGGTGTTAATTTCCTTTTCAACCTCAGCAAAATTCATGCGTTCAGCATTGCGGAGAACTGGGACAACAAGACCCTGATGGAAAAGAAAGGTGGAGTAGAGTAAGAGAAAAGGAACCCTTCTATTTAGACAACTACAAGAAAATACAAGAGATACAGCAAAGTCATAAGGCTAGATAGTGCTTCGGGCCTGAAAAAATATTCCATTCTGCACCTCATTAAACAAAAAAGGATTCCCACGATTTATAAAAGCTAGGATTAAAAACCTTCCCTTAAAGTTAGTCTAATTACAAATTGTACCCATCTCCCTTTTGAAATTACAGAAACCGACTCCAAATTTACAAAATCTGACCCCTCTTTTCAATAGGGTTTTAGAGGAATTAATATGGGACTTTAATTGATTTTGCCTCGTTAAATTTGGAGGACTGTTTTGGTAACTAATCAAAATTTGTAAAGAGGTCAGTGTCAATTATAAAGTAATATCATTTGATACCAAGTCATATATCCATGTGTTCTTTTATTTTCTGATCTCCTCTTTTTACATCTAAAACTAAAGGATAATTACACCGTCCTCTCTGAGGTTCGACGTAATTACATGTAAACATCAGTGATCTGAAAAATTACATTTAGTATCCCTAATGTTTGTTTCCATCTACACCTATCAATGGGTAGGGTAAGACCCTACCCAGGCCCAGACCAAAAATGAACCAATCCATTTTACCTCACTCAAGATTCCATGGGTTTCTAGACCCAATCATACCAAGTGTTTGGGTACAATCAGACCCAAACCCGATTTTCTTTTCTTTCTTTTTTTCCAATACTTTTTTCTACAAATCATACTAATTAAATTAATTTTTTTATTTTCAATTTTTACCAATAATTACATTTAGTATTGAAAAAAAGTATTGAAAAATTACATTTAGTATCCCTAATGTTTGTTTCCATCTACACCTATCAATGGGTAGGGTAAGACCCTACCCAGGCCCAGACCAAAAATGAACCAATCCATTTTACCTCACTCAAGATTCCATGGGTTTCTAGACCCAATCATACCAAGTGTTTGGGTACAATCAGACCCAAACCCGATTTTCTTTTCTTTCTTTTTTTCCAATACTTTTTTTCTACAAATCATACTAATTAAATTAATTTTTTTATTTTCAATTTTTACCAATAATTTATAGGGGTGTTCAATTTGGTTAATTTAACTGACCCGAACCAATTTTGTCAGTTAACCAAAAATTTTGGCGCAACGAAAATCAAACCAAACTAATCAATTCGGTTCGATTATAACCGAATTTTTTTTTACTAGGTTCAATTAATAACCGTATTCATAAGGAAAAAAAATCTGTCAATTAATTAATTTAATAGTTTTTTATTTTTATATTTTAAATTCTAAATAAATAGAAATTAAATTATATTATTATAATATAATATATATTCATAATATAAATATAATTTTTATATATTAATGTATTTTATAAAACTATAATATATTATATAAATACACTTTTTAATTTCGGTTATTTAGTCGATACGATTAACCAACCTAACCAAACTATACCAACTCATTGTACTGATTTTTTTTAAAAAAAATAACCGAAAGCCAAATCGAATTTTTTCGGTACGAAGCAAAAATTCAGTTCGGCCAATTTGCGAGCAGTTAATTGAATTGTTTAATACCCCTAATAATTTATAATAAATTCATAATTATTGAGACCAATTTACAAATAACTTTTTTTATAGAATTTTTTAAATAGCATATCATTTATAGTATCATTTATAAAATAATGTTATGAAAATATTACACAATAAATAATGCTTTGATGTCTTAAGTTTTCTAAATTTGTTCAGTTGAAGTTAGATTGATTGATAAATAATAATTCAATTGAATAGTGAAAAAAATATTATATTTTTTAGGTCCAAATTGGTACATAGACACATAGGTATTGATGGGCAGAGACCCTACCTAGACTCAATCTATATTTTTTTAATGGGTCTGGTCTGGGGTCTAAAAATATTCATTGGGTCTGGGTTTGGGTCTTAATCTATGGGTCTGGACCCTACCCACTGACACCCCTATTTGCATCTAATAAATAAAACCCTCAATTAGTCAAAATTCACCAAATTTGACAATATTAGCAAAAAAAAGATAAGAATGAAAATCCGTATTTAACCCCAATTGACTTGTTGCAAGTCAAAGAAATTTTTTGTGATCAAACTATTCTTATATATCTTTACATGCTAATATATTTGAACAAGTGTATCTTCACCCTCACAAAAGAGTTTTTTTAACCTGCAATAAATCAATAATAAATCAATTGAGGTTAAATATGGATGTTTATTCAATATTTTTTGTTAATAGCAACAAATTTTGTGAATTATGGCTAACGGAATGATCTATTTGTTAAAGGAAAAACAATCTATAATTTTTCAAACTACATGGGGTCTATGTATAATTACACCAAACCTCGGGGAATTAAGTGGGGTAATTATCCACATTTAATCTTATGTTCTTTTATTTTCTCATCTCATCTTTTTACATCTATATTGATATGTGCAAAATAATGCATGCATCCAACCAGATCACAGAATGCGGCGGAACCCTATCAGAAGAATAAAGTGATATTGTTGTTAAAATTAGACTAAATTAAATCTATGGGAACTGAATCTTGCAGTATAAGCTCTTTAAATGATATTCCACATTTGTAATTATTTTCACAAAATGATGAAGTGAAGCTTCATTCCCTTTAAACCAAAGGATCATTCTTTGTCATTGATTTCATAATTGGAACCAAGTGTTCAAAATATAATAAGAAGAAATATTATTTCATGTTGCCATTCAACAAATAAAATAAGTAGACACATAACATTAACACAGTCCTCATCCACAATCTCCAAAAGAACATCACTAGAATAGTTTTCAGAAAACTATGATAACTCCAAACATAAGCAAAATTTTATAATGTCCGACCTTCTAGAATTACACAAAACAACTAAACGTCTATGTTTTTTAAATTTCAGAGAAAAGGCATGTTACTAGTATAGACTTGGAACTTGGAAGTGGTGGCAGCTAAAAAATTATAAAATTGAAATATAATTTCAAAAACGAGAGGGTATTGTCTGTAATTACATTAACTTGCAATGGAGATCTTTGTAATTAACCCATTATAATTTTTAGGGAAAATTACGACCTCTCATGAGGTGTGGCATAATTTACGAATACCCCTCGTTGTTTGAAAAATTACAAATACCTCCCCAATGTTTGATGAAATTATGCAACCCTTGGATGGAGGTATGAAATTTCCAACTATCCCCTTACTGTTTTTCTTTTTTCTTTTAAATAAAAATCTGTAAAAAATTCAAATGGAGTAGATGAAAAAATTTGAAAAATTATAAAAAAGAAAATATATGCAGTTATTCGATAAAAAAATTAGAAAATTTAACAAAATTATAATTTTTAGTCCATAAAGGCATCTTGGCCAATTCACTACAAAAAATAGATGGAAACTTAACGGAGACTAACGGAATGGGCTAATTGTTAGACGGTCGTTAAAATCAAGGGGATATTGATAATTTTCCAAACAATGAGGGATATTCGTCATTATGCCAAACCTTAGGGAAGGTTATTGTAATTTACCCTATTTTTATTCTTTTTTTATGTAAAGATAATTCAGGCCTTTTATATATGTAGTTCGGATCTTTTAACAACAGAATTTGACAAATCTTTAAAATTTTAGAGCAAGGAGTCATGCAATTCGTAATTACACCGACCTACATGGGACGTCATTGTAATTGACTCTAAAATCTAAAACATCTGATGACAGTTCACTCAAAACAGAAATTACCCTTTAGTCCAATTCTGCATGTTCATCTTAAACTAGAGATGCAAAGAGAGTTCACAAGGAGTGTACTGCTAACTCTTAAAACCTTTAGCCCATCTATGAGACAATCTCTTGAAAATCAAGTAAAGAGTCAAGATCTTACCTTGGGGGGTACAACAGCTATGCTAATATCGACATAGTCTCTGTAAATGATGTCATCGCCATCAATAACAGCATTCACTATTGGCTGCCTCTGCAAAGCACTGATAGCTGCCTGAAACTCAGTAAAACAAAGTTCAGTTCCTATGAAGCATGCATAAGATAAAAACAACTGGCATGCTGATATCGGCATACTTTCACAAATCCGGACATTAGTCCCAGCTTCACTCCGTGTTTTTCAAAAAATGCATCCTTGTAATCAGAGCGAAGTTTCATCAAATTAGTCCTGTCATAAGAAAATCAGAATGTGCAGCAGTCAGAATTTAACTGCAGAGAGAAAACAGTGTGGTAAACACCCTCACTTTTTTCAAACTTCTCAACCAAGCAAATGGTTGACAAGTATAATAAATGTGATTAGCAGTTAGTACAACTGGATCAAGATTCCATGTGCCTCCATAATACACCAAGTCACAGTTGAACAAGATGGTGGGCATATTTTAATGGTTAAGATGAAAATCTAAAACAAATGAATCTACAGAAATCAGAAGCTCATAAATCAAAATAAACATAAACCTTGCACAGAGAACTAGACTACAAATTCAACCAAGGAAATTGACATGCTTGCAAGGACTAAAGATATGATGAAACACAACGAAACTTGATTAGGGATGCCCCACCACATGACCCAACAAGCAAAAACCCCATTCACCAATCAATAATGGCAGCATCTTCTACCACAGAAAATTTGGTGTTGATTTGTTAGCTGTTATGGCAGCTCAACTACTCGACTCGACACAATTATCACTAACCAATGTATAAGTGCTGGCAGAAACCTTAAATATCTGGCAAAGACCGACATCGTCCTCTCTAAGCTAAAGGAACCACAACATAGAGACAGGAACTTACATATCAACTTCGTTAAATGTTGTCAGTAATGCAAATGTGTTTTGAGAATCCTTCAACCGTGTGGCAACTCTTTTCCTAAGCCTTGTCATAGGCACCTGTCATCACAGCAATTAACATACCACAAGCATTACAAAATTGTTCAAGAGCATCCCAGCAATACGTGAAAACATTAGACTTACTCGTCTTTCCCTTTCTTTAGGAGGCAGCTGGGGTTCTGTAGCTGAGGGCTTGGGAGGGGGACAGGACTTCCTTTCGGTTTTTCTACGACTGGAGTAGTTTCGACTTTAGGAGTTGGTTTCTCCTTTTTCTCTTCAGCAGGAGTTGGTGGTGGAGGAGCTTTCTGAGATGCTTTGTCATCAGAAGGTGCAACATGAGTTGCACCTTCACCAGATCTTGATATGATGGCGACCTTGGTGCCAGGTTCCACGGTATCACCTTCCTTAGCTATAAACTATGAACATTAACATAAAATCAAAAGAATATCAGCTCCAAAAGTAACTAAAAAATAAAGTTAGAGCAAACATAACTATTTGTCTAATGTATGGCATTGTACCTTTTGGATCACTCCTGCTTCAGGACTATTGACATCAATGGTGACCTGGGCCAACAAACAACAGAATAGCCAAATGTTACAAAGAACCTAGAAAAGAATCCTATATCTAAAGTTACTACATAGACGTTATTTTATGAACAGGATCTAATCCATTCATTAGTTACAGGGAAGTGATGGCAGATGATTATTCTATAAACCTTAGGAATAGGAACAGTCCTGAAAAGCTCTATTTCCAAAAAAAAAAAAGTTGGTAAACTATATATTCTTAATCATCAGCTATTAAAAGGGAGTACCTTGTCTGTCTCAACCTGAGCAATTGGCTCATCAACTTCTACTCGATCCCCAGGTTCTGTTCACACCAAATAGCAGTAAAAGAAACAAAAGGGATTAAGCATCAGATCATGATTACTTACGTGAATATAAGACTAAGAGAACATACTGGACTAGATCATAATATAGAGAACATACTTTTCAAGAATGTGGCTAATGTGCCATCACTAATGGATTCGCCCATAAAAGGAACAACAGCTTCAACAATATCACCTTCTGTTGAGCATTGATAGGAGACAAGTTATAAGCAAGACCAAAAAATAGAAAAGAGTAACACTACGCACATAAACACATCTCCAAGCCTTCCATTTATGGTGATAACTTGTCAATAATCAGCCAACAGCTAAACTTAGAATGCTTAAACACAAAGAGTTAACTGAACAACAGAAAATGAAAGACTAAACCACAAGACACAAGTGCATTGCCTATCATGCCAGCACCATTGCATTTATTGAATGCGGCCGTTCTCACTTTAAAAAGGTCCGTTCACGAAAGCAACAAACAGAAAGTAGCAAATTTTCCACTTTTATTTTACTTTAGACTACTTCATGAATTTAATCCTTTCATTCGCCAACTCTCATGCCATACGGTTCATCCTTCTGATAATAAATTTATAAGAAATTCAACTTTCCAAAGGACAGAAATTAAAAGGCCATATAAAATTTGACCCATAAATAGAAAAATGATACAGCATCTTATATGTGCCAAGCCTGTTCTCATCCACTGACAATTTTGATGCACATAGGCAACAATGAAAGCTGGCACTCTAGTGAACACTATACCAGTGCTAGAACTGAATGACCTGCTCCAAATTTGCATGTTGACATCTTGCTGAAGATTGCCTAAAACTTCCCTGCAAATAATACAAGATTCAGATTCATCTCAGCTTAAAATTCTCAACCAGTTAACCCTGCATTCCCCAATCTTTCAGTAGGAAGTTCTAATACTTTTTCTTTCCACATGTGGAACCTGCATGATGCTTGAAATCAATTCACACAAACAAGAAAGAGGAATACTGCAAGTTGGAGTCACCATAAACTTTTTATGAAGTGAACACCAAGTTTGGCTATGAGCCTACTAAACCTTCTTGCCACAGTTAGATCAATATACAGACTGGTCAATAAATCTCCACAACCCACGTATACTTTCACCAGTCAACTAAGCTAACGTCCAACAGGATTCAACAGAGCCAAGTTGTTCCTGAAATATAACTAGAACTTCCCTTTCGCGGACCCACTTCAGAGATTATCTTATTCATCGGCTACAGAGAGCCTTAATTCATAAGTTCTAATGACCTATTATCATTAAACCAAGACTCTAATGACTAATCTATGATCACTTCGTTGGTCTTTCAAATTTCTCACATTCACTTTCATCTTGTTCTTTACTATCCATCAATGAGAACGACCATGAACGCAGTACAATAAGTACCCAAAAGAATATGTATAAATACATTTAAAGTGGATCACTGACCTCTTTGGCATCAAAGTCATCATGCTTCCTGCATACAAAATAGATAATATGACTGATGCAAACCATGCAAAGAGTAGTCGCAGCTATGCATGGAGAAAGCAAGAAGCCCTACCAGCCAAAGGAAGGTGGCAGAAAGTACGAGCACCACCAAATCCCCTGGTGTAATGTATGATCTGTTCACAATTTACAAATAAGTGAAAATACATGATGACCAAGAAAATCAGATTGACTTCATAACTAATTTTCGATCAAACAACCAAAGTGTCTTCTTAGGTCAAACAAACTATACTTGTCCTAATAGCAAAACTATACTTGTCCTAATAGCAAACACTAAAAATAATCATCTTCTAAAAAGGATCCACACAGAAACTATAAACATAAATTCAAGCCCGTGCATGTCCATAACTAGCATAAGCTAACCCTATATTCTTTTATATACATATGCAGATACGCTGATGATTATTGAGTAATTATGGCGTCTTTCTAAGGCTGATCCCTCAGACATATTCATAAATCCATAAAATACATACATAATCATATCCAAGCCTTCAGAGTTATACATATCAATTTCCATAATGTGTATATGAACATATACACACTAAGACATAATTGCATACAGATGATAACAGGCTGTCTCAAATCATCAACTAGACATGAGGTAGATTATTAATCAATTACCTCAATAACCACGTACAAAACAAAAGTAAATCACAGTAAACAGGACTCCTTTAGCTGACTTTGTCCAAAACGAACAGTAATAAATCCAGGATTTCATTCACCCCCAACAATAATTAAATTATGTTAAGTATCTCATATGCTGCCTGCATTTCCATAAAAGCAGAGAACACGAAACATGCTGGCTAAGATTTTCTATACATCAAAACCAAAACATCCAAATTACCTCTTCTGTCGCGGCAGAGCATGGTCGTGGTGTAGGCACTGCAGGCTTGAGCTTATACAGTGATTTCCCGTACACCTAATCCAAGAAAGCATAAAAAAAGTTCTACGTAAATGTTTCCGACATAATATATGCAAATATGCATAACTAAATCCACATATAAACTAAGGCCACTGAAGTTAAAGAAAAAAAGAATGAATGAGGAAATTACCGAAGCAGATGAGGCGCCAGAAGCGGCTTTGCGCCTTAAAACACCCAACATCACGCCTTCGATCTCCTACCTGCACATAGAAACAAGCGATTAAACAGAGAAAAGCGAGCCATTGGAACAGATTTTCACATCATTCCAAAAATCAACAAAAAGAAGAGAAATACGTAATCGTGAGGAGAGAGCAGCTGAAATGCCAATCTGACCTAGGGTTTGATTGAAGCGGAAAAGTAAAGTCTAAATGGCGAAACTCAAGTACAACTCCAAAATATTAGTAAAGATCTTAGGCCTTCGCGAACTATTCTAAATTGACTTCGAAGGGTTCATAATGCGCTTCGGTGAAACGCAAAAGGCGAGAGGGTGGAAAAGAAAGAAATAAAATTAAAAGAAGAAAAAAGAAAAAATGTCTCGGGTGTGATCCTCCTCTAATTTCTTGCTCCAAATATTTATTATATAATTGATGAGATGGTTGATCAATAAGATATCAAGGGATATTTAAAATAATTATTAAAAATATATATTAAATAATAATAATTTTTTAATTTTATAATAATATATTTAGTAGTATTGAAAGAGGATTTTTTTTTTTTTTTTTTTTGATATGGTGGAAATGGTATGTTTGCTTAAAGAACACGGGGTTTAGACACTAAACTGTCTTATTGCCTAAAGAATCAAGATCTAAAAATTCTAAATAAAGTCTGTTTGGCCAAGACTGGTTGGAATATTATTCTAAGCCCTAATATTTTATAAAACTAAAACTCTTTAAGGGTGCATTTGGATTTATATATTTGAACTTGAATGAGTGGTTTTGAAAAAATATTTCAAATGACTCAATTTGAAAGGAATTTAAAATCCATCAATGTCCAACCACGCATAGTTCAGAATTAGAACTAAACGATTTGAAATGTTCTAAATTTTGAATTATTCAAACAAATTCAAAGAACTTATTATTATAAATTTAAAATTCATAATTTTAAATCTTTAGTTTCAAATGCAACATGAACAAAAATAATTCTCAATAAATTCTTCAAATTTCTGGAAAACTTACCTGCTTAACAAATATCTTCCTGATGAAATTGTGAATTCCATAAGAGTTATTCCTATCATTGAAGACAACCAAGATAGTATTGGATGGGCTTGGGATGGTAGTGACACTATTCTATCTTATATTTGTTGATGTGTGTTGGGGTATAATCGTACCATAAGGTCTTGAATTGAATTTTAAGATTAAAGAAGATTAATCTGAAGTTAATACTTTTGTGATTAAATCAGTAATGGTTTTTACTGAATAAATATAATAAAAAAAAAGTTCGTGGAGTGAAACTTAATGGTGGGGTAATTGAATTGAAATGAGATAATATGACGATAAAGTGATAAAACACATGTGAAGTGCACAAATATGTTGAAAAGTGGTTAAAAATAGATAGAGACATGCAAGTAAGAATAATAGATATTTATTATCCAAATAACTGCACAAAACCCCCTATTTATAAACAACCATAGAGCAGGTATTTTATTTTATTATTGTAACTGATGTAGACAAGCGTCCCACATCGGTTACAGACGAGGAGCTTGTGTAGCTAATAAGCTCCAAGTCCTCCTCTCCCTAGCGATGCGCCTTTTCAGAACAAACTCGTGAGGCTCATACGGAATCAAAGCGGACAATACCTCGCGCAATGAAGCACCGATCAAGTCGCACGTCGCATCAGTAACATTCACGAAATTTTACACACAATATATATAGTTGCACGCACAAATCAACATATGTGACAGATTAAAAAATGAGAGGGAGAGAGGGAGGCGGTGGAAGGAAAAGAAAATGGGGACTTGGCTTCTTAATAACAAAAGAGAGTTTGGTTGCTTCATTGTATTTTACCGTCTTCATGCACCATAAGAACTTTTACAACTGATTTTGGAAATAAACCGATAAGTTGAAAAAATAGCCGTAGGTGATGATCTATTCTAATTAGTCTCTATATTTCCTGAGACATTTTGAGTTACCAATCTAAATTTAGTGATCTTTGGCAAATTGAAAATCTTAGGCTGTCTACTAAAACTTTATAGTTTTGAAATGAAACTAAATCATTCAGTTTAATGGGTAAATTTATGAAAATTAATGGTAATCCATTCTAAGTGTATCAAAAACCTTATAATTTAATATCTGAAGGTCCAATTTCTATGGTTATTTTTTTAAATGAAACAAGAGACCATATGGTGTATTAAGGGGTCACACCATTTTTTTCCCAATCAAGAGCACTACACCTCTCTAAGTCCAAGCCTAACTCATATGTAGAAGACCATTGAAGAAAAAGATCTGTTGAGATAGCTTACGAAGGTTCTTGCGGAACCTACCAATCCTAAGTCCGACAAGTTCCATAATGAGTATGATCATGATACCAATTATTATTTTCACTCTCAGGATGAAGTAGGAATGTCGATTCAAGTAGGGCAACTGAAAGAATTTTTGTTTCTTGATCAAGAAACTAAGACCCCACTGGACAATATTATTCGAAATTCCCTGCTATGATAATACTGGTATTCTATGTTTTAAAACTAAATTTATGATATACGTTTACATATTTATTAATTTCATTGCTATGTTCCCTGAGCTTCTATCACTTGCTATTATTATGCTTTGAAGGTGAATTGTTTAGCTATTGGACAGGCGCCGGCCTATGAGCCTTCTTTACGGACTTCGGCGTGTGGTCAAACCTAATGGTCTTCGGCTTGTGGCCTCACTAAAGGGTTGTCTCCCACTGATGGGCTCCAAAAAATGCCCATGTTGACGGCCTCCCCAATTCCGATTTGCCCTACTAAACAATCGACCTATAGGGGGTTGCTCGTTGCACTACTTCATAAATAGGTGACACCTTGCTCTGCAAACAACCAACTCACAGTAGGCCGTGCACCAAATTCCATCAAATCTGCTTGGGTAGGGAAAGCTGTTACATGCAGATAAACCTCTTGCTGCACAACAGAACACGCCAAGCAATCCTAATTAACCCCCCAATTTCGCTCTAATTTCCTATATAAATAGAGGTTTTGTTGCAACCAAAGAAGTAACTTAAGTTATTGACACTCAACACACGTTTACTCTCACAAAAGAGCAAGACTATGCATTTCCTGCTCATTTTCCACACTCCACAAGCTCGTTTGAGCTTTCATTTTTACATCCAAGCACTCCATATTGTTCATTTCACTATTGTCTCTCGTTATTTCAAATTTTTCTATTTTTCAGTAATTTAAGTTAACATGCTAACATTTTCTGGTTAGATCCCTTTTTATCTTAAGACTTTCAAAAAGCTCCTTCAAACATGTGGTATAGTTGGACCACGGTATGTATAATTAGAATATCTGAGTTGCATTTAATTTAATTTTGGAATAGTATTTGGTCTTATATAGATGGGTGATGGATTTTAAATAGGTCCAATATATGATTTATTAATTATTTAAATTTAATTTTGATTTAGTTATACTACATATCACTAAGTACTTCTACATTTTCTAACTTTTCATATATTTTTTTATAGGAAACAAACTTTCCAAAATATATTATTAACTCAATATTTTTTAAATTAATGAGAAAAAAAAAAGTGAAGGACTTTACAAGATAGTCTAAGATTTCTTCTTCTTCTTTTTTTTTTTTTTTTTATATAATTCTATAATGTACCATTATATATGAATTTCAATCAACATAGCAAATATCAATATTTACTAATAATTCATAATAAACACATCTACAATTAATATCGATAAATTTATTGGAGAAACTGATTGCAAAACTATTCGTTTTCATAATTTGTTTTGAAAAATGTGGTGTTTTACGTTAACTTTTTTTAATTTAACAAATGAATCTTGATTCCTTAATAAGAGACTTCCATTTTCTTTCATTTGTGACTTATGCATACACGAGAAGTACTAACATCTTGATTTACTTGATAGACGACAAACATTACAACTACAACAACTGCTTCAAGAGCTTATTTGAGATTACAAGACATAACATTGTCACTAAGTTCTCATAAAAGGAATCAAACAGAAAAACCATAACTTAATCAAGCAAAGGGCAAAACTCAAAGACGAAGCATCTCTTCTATGCTTGACCGTTGGGGTAATGCTTAACGACCCTTCTTTCTTTTCGTTGTTGCGTTATCGTCTTCAATTTCTTCAACTTGTCTCTTGGTACGTGGAAGGACATTTTTGTTCAGAAAAGTTCATGTACCATATAGCCGATTTTTTGGGATACCTAGTGTAACCATTGACATAATCTATATAAAACATCCCAAATCGAACCGAGTATCCTTCGGCCCATTCATAATTATCAAACAACAACCACGCAAAATAACCCTTGACCCTCGCTCCCGAACTACAAAAGCAAACAAAAAGTTATATTGCTGAAGAAACAACATTGTTCAATTAAACTCAAAACTTGTACTCTACTTTGATGATTAAAAGAAAAAAGTTAAACAATAATAATTCTTACTCTATGGCTTCCTTTACGTAGGCCAAATGATCTTGATGGAATTTGATTCTGTAATCATCCTTTAGCTTTGGCAATCGTAACTCCTGTCATTCTTTTCATTCACCCCTGCATTTAACAACATAACATGATTGAAATCACTCGCATGGCCTTGAGCACCAAAATTTATGGAAAATTTTAGTTTGGATATAATCTAATCGAACATAAACCAATCATATGGTAAGTGCAATATATTTGTCGTGTGATAGGTGTACAGTTCAGAAAAAGTGATCAATCACATGGCAAGTGTGATACACGTATCATGTGATTTATTTGGTTTGGCCAAATCTGGTCCGGTCAAGAATTTTCCAAAAATTATTTCATGCTATAAGAAGTCAAAGGACATGACTTTTACCATTCTCCGTGATGTAAATGACAGGATCGTTATACACATTCTTTGTGTGAAGAATAAGTTTCGGATCCATATGGTACAATGTACAACCATCTGAGGCAGCCTAACATTGAATAAAAACAATGTCATGTTAGAAATCGTTTTATTTCATGAAAAAATAAAAAAGATATCTAGTTAAAATCATTATAAGTAAGGGTTAAATACATTTTGTCGTCTTGAACTATACCCTAGCTAGGTTGTATTACCCTCCTAAATTAATTAAATGTAGCACTTACCCCTCTTGAATTAATTAGCTGGACAAAATTGAATGTATATATTTATATTGTTTCTAATGTATTTTGTGTACTTTTTTATACTAAATTATTTTTGGATTAGAAGAAAAAAATTATATTATAGAAAAATTAATTAATTTAACTAGTTCAAAAATCAAAATTAAAGTAATATATAGAAGACAAACTTTTTATTCTAATCTTTTGTATATTTATTATTTATTAAACAATCTTTATGCATTATATATATAAATTGTGTAAGGGTAATTCTATCCAAAAATTTAGTCAAGGATAAGTGTATTTAACCCTGTAAGTAATGTAAAACCAATAAAAAGTACTTAATTTTACCTGTTCGCCAATTGGAACCCCATCTCGCTCCACTAAAAAGTTAGATAAAAATGAAGTTAATAGAGATGTTAGTGTTTTCAAGTTAGATAAATCAATGGTATATATAGGATATGATAATTGTATTCAAAACTTACTGAAAAATTCAGCTTCTTGGTCCGTCGTGTAAGTTGGTGTACCGGGTGGGGTAGGGCTATATGCTGCCCAATAAGTAGTGTAATAATTCAATCCCATAAAATCATAAGATCCTTTTATCAATTTGACTTGTTCTGGTGTAAACTTAGGTAGTCGGTTTCCTACTCGTCCCTCATAACCGGAGGATAGTCACCGTTGCTATTGGTGCTACAAACCTAAAATAGAAGAATAAAATTGAAATTGAAATTTCTATTTTATCAATGATGAAAGGAAAGGGTGTATGAAATTATTAATTACCATCCCAACATAAAATCAACAGCTCTTGAAGCAGCGTCAATATCAGTTTGAGCATTACTGTAAGGTTCAAACCATCCTGACATTGGTAATCCCAATCTTCCACCTTGACAGCCTGTACAAGTCAATATTTTCTTTTTAATTGAACTTTAATTAATTTTCGTACCTTAATCTATTAAGGCACTATTTCATAGTAGTTCTATTTATATTCAATGAGAAAAAAAAAAAAAAAAGGTATACTATGATAGGTAATAGATTGTAACATAGACAAAGTGTTGTCAACATGTATCCCAACTTAATCCATTACAAATATCATATCTATACATTATTTGGATTTGTAAAAATGTAGAGATGCTAACTCTAAAAAATAATCAAACCTGATAATTTCTTCTGTATATATCAACAGCTACAGCATGAGCAATAATTAAATGATGCCCACAATATACGGTTCAGTTCCTGCGTCTCCACCATAACAAGTCTTGTCGACTCCACGACAACATCTATGTCCTACAGCATTTTTTGCACTTGGATGTGCTGAAGTTGAACCATGACCAGGTGGGAAAGATCCGAGAACGTATCCATTTTTGGCGAATGTAACTGGCTCATTTTGTGTGATCCAAAATTTTACCCGATCACCAAATTCGAAGAAGCACAGTTCTGCAAACTCAGCAAAATCTTGTCTGTTGGAAAAAAAAAAATCTAATTTTAAGATCATTTTAAAATTAATTTAACAAAAATGACGAAAATATTGAACCCTTACTGTCATTTTGCAGTCATAAGTATTAAGAACTAAGAAGCTACTTCAACACACAAAAATTTGTTACTTACACAATCTTAGGCTTAAAAAGCCACCATATTCCTCTTCCAAGCATTGGGGAACATCAAAGTGAAGATGGTTACGAAAGGCTCAATTCCTATATATAAAAAAAAGAATTTAAATATGAGATTTTAAATAATGTGTGTATATATATATATAATTTGAACTAAACCATTTTAATAAAATAAATGAAAAATAGAATATTAAACCTTGAGCCAACAACAAGTCAATTAGATCATTATAATATTTGATGCCTTCTCTGTTGATACCGCCGCTCAATCTTCCACCTAAAATACCATTTTAAACAATTAAGTCAGCCCAGTTGATATTCAACATTTTGTAGTGTTATAGATATTGCTTAATTAATCAATATTTCAGCACCAGGCAATATTCTAGACCAAGCGAGAGAAAATCTGTAAGCGTCTATGCCCAACTTTTCATCAACGTCACATCTTCCTGCAATGTAAATCGAGCATGAGTTAGAGTCCGTAATCCGATGATAGAAGTATATATAAAAAGAATAAGAACTTTCAAACTTGTAGTATATGGATCACACATTTTTTTAATTAATCACCTTGAATCTATTATAATGATCAATTGCAACACAACCATTGGAACCATCCATAATTTACCTGTCGTTACAATAAAAATAATTAGCAACACTTAAAAACCACACTGCACAAAGTGCTTGTACTTTATTGGGGAACTAAATAAAAAAATACAACATAATTTCGAAAGACAATTTAAATTCAATTTACGAGTGAAGAGAGAGAGAGAACCAGACCAGGTCTCTGCATGGAAAATACATCCCAGTTACATAATGATTTACCATCCTGTGCATAAGCACCTTCCACCTAAAATATTCCAACACAAACTAACATAAGCAAAATCAACTAAAAGCTAGAAACACGTCGAGCTTATACAGTCCTAGCCAGCTAGCCAGGTACATCAATATTTTCGGGTTAAATATAATTTATCCCCATGTAATACATAAAATGAGCAAATAAATCATTGTGAAAAAAAAAATAAAAAAAATTATCCCTTATGTTTCAAAATATAAAGCAAACACACACATGTGCCTGTCTGTGTATACAAAAATAGAGACCTGGTAAGTGGAGGTGGCGGTGGCAAAGATGAAGTCCGCCGGGAAGTCGTGGCGGGTGAGTTTGGAGCCGACGTACCTCGACACCTGAGCCATTGCAGAAGGCTGAGAGAAAGAGAGTTCGTGTTGATAAGCAAGTGAAGGGATGGATTGTTGGCAGGATTGGTGAAACCAGGATGCTGGTATTTATAGCCAAATTGGTGCAAGTCCATGCCCCTCCAGGACCCACAGGCATCATATAATTGAGCAGAATTCGCGTTTTACTTTAATCCCACACACTTTAAGAGATAACGTTGCAAGACGAATACCACCCGAAAAAAAATTGCACCATCTGGGACCAACTGTGCAACATCTGCGACTAACTCTAAGACTAACTTCGCAATGTTTTTTGAAGTGTTAGACTAACTTTGCAATATTTATCTAAAATATTGAATTAATATTGCAATGATGGGACTAATTTTACGATGTTCTCCTAAAGTGTGAAGTATCAAAAAAATATATATATGATTAATGTTGCAAACAATGATACATTTCGAGACCAAAAATTGTAATTATTGGAATTATTGCTTCTGAATTTCAAGTTGTGGTTGTTGGAGTAAATCCAAGTCACCCGCGTACGCTTGCAGGTCCTCTCATCCCTTGTTCCTATTATTAAGTTCAATTTGGGCCACGATTGCATGCTAAGAGTAAGAGACTTTTTGTGGGGATGGTTGGCTAAATTTATTTAAAATATTTGATAAGATTTTTTTAGGAGTTTATATGATATTGGATTTTATTTAAAAAATAAAATATTTAAAATATTGAAGCTTTAAGATAATTTCACATTTTATAAAATATTGGGTGTTTGACATAATAAAGTAGTTTTATTAATTAAATTATAAGAAAAGACATGATACTATTAGAATAAAATAAGTTGTTATTTTTTGGCATATTTTGTATTTACATATTTTAATATGATTTTATAAATAGTACACAATAATTTAACTCCAAAAAATTCTTAAGAGAGAGAAAGTGTGTCTGTGAGAGAGAGAGAGAGGAGAGAGTTTGTGGATGAGAATATTTTTTATCTTATGAAATATTAAATTATAGAGCTTATAAGTTATTCTGGAAACAATTGAACGAAGTTAACTTTTTTTTAAAGAGCTTATGTGGCCCAAAATATTTTATATGCAGATCTTATAAATTCTTTAAAGAAAGTAGTTTTTTCAGATGATTTTCGAAAGCATATAAATTCTAAAACGTCTTTTAAAATATTTTTAGGAGCTTATAAGCTTAGCCGAACACCCCCGTTATTAGTATAATGATAATTAGATAAAAATAATAACAAACAATTACAATAGCATTAAAAGATACGACTTATAATTCTCATTGAAACATGATATAATTTAATTTCGAAAGTGAGTGTCGAAAAATGAGTCAAACAACATCAGATTTTTGTTTATACTCGAAAAACACAAATTTAGCCTTCAACCGTACAGACAAACGTGTATAATTAAATGCCTTCTAGTCTATTTTTTGTCGGATTCTAATAAATGGAAATTTGAATATTTATCTAATCCCACCAAACTAAATTAACTAGATTTTTCTTTTTCCTGGAACAATTAAAAATAAATATTAATTTCGAGAAATTCTACCCGAATTTGAAGCATATGAGCAAGCGTGATTGAGTCGTTGTTTTCACAGTACAGGACATTACAGAGGATGAGATTTGAGTGTTGTGTGAATCAAACCACACACGTTTACAAGATGCGCTCCGAACACCACCTCGAAAACTTCTTGTTCGAAATTAATTTGGCCCAATTAATTTAATTATAAAGCAATTGTATTACATTTGTTTTGTGATTAATCATTTTTTTTAAACTGTGCAATAATCACATAGCAAGAATATTGCACTCACTATGTGGTTGGTTCGGGTTCGACCAATTCAGGTTCAAATAAAAATTTTCCCACCACCTCACTCCAAGTTGTGGATTTTACGTAATTGCATTTTCCACTATTGTCTGGTCGTCTCTTAGTAGATTTTTTTTATTATTAAAAGCAAGTTTTATCGAATCAAATTAATTATAAAATAAGTATATATATATATATATATATATATATTTTTTTTTTTTGGAAGAATAATAAGTTATTATTAATTGAAATAAATCGATTGCAAGTAAAATCATTATTGTCTACAGACAATATTTAACAAAAACTTTTACAATAATCATATCCTGCTCAATAAATATCTACTATTACAACAAACAACATCTCACGCACCTGAAGAGGTTTGAACCGATTACCTCTAAAATCATGGAGTCTCAACTTAATCAAGTGAGGTAGGCCTCATTGGCAAGTATGATATATTTGTTATTCAACCATTTTATCCAAACGGGTCCAACCATCAACTTTTTTCATTTAAAAAAATAGACGATCTCGTACTGTGCATTTTAATTAGAAAAAAATTATTTAATTTACAATAAGTCGGTAACAAGTTAATTTTGAGTAAATACAAATTTTTATTTTTTTTAACTGATATTAGTAAATTTCGTGAATTTTGACTAATAAAAGACTTTATTTATCAAATAAAAACAAACATCAAAGGTACTAAATATAAATCTTCGAATCACAGAGAATTTACGTATAATTACCTTAAATATTTTAGAAAGAAGTCATAATTATGCCAAAAATTAATGATAGATGGAAATCAATTAGTCTACTTTTTTTTATGTAAAGTTAAAAAAAAAAAAGACAATATTTTAAAAGGATTTAGCTCAATTCAATTAATCACCCAAATACAGCACCAAATTTTAGGGGGAATGGAGACCATAATGGCCAGAGCTGTGGCCATCACAAGTATCTTTTTCGTTTTAAATAATAATTATATAATTTATTAATATTAATAAATTAAATAATTTATTTATTCAATTAATATCCTATGGTCCCTTTTTACTAGACGTGATGAAATTTAAGTAATATAGATAACTTTAAATTGTAATTCAACTATAAAAAATCGGACCGATTCAAAATAAAATAAATAAAAAAAATTAAATATGATTAAGTGAGATATCCTAATTAATAACTCAAAATAGAATAACCTAAATAAATAAAATAAATATTATTTATAATAAATCCACATTAAATAAAATAAATACTCACATAATAAAATATATAATATTCCAAAACACAATCATCACAAACTTAATAATAACATGTGGGGTAGTACCAACACGAGTATGAAAAGGCTGAAATTCATTACCACAGGATTCAACGACACTTTGTCGTGATACTGACCACACACTGATGAAGGAGAGGACACAGATTAAGGAAGTGACAATTGAGTAAAACGTGTGGAATGAAGGTAGCTCCCGTGAAGTTGTCAGTCCTCGAGGGTAGACCCAACCCAAACGTGGTCAACTTGCAGTCAGAAAGAGTTTCTATATTTAGCTTATTTAACCAAAGTTTTGTTCAAATTTAATTTGTCAAATTTAATAAATTGAATTTAAATAAATCTTTATCGACTAATTTGAGTCGAAATAGTTTAATTATTTTTTCAATCTTATGCCTAGACGTCAAACGTAGAAGACGTGTTTTTTATTACTATCATCGACAACTCTAGCTTGTGGACGTTCTTCCCATCGCCGACCGGCTCTTTCGGACTAATAATTTAGAGTAGAAGGTCGGATGATATGGATGAAAAGATTTGAAATTTTTTATAAAAAGTTATTTATTTAGTTCAATAAAAATTTAAAAAAATAAAATGAATAAAATTAAAATTTATAGTTGGTAAGTGTATTTTGATCATCAATTTCACGATAACAAATGGACGAAAATCTATTGGAGACTAACTGATTGGTTGGTTGTTGGATGTCTAAAGTAAGGGAAAATTGAAAAATTTAGAAAATAATAAAGAGGTGATTGTGATTATATCAAATTTAAGAAATGATTTCTTTTTTAGTTCATTAATGTGGGAATTTAATTATCATAATGTATGATGCATACCGGATACCAACAACATCATAATAATCGAGACCATAATGTAGATTGCCTATAACTAATCTCTGGATCTTGTTCAGAATTGCCTATAAATAAAGGTCTTAGTGCAGTCAAAAGGTAAGTCAATTTTGGTCACGCACGCTCCACACTTTTTTTCTCAAAAAAATTGCAAGCAACCCTCCTATTTTATTGCAAATAACCAAATTACCCTCGTATGAAAAAAATAAATAGCAATTTAATTCCACGTGTTCTTTAAAATACAACAATTTACCTCTCTATATTTTTTAAAATGAACTAAGGAGGTAAATTGTTTTATTTTAAAAAGTACAAGGGGAAAAATTGCTATATATTTTTTCATATAGAGTAATTTGCTCATTTTCCATATCACATGAGGATAAATTACTATTCACCTCCTTTTTTTTTCTCACCAAACAACAAGGCTAGGAGCTCTCTATTTAATTTCCGCATCTACAAGCTCCTTTGAGCTTCCGTTTTAATATTCAACCACCCCATATCACTTATTGCAATATATATATATATATATATATGTATATATGTATATACAAATAAACATGTATTTTTTTTGTATTTATTCTTCTTTGAAGTTTGAAGAAAAGTAATAAAAAATGGGTTCATTGGATTACAACTTAAAAACACCATAAAATGAGAGGAAAATAACAATATTTTCCACTTTAAATGAAATTTCCGTTAAATTAAACAAAAAAAATTAACGTAAGGACCAAAATTGCTAAAAACTTAAAAATTTCAGGACCAAAATTACAATTCTAAATTGTTTGAGAATCAAAATCGCATTAGTGACTATATTTTAAAAATAAAAAAACAATTAAAAAAATTACACTTTTAGAAATATATTTTAATTAAAAAAATTAAAAAAATTAAAAAATGAAGAAGAAGTTATAATTAGTTAGTAGAAGTTGAAAAGAGTGGGCAAGTTGGAAGTTTAGAAAAAGTGGTTTGGGAGTTTAGAAGAGAGGAATGGTGTGGAGTTAATAAATAAATAAATTAATTAAATTAAATATAAAATAACAGACAAAAATGATACTCACAATTAATAATAAAGTATAGATATACAGAGAAGAGAGAGAGAGAAGGAGGAGGGGGAGAGAAGGAGGAGGGGGGGGGGTGATGGCAATGCGACCAGAAAGGCTTTTGGACTCGACAACGGCGAGTTGGGGGAGGGAATTTGAGGCGCGGTGACGAAGAGTGGAAGGGGTGGTGGTTTGGACACGCTGATGGATGAAAGAGGGGAAGGGAGGCATAGCGACCGGTGAAAGGGGGAAGGGAGGAGCGGCCACTGTTTTGTTGGGGGGGTGGGGGGGTATGACTGGTTTTTGAAGGGAAGAGAAGGGGGCGACGATGGGGGATGGGGATGGGTGCGACGAGGTGGAGGGCGATTGAGCGCACGGGCGCGCGCGCCCGCAACGGTAGGGGGTCGGCCCAGTGCGCGCGCACGCCTGCTGCCGGCCGCACAGGCGCGCGCGCGGACGTCGGCAGGGGACGCGCGCGGGCATCGGCAGGAGGGCGCACAGGCGCGCGCGCCCGCATCGGCAAGGGTAGGGCTGGCAACGAGTCGAGCTCGAGCCGAGCTCGACCGTTTTTGGTTGGCTCGAGCTCGAGCTCGATGATAATTTTCAGGGCTCGAGCTCGACGAGCTCTTATGGTCTGAGCTCGAGCTCGAGCTCGAAGGATATATAATACGCTCGAGCTCGAGCTCGAGCCTGAGCCCGAGCCAACCACGAAAACTCAAGATCGAAGATGCGAGAGAGAGAAAAATACCCCTTTTCATACCAAATCATGGCACCAAATCATTTTCAAACCAAATAAGTTCATACTTCATAGCCATTTTCATTTCTTGAAGTACCAAACCAACACAAAAATTCCAATAAGACTATAACAACAACACAAAAATTAAAGAACTGTTTTCTCGAAAAATCGTGAAGAAGAAAGATGAGAAGTCGCCGGAGAAGCAACGATAGGTGGTGGGTCAAAGTTCAGTCGACTCGCCGGAAGGAGAGGAGTCGATTGTGGTGGACTCAGGCGAACTCGCCGGAAGGAGAGGAGTTGATTGGTGATGGACTTAGGTGACTCGCTGGAACAGATCTGCCCCGCCGCTGTTGCTGTCGCGCCGCCGTCGCTGTTGCCGCGCCGCCTGCTGCTGCTTCCTTCTTGTTGCAGACGGCGCCGGTGGTGATGGTGGATTTGGGTTTAGGGTTACATTTCTAAAAAATTGGGGAAGAAAGGTAGATGTTGACCGGTGATGATGGAAATGGGAGAAAGAAAGATAATGTGTATTTGTTTTAATATAATAGTTGGTTGCATTGCAATAAATAAATAATACTAAATATTAATTATAAGTATATTAAATGTATGGTATAATCTTTTAATATACTATTATAAATATTATTAATTAGTTTTGGTAATGTATAATTAGTAAAAAGACATAAAATATATATTTATTAAATTATTAAAGTATTTGTGCATAATTGGGTATAGTTATTAATATTAATTAAAAAAATAAATATACATTATTGTTTAAGAATTGTTGATTTCATTATATGCAAAAAAAAAAAAAAATAATAATAATAATAGATGAACTTCTTAAGCCAAAGTACAAAATATTGATTGATCTCATTATATATACAATAAAAAAATAATTAAAATAATTAAAATTGTTCAAACGTCATTAAATTATTATTATTATCTTTGAATATTTTAAAATTGAGATTGATATAAGTTCACAATCTGCGATAAATTTGTATATTCATAAATGTTACTATTATATTGATGTAACTATCAATCTTACATTGTTGAATAGGCATGATTGTCGGGCCTATCAAAATTTCAAATCAAACCGTTAGATCAACATTATAGGAAATACATTTGAAAAAGTCAGACTTATCTAAGCACTTATGCTTATGAGATTCGTACTTGAAGTTCAGACTTTAAATTGTCTGATTAAAATTTCTATGTTGAGACTAATGTGGTTTTGCATCACATGGCTGCTGATATTGATTATTAGATATGACATTATTAAAAAATTTGCATGAATAGGTTAATGTTAACACGTAAATTAAATGTCAAAGAAAGATAATATGATTTTTTTAAATATAATTAGTTGGTTGCATGCAATAAATATAATACTTAACTAAATATATTAATTATATAAGCTAAATAAAATGTTGTATAATCTTCGTTTTAACTTATACTTACATTATAAAATATTTATTAATATAGTTTTTAGGTAATGTATTAATATAGTGTAATAGCATCATGTTGATAGAATATTTGATATTTTATTAAGATTATTAAGAAGTTATTTGTGCGATAATGCGGGTATAGTTATTAATATAATTATAAAAAATAATATACTATTAGTTGTTTAAGTACTTGGTGTGATTTCATTTATATGTGACAAAAATATAAAAAAAAATAATAAATAATAATACTAGTAAGATGATCTTCTTCAAGCCAGAAGTACAAAATATGATTGATCTTCATTCTTATAAATATACAATGAACAAGTAAATATACTTCAAAAAATCATTAAGAATCTTAATTAAAATACATTAAAGATTCTGGTCTATTAAATTTACTCTCTTATTTAGAATTATTCTGTATATAATTGAAGTATTTATGTAATTTATAAGTTCCAACTAATCGACTACAGCCCCTACCAAAGAGCGTGCATCGTAATAATTAATGTTGTGTAATAAACATATACTCACTATAATGATATTCTACCATCGTGATTTTACTATTGGACTGATTTTTCACTATCAACATTACACATTGTATCAGAGTCAGTTTTGTAATAGCTGATCTAGGACATCTGTTATTACTTGAATAATACACAAAAGTTCAAAATCATAACGTCTAGTATATCAATGCATCAAATCTTTTACTTAACTATCAGTCTGATAAATAATTACATATTCTTGACAAATAAATTTTAGCAATAAAATCTTTACCTATCAAGCTATCATGAAATATCTAGATGTGATTTTATAATCCTATCTCTGGTGAGAGAGTAATCTCACTCTGAAAGTATAAAACATCAGAGAGAGTCAGATTATTTTCAATGATAGCTGCTAATCTGTTCTAGACATCAGCGCCTCTATATAAAATTAAATAAATCACTACCGACCATCTAGTAACTTGCTGAATAAATAGTTTTCAACTTTAAGCAATAAAGACTTATCTCAACTACTATCATAAAATTATTTTTGTGACGTCCTAATCCGTAATGTCGCGATATGCGAGTATTCGTTAAAGATGCATCGAAGTACAGCTTGACATAATTTAATAGTAGACTACGCTCTTTGCATCTGTGTAAATATGATAAGATTATATGTCATATATTAACTCCAATTAACAAATTTTAAAATATGATATCATACCAGATTCAATTCATATATTACTTAGCTAAATATTTTACCAACGTCGCATATATCTTATTATAATGTGAGTGTAAGATCATATACATTTAACCTGGAACATTCATTATGAACTTATACATGGCGAGTCAAGGAATCAAGGAACAGATTAATTTATTGCTACTAAAGCAGTTGGCCACGAAAATATTTATAATTACTTAAATTGAGTTAATTAAACATATAGTCTATATAGCTTAGAAAGATTAACATGTTAATCACATTAAAAGCTATCCTCATAATTTTATTGTTCTTTATATCAAGAATAAAGAGATTAATTAAATATAATTCATCATAATTGAGCAAATAAATTTACCTATATCAGCACTACTATGGTCATTATCCAATGTGTATTAAATCAATCTAGCCTGCAGGGATTAAGTTCTGTCAGAAATTACTGAAGACTATTTATATACATCTTATTTATTATAGTCTATCTAGAAAATTATATATAAAAGAAAACTTAGTATAACACTATATATAAAAATAAAAATAAAACTTGAATAAATATAAAAAAATCATTCACAGCGTCTCTACGCCAAATTTTAGCGCCACGCACGAGTCAGTGTGCTTCTTGCAGAGAGCCTTGAACACTCGAATGAGCTCAAATGTGGCTATCGTACTGTATGGCCGGCAGACAGTTTTGAGCACTTAAGCAGTTTGATCGCACTCGGACTTGAGCTTCATAAAAGAAAGCACTCTCGATGAACCACTCCTACCGAGCTTACTAGTATTTAGAAGCTCTAAACATATTCCGTACCTGTTCTACGTCATGCCAATTCACGAACTAACCAGCCTTTCACCAACGCACCCCTAGGCTAAATTAACGTGTTAACGGTGGCCCTGAGCCTCTCTGGTCAGTTCGCACACGATTCGGTGCAGAGCAACAGCGTCGTGTCATTGTAGTCCTCTTCTTCTATACCACGGTTGCCGTCATTAAAGAAAGTTTGACCTGGCTACCCTATGCGTGGCTCATCGAGCTGCTATAGAAACTGGCAGAATGTATTTTTACTTTAGGCAAATTTACACGCCACTATGTATGTGTTAATTACCTCTGACTGTTGTCTTTCGGTGTCGAGCCGTCTCGAGTCAGATGAAGCCTTATACTATTGATTTGTGTTATTCATTTTTTATAAATATTATTTATAGGACGTGTGCACTATTTACTATATAATATAATACGCTTGCTAATCTCAATCTTCAAGTTATACTGATCAAACTATATATACATTATATCGAAATGTTTTACCTAAATAATTATTATCGTTTTATACTTCTACAGTCTTTTAACATGTATGTGGTTTATAATTAGATCATAAACACTGCAATAATTTTAGTAATTCTATATGAGTTGTTTATCAGATTCTTAGAGATAATTTTCGAAACGAGTACGAATTTGATGAGTTCTTTAATACTTTTTGTGATCAGAACAGTTAATATATATATTCTACAAATAAAGAAATGTATACGCTTGCATCAATCTATGATAGTATTAGTCCATTGTTCTGCGAGTATTTTAAGGTTTATGTGTGATATTAAAATTATGGTATTCTCTTGTTTTTAATATTAGCTAAAATAAAGCAGATACGTTAAATTAAAGGTACATCACATATAGTCAGATAATGTTATCTCACGATCACTAGTATGTGTTGAATTCCTACCTCTGGCGATCAGTTATGTCGATCAGATATCGAGACATGTTTTCTAACTATTATATATTTGCTAGATTTGCACTGTTTTATTAAAGAAAGTTGATTACCATAAAGTCCATAGATATACATGTTTATCACGTAACAATGTCCACATATCAGATCATTAACAAACAATTTATAACCATATCGACACTTTATTACTGTGTTATTAAAGTATCCTACCTAATTGACTGTTCAAAGAGTCTCGCGTCACATATCGAGTTAAGACAGTATAATGTACGACTTTTTATGTATGACAAATAATGCACTTAAATTTCTTTTAAAAAAGCTTAATTAAACAGGCATTTTTTAGGATTAAAAAATAGTATTGTTGCAGTAATTATCTCTGATTCGTATTAATAAGTACTTAGATAATTATATAAGTGCATATGAAAGTTATTTATCTTATATTATATCTATCGAATATTCCAACCTCACAAACAAAATGCTATTTTTATTATCTCTATGCTCAAAAAGTTCAACCATATATAGAAATGCTAGTCAATACTAATTATCTGTATAATAAATCTTACCTCTGGGTTCAAGTTCGTTTACTGCTTATCGAGATATCAGATTAATTACCAATATATTAAATATTGATACTATCATTTAAATGTTCACTTGAATATCTTATATAAAAGAAAATAAGCCTAGAGTTCTTAAGATTCCTTAATTATTATCTTTGATAGATCGTAAAATATATTTCTTAACACATAAGTCAATAGTCTACCACCGCTGATCGTATGATAGAGTGTTATTCCTAACGGTCTCTTGGAGTCAAGAATATTGCGGCTCAGATCGGCGTAGAACTTTCATCTCAGGTGCATCCACTCGAGACATCTAAAGAAAGGTGAGCATATCCGTAATCTTAATCACTAACGAGAGCGTTCATTAGGTCTCCACTCTCCAGCCTGTGTGTAGAGGGTTAGGCTCATTTCTACTCTATTATGGCTTATTTATTAAAATACAACACTGAACAATGAGAGTATTCGAGAGTTATTAAGTTCTGAGTTTCTGAGATGAATACTAGATATTTTAATAGTTCAGCAGTCCTACTCTAGGTTTTTTATAAAAAATAAATATGCTGAGCTATATAATATACTTATAAACCAAAATATTTTAACTAACTCTATATTGTTTATATATATTACAAATTAATTCAATTAGAAAAAAAAAATCATGACACAATTGTGAAAGGTGTACCACGGCGAGTGTATTACACCCAACATCCCATACTAGTGTGTAATAGGATTGATTGTCAATCAAATTCTTATACAAGAACACAGTGTAGATAAGTTGCGAATTTTTCTTTTTGTTAACGAAAAAAAATATTTGTACCAATGAGGTTTATCCTATATGATACAAGGTTCAGCCAGTTTTGCCACCATTTTATAAAAGAGATAGCTGTCGCGCTTTATCCAAAATAGTAAATTTTACATAACATCGTATTATTTATCTCACAATAGCAAATTACCACGCACTCTATCATATTCAGTATTATTATCACTAGCCCTCTTCAGAATCGGTTCGATCAGAATCTACGTGCGGAGACCTATCTTTGTATTGGCATTTCGCATGGCCTTTGACTCACTGGACATATCTATAAAAAGAAAATTTGGTATACATAACACGCTACAAATTTAGTAAACTAGCCCTTAACCTGATAAAAAGCACAAATCATAGAATATTCAACTACCTCAGACCTAAATACGACTACTATCAAATACTATTATATATGGATCCAACAAAGCAACAAAATCTCTCCTAAATGGATCCAATATCTTAAGTTTTCGGTCTGATTTCTGTTAATAGAGCAGTAATAGTTGTTTAAGCAGTTTATGTACACGAGCATATATTAAAATTAGAATAGCGTCTGTGAAACTTTATCCTACATATAACTAACTTCGCTTCTGGTTAATATTTTACAATATTCTAAAAAATATAGTGTTACCACCTCAAAAAAATATTCGGCTTATCGTTAACAAACATTTACGGTCACTACTACTTATGCGCCCAATGGTGTTGCTGAATAACAGATATGGATCCTAACACTTCCGTCCAGTCTCTGTACATCAATGTGTGACACTTCCCTTCTGTTAGATTGTGGTTTAAACCATTAAGTTTCTATCAAATTACCCATTATACCTTATAATGACAACTTTTGATCTTATTAGTAAAAAAATGAACGGTCCAGATTTGAAGTAACTTAAAAATATATTTTTATTTATATATATACAATTATACATATAAGCATATACATATACTATACATATATTTTTATATAAATATACACACATAGAGGCGGCGACGCCGCCACCTCTGTGGTGGACGATGTCGCCGCCTGTATTGGCGTCACCACATCACCGCCCAAAATTTGGGCATCGCCCCTCAAAGCTTTGTGGGTGGCGACGATGCATCACTGCCCCAAAATAAGGGTCGCTGCCAAAACCTCATGAGTTGCAAGAGGGGAACACCAGCTCTCCCCCCCCCCCCGATTCGGGCGAGAGTCGCCCTCAGTTTGGGCGATGACGGTCGCCCACTTCTTTGGGTCACCGCCTTCGTCCAGATCTCGGGCTGATGGGCGTGGTGGCCATCGTCAATGGTGGCGGTGCGGGGGTACAAATTTTATTTTAACATTTTAAAAATGAAGTAGAAATAAAATAATAAAATATGTAATTATATATATTAATATATATAATTTATACATAATTAAAATAAATAATTAATAATATAAAATTAAAATAATTAATTTATATTTATATATTTAAAAAGTTGAAATAATTATTTTATATTTATATATTACATAATTATTTAAATTTCAAAATTAAATTTTAGTATATTATATTTTTGTGTTATGAGTTTTTAATTTAAGTTTTTAAATTTTTTATATTTTTTAGGTGTTCTGGAATTTAATTAATATATTTTATAAATAAATATAATTTATTAAAATATATTTAGATTAAATAATAATTTAAATTAAATAGTATATAATCTATTAAAATATATGTAAAGGACAAAAAAAAAAGTAAAATTAACATTTGCACACCTAGAAAAACTCTCAAAAAGGTAAAAAATGAAGCTCATTTACGCAATCGACGAGTGTCAATTTATCCTATATTAATTGAACATAGGGGGGTGTTATTCTTTTTTAATGTGAAGGATTATCAAATAGATTCCTAACCCAAGCAGAGAACTTTGCATCCAGCAGCTCTTCATATATTTATTGTTACCTTTCAAGTTGGTGATACCTGCATATTAGTGACGATAATAGGGTAGGTTTGTCCAAACTCGAGACCGCTCCACTTCCTGAAACCCCACCTCGTCCCACCAATACCACAACCCTACCCCCTTAAAAAACCGTCCCCGACCTGGCTCGAATTGCCCCACCGTTGGCCCTGCCCTGATCTGCTTTGCCAAACCCGCCTCGACCCCCTCTTTAGAATATTTCATCACTTAAGGAATAAACTAACTAAATCCAATGAGTTAAATTGTTAATGGGTAAATCAATTGAGTAATTAGTGAAATTAAAGATAAAATTAAAAAAAAGTATTTTTTAGTTTGATTTTTAATTTTGTATCCTATATAAATGTCTCAAATTATACATTAAAAATAACAACATTTTAGATGTAGATAATTTTTAATAAAAATATTTTGAATAAGTAATTTCCTTTTAAATATAGACAATTTAACATATAATTTTTTATCTAAAATAGATTAAATAACAAAAAATACATTCAATTAATTTTAATAATTTAATAAGTAATATCATTTTACGATTTACAATGAATTATTTAATATATAGACTACATTGAACTAATGTTTTATTTTTTCAATAACTAATCTTATTTTAAATTTAGGTACTTTAACATAATTTTTTATGTATAATGAACTCGACAAACTGAAGATTCAATAATTTTACAAAATGAATAGATTTTTGGTTTAGGGAGAATTTGGGGTAAATTAGGGCAAGAGAAATAAAAATCGCTTTTGCAACAAAACTGTCCCGTGTGATGTTGATGTGCGTTCCCCCCCACCCCTCAAAGACAGTCTCTTAACGTTTAATTCACATGACTTTTCCTTCGGAATAAAGGGGCTTTGACTATTAAGAGTAGGAATTCTATTTCATCGTACCTTATTATGTTTTGCGAGATTTGAAAGTAACACTGTTTTGCGAGATCTGAAAATGACTATTAATATCTCGATGTAAGTCCTGGATAATCGTTTGCTCCATAGTTTCAGGACTATCTACAACTAGCTAAAATCCCCATATGCATTAGCGTTGTTGATTCTCTCAAGAGTTCACAATTGTCGTGGGCAAATATATTAATGACGAGCTATGATGCATGGACACGGACAAGATACGGCACAGTCACGGCGATACAAAAATATAAAAAATATTAGGACACAACACGGCACCGACACGGCTATATATAATATATATTTATTATTATATATATTCTCAAATTCTCATAAAATTAAAATATCTAATATAAAAATATTAAGATAAAATATAAAATAAGCATAACTTGTATCTACATTTTTAATTAAATGTAGTTTAAAAAATATACATAATCAGTTTATTTTAAAAAGAATACAATGTAATTTTTAATAATATAAATTAGTTAAATTATCATGAACATCTCTAGAATTTTTAATAATTTCATCCTAATACTTTTAGTTAAGATGTATGAATTAATTCTTTTTCTTTTTTATTAAGCCATATTTGGACAATGCAAAAATTTGTAAAATATAAAAAAAATTCAAAAAGTGTCCAAAACGTGTCCAACACCCCTACAAAACGTGTCGGACATGCCAACAACCGTGTCCGATGCTGTGTTTCTTTTTTTTTGTTTTTGGAGACTCTAATGCCGTTTTCCACACGTATCCGAGGCGTGTCTGTGTTTGACACTGTATCGAATAATTTTTTGGTGTGTTCATGTATTATAAATGACGAGGAAAATGATTTTCCCTTTAACAATTTATCAACAGTTTTCCCATAAAAATATATTCACTTATTTCCAATATTCTCTAATTACTCAAAGGCATATTATTCTATCTTCCAAAGATAGACATGAGCTAATACACATTAAACAAACATGAAAAATTCAAGAACCCCCTGTGATATTGGAAATACTCAACATACCCCCTGAAAAAAAAAAATAAAATATCAAGTACATTTCATGTGATATGAAAAAACTTTCAAAAAATCAGTCCCCGAGGTCAGAAAGTGTAGTACACTCGCGTTGACTAAGAGTGTGGATCTGAAATTTTATTGTTTTTGATAATTTTACTCTTACCTCTCCATAATATAATATATAATAATATATTATATATAATTTAATTTAATATATATAAAAAAATTTATAATACTTTATTAATAATAAAATTTACTTTATATGTAAATATAGAATTATATTAATAGTTTTCAATATAATATTTTTAATTATATAATTAAATTAATTAATTTTTTTTTAAAAAAAGGCAGCAACAGCCGCGAAACCATCTGCAGAGGAGGGCTCCCTCCTCATCTTTGGGTGACGGCTGTAGCCCATCCATCGAGGGAGACCGTCGTCGCCACACGGGGGCGGACGGAAGGGGAGGCGAGGGGGTGGGGTGGGGGGGTGGTTTTGATTTTTTTTTTTTAAATATAATAATTTTACTTTTATGAATTATAATAATTCATATAATATAATTTATTCAACATGTGATATATTTTTCTAAAGCCATGTGGGACTAAAAACCCCCAAAAATATCCACTTGCCACGCCATGTCATTTTTTGGTCAAAAATTAAAATTTCGGTCATTGAAAATTAAATTTCATCAACTTTAAAATTTAATAAATTTGTAAAAAATGAGTTAATTATCGGACTAAAATTAATATTGAGCATATTTAACGGACTAAGAAAAAATAATTTTTTCTATATAAAATTTAATATAAATAATTTTATAGGTATATTTTAGTAAATATTTTGTCCTGTATAAATTTCTTTCTATAGATATTTTTTCTATATAATTTTTTTCTAAATAATTTTTATATATTATAGGTATATTTTAATAGGCCTAAGTTGATCAAATTGACTAGGAGGGGCATTTTAGTTATTGCCCCTATAAAAGTAGGCTCTCTTTAATCGGAGGCAGTGTGATCTATTCTTGTAACACAGGGGGTGTAATTGATATTTAATTTTTCACAAGAACTTTTTCGATCTTTTTGCATAACACAGGGAGCAAAATGAATTTAACTCTTAAACAAACAAAAAAGAAATTAACAAATAATACGTACATCTCATACGGGTTTGGCCGCTTTCTTCCTATGTTCTCCTTTCTATTTATCTCGACAAGAAATGTATTAAGGACATACCTCAATCAAAATCGAAGTTCTAGTTCACAGTTTCAAAATTTCTTTTAAAATTCTCGTTCGTGGCTTCAAAATCTCCCTCGAACTCACTTTTCGTATCTTCAAAATCTTTGATTGGTAGCTCCAAAATATCACTCAAAACTCGTCCAATGTCGAGAATATCTCGTAGGTTTTCACAAATTCACAGATTTCGTATGTCGAAAGCTCTTATTCAAAGAGTAATTTTGGTGAGAAGATAAAGTGAGAAGTCGAAGCAAGGGAACAAGGAGAGAAGACTTTGGGCTTTCAATTCGACGAAAGAGGCATTTGTTTTGTATTTGGTAACTATTTAGTATAACTTTGGGTGTTGGGTTGTTTAAGTGGAACAGACATTTGGGCTTATTCAAAGATGTCAATTCATCGCTAAAGGGGAACTGAAAATAGAGTTGAAAACCCTAATTTACTCTATAGAAAGTAAACATTACAGCTACAACAGGCGCTTCAAGCGCTTCTTTGAAACAACTTAAGCATAACATTGTCACTAAGTTCCCATATAAGGAGTCGCAAGCAGAAAAACCATGTATCTTATTCAAGAAAAGGGCATGAACGACAACGAAGCGTCTCTTCTACTCTTGACCTATTTGCTAATGATTAACGACCCTTTTTTGATCTTTTCGTTGCTGCATTGTCATCTTCAATTACTTCAACTTGTCTCTTGGGACGTGAAAGGATATTTTTGTTCAGGAAGTTCATATACCATATAGCTGATTGTTTGGGGTATCTGGGTGCAACCATTGACAAAGTCCACGTAGTACATTCCGAATCGAACTGTGTATCCTTCGGCCCATTCGTAATTATCAAACAATGACCATGCAAAATAGCCCTTGAGCTTCACTCCCAAGCTACAAAAGCATAAAAAAATTATCTTGTTAAAGAACCAATATTGAAAATAAAAAAGAGGTTTAAATAATAATAATAATAATAATATTAACACTTACTCCATGGCTTCCCTAGATCAAATGATTCTTGATGGTAATTGATTCTGACATCATCCTTTAGAGCTGTGGCAATGGTAGCACTCCTATCATTCTTTTCGTTCACCCCTACATGGAAAAATGGGGAATGTTAACTACACATAACATGATTGAAAATAATCTCATGGCATAGAGTAGAAAAATAATTTATGCTATTACCATTCTCTGTGATGTAAATGATAGGATCATTGTACACATTCTTTGTGTGAAGAAGAAGCTCTCGAATTCCATATGGTACAATGTACAACCAATCTGAACCAGCCTAGCATTGAATAAGAAAAATGGATCTCAATTTTTTTTATTTATTCATGAAAATAGAAAAAAGTATATATATTGCTAGTTAGAAATCATTATAACTAATGTGAAAACAATAAGAGGTACTTAAATTTACCATTTTGCCAATTGGAATCCCATCTCGCTCCACTAAAAAGTTAGATAAAAAATGAAATTCATAAATGTAAGTGTTTTCAAGTTGGATAAATCAAAAGCTATAGTGTATGATGATAATTGTTATTCAAAAAAGTTTGAAAATACTTACTAAAGAATTCAAGTTCTTGGTCCGAAACATAAGTTGGTGGTGTACCGGGTGGGGTAGGTTTATATGCTGCCCAATAAGTAGTGTAATAATTCAATCCCATAAAATCATAAGATCCTTTTACCAATTTCGCTTGTTCTGGTGTAAATTTAGGTAGTCGATTTCCTACTCGTTCCCTCATAATCGGAGGATAGTCACCGGTTACTATTGGTGCTACAAAACCTGAATTAATAGAAGAATGAAATTAAAATTGACATTTTATCGATGATGAAGGATTATATTTTCCCTTGATGAGAAGTTATCAATTACCATCCCCACATAAAATCAACAGCTCTTGAGGCAGCGTCAATATCAGCTTGAGTATCACTGTAAGCATCAAACCATCCCGACATATTGGTAACCCCAATCTTTCCACCTTGAACGGCCTGTACAAGTTAATAATTTTTTTTCAACTTTACTTTTACTAATATGCAGCAAATACGGGGCAAATGATATATAGCTGAGGATGAACTAAGAAAGTGATCTTATAAAATGATACAAAAAACCAAAACAATCATTAATAAAGAATAACCAATTTTAGAATAACGGAGCTAGTTTTTAATTTCAAAAATTTCTGTAAGTAAAAAAGTAGTTCAATTTGTATTCAATGAGGAAAAAGAAACTAAATACTATAATAGGTAATAGATGGTAACATACGCAAAGTGATGTGAACTTGTAACCCCATCTAATTAATTACAGCGTCAGATTTATATATTTTTAGATTAGTAAAAACGTAGAGATGCTAATTTTGAAAAATAATTAGACCTGATAGTTTTTTCTGTATATATCAACCGCTACAGCATGAGCAATGATCAGATGATGTGCCACAATATATGGTTCAGTTCCCGCGTCTCCACCATAACAAGTATTGTCGACTCCACGAACACATCTATGTCCTAGAGCATTACTTTCATTGGGATGTGCTGAAGTTGAACCATGACCAGGTGGGAAGGATCCGACAACGTATCCATTTTTGGTGAATGTAACTGGCTCATTTTGTGTGATCCAAAATTTTACCCGATCACCGAATTCAAAGAAGCACAATTCCGCATACTCAACAAAATCTTGTCTGTCAAAAAAAAAAAATTAATTTTAGAGTCATTTTAAATTTTACTAAAAGAAAAGAATGAAATTATTGATCTATCTTGTGGGACTAAAAAAATTTGCTACTTACACAATCCTAGGGCTTAAAAATCCACCATACTCCTCTTCCAAGCATTGGGGAACATCAAAGTGGAAGATGGTTACGAAAGGCTCAATTCCTATATATAAAAAAATAATTTAAATATGAGATTTTAAATAATGTGTGTACATATAAATAATTTGAACTAAACCATTTTAATAAATAAATGAAAAATAGAATATTAAACCTTGAGCCAACAACAAATCAATTAGATCATTATAATATTTAATGCCTTCTCTGTTGATACCGCCGTTCAATCTTCCACCTAAAATACCATTTTAAACAACTAAGTCAGCCCGAGTTGATATTACTTAATGAATCAATATTTTGTAGTGTTATAGATATTGCTTAGTTAATCAACATTTCCGCACCAGGCAATATTCTAGACCATGAGATAGAAAATCTGTAAGCGTCTATACCCAACTTTTTCATCAATCTCACATCGTCCTGCAGTGTCAATTGGGCATGAGCTAGAGTCCGTAACCCGGTGATAAAAATATATATAAAAAGAATAAGAATTTTCAAACTTGTAGGATATGGATCACACATTTTTTTAATTAATCACCTTGAATCTATTGTAATGATCAATCGCAACACAACCATTGGAACCATCCATAATTTTACCTGTCGTTCCAATAAAATTAATTAGCAACCTTTAAAAACGCACATTACACAAACTTGTTTTTACTTTATTGGGAAATTAATTAAAAAATACAACATGATCCGGATTAGAAACTCTATTCCGATTTACGAGTGAAGGGAGAGAGAATCAAAACCAGGCCTCTGTAGGGCAAAAACATCCCAGTTACTTAATGATCTACCATCCTGTGCATAAACCACCTTCCACCTGAAACATTCCAACACAAATTAACATATAGCCAAAATCAAACAAAACCTAAAAACACGTCGAAGCTACCTAGCTAGCTACATCGATATCTTCACATAAAATCAACAATCACAAAAACACATGTCCGTTTATAGGAATAGAGACCTGGTAAGTGGAGGTGGCGCCGCCAAAGACGAAGTCCGCAGGGAAGTCGTGGCGGGTGAGTTTGGCGCCACCGTACCTCGACAGCTGAGCACAGGCGACATTGTTGGCCATTGCAGAAGGCTGAGAGAAAGAGAGAGTTGTGTGGAGAAATAAGTGATCAAGGGATGGATTGTTGGTAGGATTAGCCAAACTAAGATGGTGTATTTATAGGAAAATTGGTGCATGTTCATGCCCGTCCAGGACCACAGGCATCATATATTACATTAGTTGATGGTCATATAATTGAGCAGAGTTCACATCTATTTTCATATATGTCTGAATAATTTCTTCTACTACGATGAATCCTACTTTGAAGAAATTATTCAAATATACATTTAAGTAAATTCAAATCGTACTTTGAATTATTGCTTTAGAATTTTCAAGTTGACGCGGACGTCTTTCCAGGTCCCGCATCTCTTGTTCACTACATTGGATGCGTTTGGCAGATAATTAATTTTGCAACAATTTATTCTAAAAAATAGTATTTATAGTGTTTTTATTCATAAATTTATAACTAATTATATAAAATTAAATTCCAAAACTAGCTTAGTTTTAAGGTTAATGCATGCCTCGCCGATACATTAGTACAGGATATTATTTAAATCTTTGCAGACTCAACATATATGAAAAAGAGTAAATTACACCGGATTTTTTTTTAAATTTGATATAATTATAAATATTTTATTATTGTTTAAAAAATTATTAACCCTCCCCCCTAATTTTAATGGCCGTATAATAATTAACACAATCCGTTAGTCTCAGTTAGATTTTCATTTATTTTTTTATGTTGAATTGATCAAAATACTCGGGTGCACTATGAATTTATTTCATTTTAAATTCTGATTTTTTTTTGTGGATCAAGATAATTTTTAAATTTTTTTTTCCATCCAGCTCTTTCGATTATTTATATATATATATATATATATATATATATATTTAAAAATATAGTAAAGACAACTAAGTTGACAATACTAGATCCGCGTTCCAAAATTGCATAATTTCATCTTAGTGGTATTTATAATTATGTCATACCTCAAGGGAACTCGACGTAATTTACCCTATAATAAAATATTGGAAATAAAAATAAATTCAATCATCTATTTTTTTAAAAAATTTATGAAATTACAAAAAATAAAAATAAATAACTTATAACAAAGTGAGGTAAAATTATAATATAAATTGAGGAGTACACGTTGAAGTCAATATTCAATAATGGGGTTTAATTCATTTTGGCCTCCTATAATATTAAAATATATCAAAACATCCTTGTGAACATATAGATATAAAAAATTATCCCTATATTATAAACAATGACTCACAAACAACGACAACGACAGAGCGCCCTCCTCTATAGCAGTGGCTTCGCCAACGCCAGTTATTTTTTAAAATAAATTTTGTATAATTATATTATATAATATATATAAAAATATATATATATTAATATACACTAATATATATATATATAATATATATATATATATATATATATATATATATATATAATATATATATATATATATAATAATATATACTAATATATATATACTAATATATATATATATATATATATATATATATTATATATATATATATATATATATATATATATATATATATATATATATTAGATTTGTCGTAACCCATAAAATTGTAAAAAAATGCACCTTTTTACCCATATTCTCAGTTAATGTTCGTGTACCACCAAATATCTCAGAGGTGTAATTGATGTTTTATTTTTCTTATGATTTTTTTTTTTTAAATATTCAAATATTATAGGGTTGTTCTATTTTTCCCTTCAATAAAGTCACCGTCTGGCGTCCACTCTCCTTTCGTCCTACCTGGATATGGGATGAGTACAACTTATTGCTCAGTGTCTCTCATGTAGAAAAGTTCCAAAAGAAACGGCTGCTTAAAATCCAGACTGATCTCATCAGATCAAACCACAATTCCTCCATTTTTGTCAGGACTGTATCATATATGTAAAGCAGCCAACATATTATGGGCATGCCTTAAGAAGAAAAGAAATTTCACTAAGTCACGAGAGAGCTAAAATACGTGTAAACTTGAAACACTGCCTTTTATACTAAACTTAGTTACTAATACTTTTTTTTTAATCTTAAATTAATTTTGTATCTCGTGGATACCCCCACAAAAAAATATAATATTAGTGACTAAATACTAAATAATAATATTAAAGTAATCACTGAAAATATATTAAATGACGATAATTTTTTATTTTATATGATTATGGGTGACAAAAAATTATATGTGTATAGAGTTGTCACTATGGATTATTAGTGGCACATCTATAGATATACTTTTTTACAAAATAATTAACTAATAAAATTATAAAATTCATTATTGTGGCAATAAATTTTATCACTAAATATATTGATTAGTAACAATATTAATTTTTTATAGTTAAGTAAAATTAGAAATCTACAAATAAATATAAATTTGATGGGAATAAACTAAGTTCAAGCAATTCAAGCACACTTCAAACACATGGGAGGTTTCAAGCTATCGACTCTCTTCTTCTATACATCCCCCAAAGTCCTTAGAATGATTTTAAAGTCTATTTATACTCGATTCCCGTCTCAATTAATTTTTCCAGAGGCACAAAATAACGAAGTGGCCCCCCACCGGTTAGCCCAACAGACGCAAGCCAAAGGTATCAAGTCTATATTTTTTACACTTAAACTAACATACCAGGGCCCAATTCGATTCAGCAAGATTACTCAATGCACAATAGGGACGCCACGACAGACAAACTCTCTATGTTTCAGGCTATGTAATTCTAAAAAATCTCCAGCTAACTCCCCCTATATCAGCAACATTAACCAAAAAAATAAGCTGGTAACAACCTCCCAAATTTTTAGGTTGACTGGGTAATGACTATTTAAACAGTCACAAAATCGTCAAAATAGTCCAAATCAAGTTTTAATTCTTTTGTTCGTTAACTAACATCCATGGATTTTTAATGATATACAACTTTCTATAACTAACTAATAAATTTTACTCTAACCCCTTTATGAATAAAGGTCATGTTGAGTAAAAAGGGCAAAATCATTTTTGATCCCATTGAAGAAGGTAATTTTCAATTTTGGTACCACAATTGTGGCGAATATCGCTTTTGGTATCATAAAATACAAAAACACGCCTTTTTGGTCCCAAATTAACAGAAGAGGTTAACGGTCGTTAACTCCTATTGCAAGGCCCTGTTTAATCGTACTAAAAAAGCAATTTTTTTTAATACCATTAAAATAAAAAATAAAAATTTTACCATTTTTTTCACAAACTATAAGATTTTTTTATCTTTTACAAAAATAAAAATATTCAGAAAATTTTATCGTAACATATATAATAAATAGTTCTAAAATTAAATTATGTTTATTACAGATAATTAATTTCTAGTATCTATTTTATTATTTTTAAAATTAAATTATTATTTGATCTACAAATATATTAATATTTGATCACAAACTAAAAAGTAAAATTTATATTTTGAGGAATGGTATTAGATAAATTTTGTTATTATTAATTAATAACTTAATTTTTAAACTAAAATTATTTATATTCAGATAAATTTAGCAACTATTAATTTTTTTAAGTTAAAATTTTATTTTGTTTGAAAATATTTTAATAAACTTCGATCATAAACTAAAAGAAATAAAATTTTTTTTTTTAAAAACTAAATTTTTTTATTTTAATATAAATAATAAAATAGTTTATAATTTAAAATCACATTTATTTTAAATAAATTCTAGTAATTATTTTAAAATTAAATAATTATTTATTCTAAAAATATTTTAATAAACTTTGATTGGAAAAAGTAAGAAATAAATTTTAATTTTATTTCTAAAGTTTATCTCGAATGTAAATAATTTAATTTAAAAATCAATTCATTATTAAATAAAATAAAATTTATCTAATATTTTATTCAATTTTTTTTAATTTTCATAATTTATGCTTAAATATTAATATATTTTAGATCAAATAATAATTTTATTTCAAAAATAGTAAAATAGATCCTAAAAATTACCTTAAAAAATAATTATAATTTTAGCACTATTTATTATATATTAAAATAAAAATTTTCTAACATTTTTATATTTATAAAATAAAAAAATCTTATAATTTGTGGTCAAAGTTGGTCAATATATATATTTTTTCTTTTATGGTTCCAAAAAAATATGTTTTTTTTTTCTGCTTTTTTTGTACCATTAAACATGGCCTTCCAACAGGAGTGATCGACCGTTAACCTCTATGGTTAACTTGGAACAAAAAATGCGTATTTTATTATTTTATGGTACTAAAAGCGATACTCGCCATAATTGTGGTACCAAAAATAAAAATAACAGTTTTTAACGGGACCAAAAAAGGATTTTATCTGAATAAAAAAGATAACTCAAGCTATGTACACTCTTTCTTCTCGGCGAATAGCACGGATACACGTTTTCCGCACTCCATAAGCTTACTTTAGCTCCCATTATTATATTTCATCACTCACTATTTTTTATTTCACCATTATTTTTACGTTATTTTAAATATTTTCCATTCTCTTTTAGTAATTCAGTTACTGATTTTAATATTGGAGTACTAACCTCTATTTTAAAAATTAATTCTTAGATAATTCTAAAATTTTCATAAAGATTCTTCAACCATTTTATTCTGCAGATTGGTCCCCACAGCTACAGTTGTCCCTAAGTGAGAGTGTGATCAACAACTTCTTCGATACAACTAAAAATTATAGCTCCTATACTGACAAAGATTCTTCAATGATTTCAAATTATATTAAATCCATGTTATTGCATATATTGTATTAAAAGTTCATTAAAATGAGACTCTTTTAAGTCTATGGACTTTCTTAGAGCATCAGTACGAATCGTTGATTACAAATAGATATTAAAATATAACATAAAATTTATATATATCATATTAAATAATTATTTAAAAAAATTATTAGAACTTACTAAATTGTTGATTAAGTTTGTTGATCTCATTATACATATATATATATATATATATATATATAAATAAAATAACAATAAAAATAATTAAAATTGTACAACCATCGTCATCATTATTATTTTAATGATCTTTAGATTAATTCATAGAAATCACCAAATTTTGTACATAAATTTATATGTAATAAAATAGATTGCATAATGCATACTATGTATCTTGATATAAGTATAAAACTCACAAAAAGATCGATATAAAAAATCATAAGTTAATTGTTATATAGGACTTGTCAATTTAAAAAAGTATAAGAGATTACAAATAGATTTATATGTGTCATATTAAATAATTATTTTAAAAAAATATTGAAACTTACTAAGTTGTTGATTAAGCTTGTTTTTATATAAAGATTAAATGTATAATAAAAGTACCATAGTTTATTATTATCTAAAATAAAATGTATGATATTGATTAATAATTATAATATACGGTCATTTTTTAGTATAAAATTGAGAAACGAGAGAGAAAAAAATGAGAAGAGGAAAAGAAAGAAGAGAAAAGACGGTAGGTGAGAGACAAAAGAGAGAAGAGGAAAAGGGGATAAAAAAAAAAGATAAAGGATGAAAAATGAATAAAAAATTAAAAATATCAACAAATGAGCTTTTAAAAAATTAATTATTTTATCAAATTATTATATACATAATTTAAAAAATTAATTATATATTTAACGGTGCGGTTTGATTTTTGGTGGTATTTTTAAATACTAAATTAAAACCAAACCAATAGTGCGATTTGATTTTACTGTAAATTTATAATTACAGTTTGAAAAATAAATAATAAAAAACGATTAGAATCAATTCGATTAGAGTGATTTTGGACAGTTTAAATATTTTTTTATCACCCCTGACAAAGAGTAACAACCAACGAAAAGAATGCGGAGAAACAGAAAAGAATCCATAAAACAACAGAATTCAATTATACATAAACCGCTTAAATATGTTCAAGCTTTTTTTTTTTTTTTTTTTTTTTTTTTTTTTTTACAGTACTCTATTGGGAAAAGGGTGTTCCAGTAAGTTTTCTACCGTTTCTGTTCTTGGAATAGATTTTAATATTTTAAACTAATTTTTCTATTGGAATAAAATTATTCCTAATAAAGAGTCATTTTTTTTTTAATTTGTCAAATTAATTGAAATTAAAATATTTGAATTATTATAACTATATATTTTTTTTAAACCACCCGAGGAGGGCAGGGGGACTTTTCGGGGTCCCCATCCCTTCTATATTAAGTCAAATCGCTGATCAGTTGTATAGTGGGGAATTCTGACTCCCTAGTTTTGTCTAGAAAGCTATAAACAAGGAGTACTACTCCCTTACAGTAGCTTTTTTTGAATTATTATAACTATATAATTTTCATAATATTTTTTTAATTAAATTAAATATTTTAAATAATATATTTGCATATTAAATTAAAAAAAATTATAATTTTTCTAGATTATTTATCTTGTCGAGAGGGGGTGGCAAAGACCGCGGGATCAGAGACAAAAATTTCTGTCTCCAAAATTTTAAAACAAATCACAGATGGAAATAATAGAAAATTGAAATTTATGCCAATCCGTCCTTATTTCCGTCTCTAATACTAAAATTTTATAATATCCGCGATGGACATAGACTCAGGAATTTTTACTCCTAATATTATATAAGTGGAAGAATGTATCCGTGGCTAAATAGGTCTCTGATTTAAACTTTATTAATAATTTAAGGAAAAATTAATTTTCATCTATATATATCTCTATTACAGACAAAAAATTCCATCTCTGATACCCTGCTTTTTAATACTAACTTTTTTTAGTTTTAGACTAAAGAAGTGGTAAGTTCAATTTGGTTGCCACATGCCAATTACGCTTAAATCTCTTCTAAAAATGGAAAATTATATATTTTTTAAAATAGTTTTAAAATTATACTTACAGTCTCTTTAAAAATTATTCATTTAAAACTTACCTCATTTTGTTAGGGTTTGGGTGAGAAATATTAATAATAAAAAAATTACATAAATTTTCAATTCTACCCCTCATTCAGCATTCTCCTAGTAATATTAATATTTTTATACTTTTAAGGAGTAAATGCATATATAAAGTCAAAATGATGTAATTATAATAAAATATTATTTTTAAATTATTACCATTAGATAGAAAGTAGCCATTAATGCATGAAAAAACTAATCATCTTGCAGTGCTCTTTTTGCATCTTATCTTGCAGTGCTCTTTTTACTTCCTATATGATATCATTGTTGCATATTTTTTCAATTGTCTTGTTTAAGAACTTTATTTAGTGCTTTAAAAAATAGATGCAACAATGGACCTAACTAATTTAGGTGGGTGTGGTATTTTTGGTCTTGTAAAAATTGATTTACAGGATTAATATTAAAAATTAATTAGATCAAATTCAAATCATATGCAATTTTTTGTCCAAATTAGTAGGAAATTAAAGAACTAAAATTGCCAAAATTTTAAATTTATAAAATTAAATTGAGAAAATCAATTTATGTAGAACAAAAAATATTACCTGTCTAAATTACTGGATAAAATTGATTACTATAGAAGTGCCTAGCATGTGATCGTTAAGTATTTTTTGTTGGAGAAAAAATTAGTTTGTTTTCCAGCTTGAGACCATCTTTGAGAAAAAGATAAAACTACATTTGAGGAAAAAAAATAAATTTTGAAGGAAATTAGGGCAAAAAACTTAGCAATTTCGCTCTTCTCTCACAAAAATTGAATCTTATCATTCCCGTATTTCTCTAAGTTGAAGCTAAATAGAAGCAATACAAAAAATTATGTCTTCTACAAGTGAATCAAGTAGGCCAAATGAAGCACTCATATGCTACTATTGAATAAAAGAGCCAAAATTTCCTCCAACAAAAAATGCTTAACAACAACGTGCAAGGTACGTGATCTACATCGTTAAATTGTAGATGAAAAACTGTATGAGGACCAAAAGTGCTAATTTTTTTAAGTTATGGTAAAAATGCTAATTTCATAATGAATGAGACCAAAAATGATATGAACCTAACTTATTGAACTAAAAAATATTATTTTTTTCATTTTTATATTATGAAGCAAGTTGTTATTACCAACTATATATATATGTTCTGATTGCTTTGCTGTCACCATCATGTCAAAATGGAGGTTTTTTTAAAGTGATAAATACATGACTAATAAAATGGGATAAATATCAAGATATTTAGTGGGATTAGAACCCATAATTTCAAACTTATTTGTTCTTTTTAATCTAATTATTAAATTAAGTTCTCTTAATTTTAATGATTTGGATATGTAACGAATTGACATGTGACAATCAGATAAATTGCTGCTTAATACCAATCCTCAATCCATTTGCTTATATTTGTGTTGCACACGCAAGAAGTACTTAAAGGAGAGTTGAGAGTTTCATCACTTAAAAAGGAGAACTGAAAATAGAGCCAAAAACCTTAATTTACTCGATAGACAACAAACATTACAACTTCAACAGCCACTTCAAGCGCTTATTTGAATACAAAGCATAACATTGTCACAAAGTTTCCAGATTCAAACAGAAAAACCATTTATCTTATTAAAAAAAAGTCCATGACGCAAAGACGAAAAAGCATCTCTTCTACTCTTCAAAGCATAACGCTTAACGACCCTTTTTCTTTTTGCTGATGCGTTATCGTCTTCAATTTCTTCAATTTGTCTCTTGGGACGTGGAAGGATGTTTTTGTTCAGGAAGTTCATATACCATATAGCCGATCGTTTGGGGTACCTAGTGTAGCCATTGACATAGTCCACATAATACATTCCAAATCGAACTGTATATCCTTCGGTCCACTCATAATTATCAAACAGTGACCACATGTAATAGCCCTTGAGCCTAACTCCCAAACTACAAAGGCATAAAAAAATTATTGAGTTAAAAGAAGAAATAAAAAAATTAAAAAAAGTTAAACAATAATAATACTTACTCCATGGCTTCCTTTGAGAAAGCCAGATGTTCTTGATAGTATTTGATTCTGGTATCATCCTTTAGAGCTTTGGTAACTGTAGCACTCGTATCATTCTTTTCATCCACCCCTATATTTAAAAATTGAGAATGTTAACTACATAGCATGATTGAAATAAATCGTATGAAGAAAGACAAAATAAAATGACTATTACCATTCTCTGTGATGTAAATGATAGGATCATTATATTTATTCTTTGTGTGAACAAGAAGGTTTCGGATTCCATATGGTACAATGAACAACCAATCTGAACCAGCCTAGCATTGAAAAACAACAACATCTCAGAAATCTTTTTTTATATTCACCAAAAAAAGGAAATGTCTAGTTAAAAATCATATTAAGTAATGTAAAAACAAGAAAGAGTATTTAATTTTACCTGTTCGCCAATTGGAGCCCCATTTCGCACAGCTAAAAGGTAAACAAAAAAATGAAGTTGATAGAGATGTTAGTGTTTTCAAGTTAGATAAATCAAATGGTATAGTACTATATTATAATTGTTATTAAAAGAAATTCAAAATACTTACTAAAGAATTCAAGTTCTTGGTCCGTAACATAAGTTGGTGGTGTACCGGGTGGGGTAGGTTTATATGCTGCCCAATAGGTAGTGTAATAATTCATTCCAATAAAATCATAAGATCCTTTTACCAGTTTGACTTGTTCTGGTGTAAATGTAGGTAGCCGGTTTTGCACTCGTTCCCTCATAACTGGAGGATAGTCACCGGTTACTATTGGTGCTACAAACCTGAAATAGAAGAATGAAATTAATTTTATTCATGAAGGATTATATTTCCATTTATGAAAAGGGTGTATGAGATATTAATTACCATCCCCACAAAATCGACAGCTCTTGAGGCAGCTTCAATATCAGCTGGAGCATCACTAAAAGGATCAAACCATCCTGACATATTGGTAACCCCTATCTTTCCACCTTGAACAGCCTGTACAAATTAATATTTATTTTTCAACTGAACTCTAATTAATTTTCAAATCTTAATTAATATTCAAGAAATTCGGAGTCATCATTCTATAAGAGAGGATGAACTGAGAAATTGATCTAATAGAAAATTATACAAAGAAAACAAAACCATCACTGAAAAAGAATGTAATTTATTTTTGTGTATGGTCAAAAGAACCTAAACTAATACCTAATTATTTCGTAGTAGTTCTATGTCTATTCAATGAGAAAAAAAATCAAAATACTCTATTAGGTAATAGATTGTAACATTGATAAAGTGTTTGTGAACATGTATCCCCATCTAACCCATTAGGTGTCAAATTTATATATTGTTTAGATTTATAAATATGGAGATGCTAATTCAGAAAAATAATCGGACCTGATAATTTTTTCTGTAAATATCAACAGCTACAGCATGAGCAAGAATTAAATGATGTCCCACAATATATGGTTCAGTTCCCGCATCTCCACGATGACAGGTAGTGTCGACTCCACGAGCACATCTATGTCCTACAGCATTATTTTCACTGGGTTGTGCTGAAGTTGAACCATGACCTGGTGGGAAAGACCCCTGAACATATCCGTTTTTGGTGAATGTAACTGGCTCATTCTGTGTGATCCAAAATTTCACCCGATCACCAAATTCAAAGAAGCAGAGCTCCGCATACTCAGCAAAATCTTGCCTGTTGAAAAAGAAAATCTAGCTTTAAAATCATTTTAAAATTCATTTAGAGCAAAGGTCGAAAATGTTGAACCCTATCATGTGGGACTGCAATTTTGCAGTCATAAGAATTAGTAAGAACTAAGAAGCTGCTTCAACACACAAAATTTTGTTACTTACACAATCTTAGGGCTTAAAAAGCCACCATACTCGTCTTCCAAGCATTTGGGAACATCAAAGTGGAAGATGGTTACGCAAGGCTCAATTCCTATATAAAAAGAGGAATTTAAATATGAGATTGTAAATAATGTATGTGTATATATATATATATATATATATATATATATAATTTAAACTAAACTATTTTAATAAATAAAATAAAAAATAGAATATTAACCTTGAGACAACAATAAGTCAATTAGATCATTGTAGAACTTAATGCCTTCTTTGTTGACCGCCACTCAATCTTCCACCTAAAATATCATATTACTCAACCAAGTCAATCATCATGGATATTGGTTAATTAAGCAACATTTATTAGCTTTATCAACATACTTTTACTCAAAAAAGAATTTATCCTTAATTCTTTAAATTTTTCGTACCGGGCAATACTCTAGACCATGCGATAGAAAATCTGTAAGAGTCTAAACCTAACTTTTTCATCAACACCACATCTTCCTGCGATGTCAATCGAACATGAGCTCAGTTAGTAACCCGAGGATACAAAAATATGATCTTCCAAGCTAGTAATAATATGGATCAAACATTTTCTTTGGATAAATTACCTTGAATCTATTGTAATTATCAATCGCAACACAACCATTAGAACCATCGACAATTTTACCTGTCATTCCAATAAATAATAATTAGCAACACTTAAAAACCGCACTACACAAAAGTGTTTCTATGCTATTGTGAAATTAAATAAAAATGGCACATGATTCGAAATAGAAAATCCAATTCGATTCACGAGTGAAGGGAGAGAGGATCAGACCAGGCCTCTGTAGGGCAAAAACATCCCAATTACTCAATGATCTACCATCCTGTGCATAAGCACCTTCCACCTGAAACATTCCAACACAAATTAACATAGCCAAAATAACCAGCCAAAAGCTAGAAACACGCCGAGAGCTTATATAGTCCTAGCTAGCTAGCTAGCTACATCAATATCTTCTCATAATACCAGCAAATACACACATAAACACACGTGTCCGTGTGTTTATAGGAATAGAGACCTGGTAAGCGGAGGTGGCGCTGCCAAAGATGAAGTCCGCTGGGAAGTCGTGGCGGGTGAGTTTGGCGCCGACGTACCTCGCCACCTGAGAACCGGGGCCGTTGTTAGCCATTGCAGAAGGCTGAAAGAAAGAGAGAGTTATGTGGAGAAAAAAGTGATCAAGGGATGGATTGCTGGTAGGATTGGCAAACCAAGTTGGTCTATATTTATAAGCAAAAATTGGTGCAAGTTGTAATAATATATGACCAATAGCACCATGTATTATATTAGCTGGTGGACATATAATTGAGCAGAGTTCATATCTACTGCAATATATTTGAATAGTTTATTGTTGGACGATGAATTTTACTTTGAATATTGCTACAGAATCTCAAATTGACGATGTCTTTAGGTTCAAACGAGTCACCCGCAGACGCCATGCCAGGTCCTCAAATTGACCACATGATTGCATATTAATTTATAGTAAGATAATTAATTTATAAAAATGATTGTAACGTTTGAATTCATAAGTTTATGATTGATTATGCAAATATAAATTTCAAAATTAACCTCACTTTTGAAGTTAATAAAATAAAGTTTAATTAAAATAAAAAATAATTAAAGCGGGATTAAAAGATAAAACATTTAACTTTCATCAAAACCTATTTTTGATATAATTTACTTAAAAGGAGTTTATTGAAATTTACCCTTCTGTAATATTGCAAATAAGTAAATTACCCTTTATGAAAAATACATAAGTAATTTACCCTCCTGTATTTTTTAAAATACGGGGAGATAAATAGTTGTATTTTAAAAAACACAAGGAGGTAAATTGCTTATTTATTTTTCATAAGGAGGTAATGTGCTGATTTGAAATGTTAGGGGGTAAATTGCATTTTCCCCTTTCAAAAGTGATTATTAAAAATAGGATCAAACAATAAAAATTTCCGCTTGCATTTAAAACGTAAATTTAACATGTTCAATCATAGAGCCGAACAGGAGCTTAAATGCTTTAGTATCTATTTTCGTATAATATTTCATTAAATAAAAAAATAATTAAAGCAGGATTAAAAGACACAACATTGGTGAATAGCAATTTACCCCCTGTAATATTAAAAATGAGAAAATTATCCTCCTATGAAAAATAAATATCAATTTACTCCCTTGTATTTTTAAAATAAAACAATTTACCTCCCTACCCAAGGAGGTAAATTACTTCAATTTTAAAAATATAGGGAGGTAAACTATTATATTTTTATAAAACACAAAGGGTAAATTGCTATTTTATATTTTTAATAAGAGAGTAATTTGCTATTTTGTAGCATCAAGGGAGTAAATTATTTTTCCCCACAACATTTAACTTTCATCAAAACCTGATTTTGATGTAATTTACTTTTAGAAGTGATTTTTGAAAATAGGACCAAACAAAATAAAAAATTTTGCTTGCATTTAAAACGTAAATTTAACAAGTTCAATCATAGAGCCGAAACAGGTACGTAAATGCTTTCCTATCTATTTTCATTCGGATTCTAATAAATGGAACCCTTAAAAAAATAAATGTACTTCCGACAAATTGTATATGGTTTTGCAATTTAAGGCTTATAGTTAACAGTAATCCAGATCTTGATTATTTGAATATTTCACAAGATTCCGATTTCCAAGTATCCCGTGGATGCTCTTACGCCTGTCGTTTTTGATTGGGATTCTCAAAGTTTCAAAGGATAAATCATGAAATCCTCATTAATCAAATCAAACCGCACACGTTTACCAATGCTTAGAACATTAACGTCACTCGAAGTCGTGGATTTGACGTAATTGCAGTTCCCACTATTGTCCATTCAGCTCTTAGATTTTTTTGTGTAGTTGTAATGAATAGATATTAGAGGATGTTTGTCTGGTTAACTTTGTTTCAAATATTTTATTTTACTTTCAATAAATAAATTTTCAAAAGATTTAAATAAAATAACATTAATGGTGCTACTAAGAACAATTTTATAATCAATATGATAAAATTGAAGAATTTTGTTAAAATTTTAGAATAAGTTGGAAACTTTTTACTTTCTTCACACCTTCTCTTTGAATCGTACGAGTTTTTCTAAAAATTTTGTTAACTGCTTTTCAACATCTGAAAATTAAGGGTTTGGTATAGAAGCGACTAAAAGATAAGTACGTTAAATTTCAAAACAAAATTATTGGGGTGATAAGTATTGAAATATACGTGTTTCTTTAAAATTTTGAAAAGTATGCAAACGCATCACCCCAATAATTTTGTTTTGAAATTTACTTATCTTTTAGTCGCTTCTATACCAAACCTCAAAAAATTAAGGGATAATTACATTACCATCCCGTAAAGTTTGATATAATTACACTTAAACTTCCGTAATTTTGAAAAATTATATCTAGTCATCATGATCTTTATTTTCGGGGTTAAATGTAATTTACTCTCCTGTATTATGTGAAATGAGCAAATACCCACTGTGAAAAAAAATTAGCAGATTGCCCCCCCTGTGTTTAAAAAAATGAAGCAAATATCCCCCTATCACAGGGGGTAAATTGCATTTTTTTCTTTATTTTCGTCTAAAAAGTTGATCCCTCCGTTAGTCCAAATTAATGAAATTTGCTAATATTAATAAAAAATTGAATAAAATCTCATATGTACCTCCATTAACTTACGACTAATACATTGCAGGTCAAAAAATATTTATCGACCAAACTAGATTTATAAATATGAAAATATACATCCTCGTATATATCAACACGTGTAAGGATAAGTGAATGAACTAAACCAACTTTTGAGGAAAAAAAAAAAAAAGAATTAGTTGAAAAAGACATTGTATTATACTTTAACTCAATTGAATTAGTCATCCAAATAAAGGTGAATGACACTTTGTCGTGATAATTCGTACTAATGAAGGAGATGACAACTTAAAATGAAGCGACAAATCAGGAAAACGTGTGGAACAAAGGTGGCTGGCGGGTAGAGCCATCAGACAGGCAAAACGTGGTCAACATGCGACAGGAAGATTTTCTATATTTATAAGCAAGTTAGGTTCAAAGACATTTGTATTATTATTGTCCAACTCTGACCGTAGCATGTGGACTTCCTCGTAAGTCGTAGTTTTTTAATGGGCTGAAATGTGAATTATTACAAGTTATATTTCAAGATATAATTATAAATATTATTTAGTTATTTGAAAATTTATTAATATCACTATGGTGTATGATGTAGATTTGAAATTATCAATTTTATTTTTTTATATTATTTATTATTAAAAAGATAAAAAAATTCAAATGAGATGAATGAAAAATTATAAAATAATTATTTACTTAATCCATAAATTTTATAGAAAATATTAAAAATTAAATAAAATTAATTCATAATCAACAAAACATTTTGATTAGGACGGATTGGGCTTAATGTCCCTTTTTCTTTTTGCTATTGAGTTATCGTCTTCGATTTCATTAACTTGTCCCTTGGGACGTGGAATGATGTTTTTGTTCCGAAAATGCATATCAACAAGAAACTATGGAATTAAAAAGGGATGATGCTCCTTTTCGTTTGATTTTGATAAATAACGAAAGAATATTCATTTTTATATTATTAAGCGAGTTGTGATATATTACCAAATATATGTATATATAGAAATAGATATATAGGAGCAAGTATATTCTGATTGCTTTGCAGTCACCATCGTGTCAAAAGGAAGGTTTTTTTAAGTAATAAATGCATGACTAATAACATGGGACAAGTATTAAAGTATTTGACGGGAGTAGAATCCATAACTGCATATTTATTATTTGTTGTACTTTAATTTTAATTATTAAATTAAGATATTATTAATGTGTCCCTCTTAATTTTAATAATTTGGATATATAATTAATTTACATGCAACAATTGAGATAAATAGCTAGTCAAATTAAACCTAATCCTTAAGCCATTTTCGTACATTTGTGCCTTATGCAGATGCGAAAAGTTCCACTGAGATATTGATTGAGAGTTTCATCACTTAAAAAGAAGAACTGAAAATAAAGCTGAAAAACTTAATTTACTCGATAAACAACAAACACTACAATTGCAACAAGCGCTAAGAAAAAAAGAAACTGCAACAGGCGCTTCAAGGTATCATGTGTTATATTAGCTGGTGGACATAATTTTATTGTTATTATTATTATTATTATTATTATTATTTTATATTTTGTATTCATATGAGCAAAGGTATCATGTGTTATATTAGCTGGTGGACATAATTTTATTGTTATTATTATTATTATTATTATTATTATTATTATTATTATTATTTTTGTATTCATATGAGCAAAGGTATCATGTATTATATATATTAGCTGGTGGACATATAATTGAACAGAGTTCACATGTGCTTTAATATATATTTGAATAATTTATCGTCGCACAATGAATTTTACATTGAATATTGCTTCACGAATCTCAAATTGACGTTGTCTTTTGGTACAATGAATTTATCGTCGCCAATGAATTTATAAAATATTTTATTTTGTTTTAACATGCGAAAGAAAGAATTTTTTATATTTATTAAGTTAGGTTCAAAGACAATTTTATCTGAACAACAAATGTAACGTGTTTATTATTATTATTATTTATTATTATTAAAATGTGGCTTCCTGGTAAGCCCTATCTGATACATGGCTGAAATGTAACATGGCAGGATACCTCTTTCAAAATATAATTTAAAGTAAATTACAATCTTCTTTTATAAAATTTGATATAATTATAATTATTATAAAATTATTAATATTATCATAATATATGATGGAGGTATGGCATTATCAATTTCGTCATTATTTTATTTTATTTTATTTCTTTTTAAGAAAGATAAAAAGTGGTAAAAGATTGGACGAGGTGAATGAAAATTTTTAAAAGATTATATAAAAAGATTATTAACTTTGTCCATACATTTTTTTTAAATATTTAACAAATAAATAAAATTATAATTCACACTACACAAGGACAGTTTAGTCAGTTAATCATAAATGTAGGATTGCTTGTTGGATCTACGATGACCATTAGAATTAGGGGATATCGATAGTTTTTCAATAATGAGAGAGTTATTTATGATTATGCAAAATTTCATGGCAGATTTCTTTTTTATTTCATTAATGTAGGAACTTATTATGATAACATGGAGATAATTATAGTTTTGGTACTCATATATTGCCAATAAATCATTTTCTATCCCTAAACATGTTAAGATTCTATTTTAGTCCTTCAACTTTTAGAATATTAACAGTTCCAGTCCTTTGGTCTAATTGATAACCATTTTGTCTAAGGACCGAAACTGTTAATTTTTTAAAAAGTTGAAGGACTAAAATAAAATTTTAATATGTCTAGGGATTGAAAACAAATTAGTGGCAATATATGAGGACTAAAACTGTAATTATCCCGTATCAAGTCTATTTTAAAAAAATTGGGCTAACATAATAGGATTCGAAAAAAAGACACAATCAATAAGCCACACACTACACGGCGGGGAGGGCATCACATCAAGGGTCGCATCACTTTGAAAGATCTCCAACTAACTCTTCCAATATCAGAGGGATTAGCTGGATCAAGCAACTAATACCTTCTTGTTTCTCAGTTTAACTGGGCAAGACTCATTAAAAAATTATGACTCTTCAAGAATAAGTCCAAATTAGATATTAATACTCTCGCGGTCAACTAACATCCATGGGATTCAATTGGTATGCAAATGGCTCATATCCAACTCCTGAGTTTTGCCTAGAATTGTCTATAAATAGAGGTCCTAACGCAGTGAAAGGATATGCCGCTTTTGGTAACTCACACTCTATACTTTTTCTCTCACGATACAACGAGGCTATGAGTTTTCTTTTCATTTTTTGCACTATTCAAGTTTCTTGCAACTTCCACTTTTATATTCAAGCACTTGACATTAATTATTACAAGAAATATATGTATATACCGAGAAAATATGTGTATAATTTCTTGAAAATTTAAAAACAATTAGGTTGCATTTGGATTGAAGGATTTGAAATCATGAATTTCAAATCCTTCATAACAAATCCTTTGGACATGTTTGGATAATTCCAAACCCAAAGGATTTTAAATCCTTCCATTTTAAATTTAAACTAAGTTTTTAATGGATATGGATGGATTTCAAATTCTTTTCAAATAGAGTCATTTGAAATCCTTTCTCCAAATCCTTCCTTCAAATCCAAATTCATCAATCCAAACACACCCTTAAGTATCTCCATGTTCACGTATATTGTACTTATAAGTGCAATTTCAACAATCTTTTTTATTGTAGAAAAATATTTTAGAGTCTCAAAGGAAATAGTAAGTTCATTTTGATTTCCTTACATCATTTCAATACAAAAAAAATGGATCATTATGTATAATAAAATTAGTAAAACTTAAAAAAATTATACTAAATCATACTATCAACCAAAATCGATTAAATCAATATGAATTTCAAGTTTTAACCATACATAATCAATATTAATTTCATCGTCTTAATTATGAAAAAAAAACTTATTTTAATTCTCAGACATGATCAAACTTCAAAGTATGTCATAATTTTTTTGTCGTAGTTAATATTCTGGTCTCATTTGCTGCAAGTGGCTATCATGTAATTGTGGCTAATGCTCATCTATTTTATATATATATAATATATATATATATATATATATATTTAGCCATAGTACTTGATATATATCAGAGTTCAATAGTACCATGATGGTCGAAGAATTTAAAATAAAAAAAAAGATCAAAGAAGGACTAACTAGCAAAATAAGAATTAACACTCCAATGCTTAAGTCAGCAATCGAATTATTGGAACAGAGCTGGGAAACACTTGAAAGAATATAGGATAATGGTGCAACAATTTATACGAAGTGATAAAGTATCAAATATAAGCTAAAGTGCGCTAGTGGAATGCAAAAAAATGAGCAGAAAACCTAAAAGTAATACCTTTGTTTGGCCATCAGAGTTAGGTCTGCTGGTTGATCGGTAGGAGCCCACTCCTTTATTTTGAGCCTTAGAAAGAATGATTGAGGAGATATTATCAATATAATTTTTTGTCGTGGATTATTTACCTTGGTTGCAATGGATTGACAGGGTATCAAGAATGTCTGGCAGGAGAAGAAGAATTTTAGGGACTTGTATTCGTCCTATCAAGAACTCATTGAGCAGAGGGGGGCGGTGATAAGGTTGCCCCTTTCTGGGGGAGCAACTAAATCGCGTTGCCCCCTTTGGTAGGGGCATCCTCATCGTCGCTCATTGTGAGAGGGCGACGACGACATTGCCCATAACAGTTTGGGTGACGACGGCTTCACCGTCTACACTGATGTCTACATATAATATTATATGTATAGTGTTTGTATAGTATATATAATTATATATAAAATAAATAAATATATTTTAAATTACTTAAAATCTGGACCTTTCATTATTTACAACTGAAAATATATGGTTGTTATACGAAGATTATAACGGGCAATTTCGCACAAAATTTAACATCGTTAAACTTACCCAAAGGAAGGAAAGAGTATGCAATATTTTAATAAAAAACCATGACATTTTTTTAATTAGATGTAGCCACCACAATTAAATTTTTTTAATGGTAATATATATTATATAATATTAAAAAATTAAATAATAAATCTATTTAAACAATAAAATGAATACTTATTATAATAATTAAAAAAATAAAAATTACGAAAAAAATATTTTTTAATTAATTAACTTTTTTATGACAAGTCGCGGTTTGAAACCACGACTCAACAGTATATCTTTTTTTTTTTTTAAATTAAAATGCTCAAACCGCGACTCGAGCAAAATTTCTTTTTTGCATGTTTCAACTTTAAGGCTGCTGGCGATCAGCCTTGTTTTTATTTTTATTTTTATAATTTTATATTCTATTACTATATATCTTATATATATTATAATTTATTTTAATATTAATAAATTATTTAAATAAATATATTAATATAACAATAATAATTAAATTGAAATAACGCATATAAAGTGAGATAATGTAAAAATAAAATTTAACTATATTATAATATTTGTATTTATTGTAATATTTATAATAATAGATTGTAAGTTTTAATTAATAAATTTTTAATATTGATTATAGTTAAAAAATATATATAAATTTATAATTAAATAATATTTGCTACAATTTATTTAGTTATTAATTTATTATTATCACGATTTGTATTATATAAATATATTTATAATTTATAATTCACGGACACTCAGAAAAATTATTCGATGTAGTATCGGACACGTGTCGGGACTAAATCAAAAAATGTTTCAGAGTATCCGTGAATTATAAATTATAATAATATTTATATAATACAAATCGTGATAATAATAAATTAATAACAAAATACTTTGTAGCAAATATTATTTAATTATAGATTTATAGATATTTTAATTATAATTAATATTAATTTTATTAATTAAAAAATTATAATTAATTATTATAAATATTGCAATAAATACAAATATTACAATATAATTAAAATTTTATTTTACATTATCTCACTTTATATGCATTATTGAAATTTAATTATCGTTGTTATATTAATGTATTTATTTAAATAATTTATAATTTTATGTATTAAAATAAATTATTATATATAATATTATATATATAATAATATATAAAAATAATATAAAATTAAAAAGAAAAATAGAGTGACTTAATTCTTTTTCTTTTTTATTAAGCCTAAATTTTCTTTTTTTTTAAAAAAAAATATCCAAAAATTTTTTAAAAATTAAACAAAAGTAAAATGTGTCCGGAACGTGTCGGACACGTCAATAGCCGTGTCCGTAGCGTTTCCTACACCGTCTCCCCCTTTTTTTTTTTTTTAAATTTTTGGACACTTCGATTTCGTGTCCGAGCCCGACAAGTGTCCGATACTACATCGAATAATTTTTCAGAGTGTCCGTGAATTATAAATTATAAATATATATATAATATAAATTGTGACAATAATAAATTAATAATAAAATAATTTGTAGTAAATATTTAATTATAAATTTATATATATTTTAATTATAATCAATATTACAATCAATTATTATAAATATTGCAATAAATACAAATATTACAATATAATTAAATTTTTATTTTATATTATCTCACTTTATATGCGTTATTTTAATTTAATTATCGTTGTTATATTAATGTATTTATTTAAATAATTAATAATTGATTGTAATATTGATTATAATTAAAATAAATTATATATATATATTATATAATATAATATAAAATTATAAAATAAAAGTAAAAAAAACAAGGCTGACTGCCAGCTTGCCTTAAAGTTTTGAAACAAAGCAAAAATAAATTTGTGCTCGAGTCGCGGTTTGAAACCGCGACTCGAGCATTTCTATTTAAAAAAAAAAAGATATATTGTCGAGTCGCGGTTTGAAACTGCGACTCGACATAAAAAAATTAATTAATTAAAAAAATATTTTTTCTGTAATTTTTTCTTAATTATTAAAAAATAATTAACTCTTAGAGGTCATGGGTTCGAACCCCGCCATGTGCATGGGATGTTGTCTACTGCATACTAGGAGTTGTTGCCTACTGTAATTAGGTATTGTTGAGCATAATATGATTATTGTAATAATCTTACTTTATTAAACATTAATGCCGACAGGAATTATCGTAATTATAATTGATTTATTTCAATTAATAATAGTTCATCGCTCTTACTTAAATAAAATATAAAAATGAAAGAAATTGTTTCAGATAAAAAAAAAAGTATATCGATATAAAAAAGGAATAAAGGCAATTTTTCTCCTCTAATTATAAATATTTTTTATTTCAGTCGTTTGATTTTTTAGGATTGCAAAATGGTCCTCTAGATTATTTAATTTCTTAAATTTGGTCTCCGTTCAATGAAATTTCTGTAAACTTGCTGAAAAATGCCACCTGAATCTGACGTGGCATTTTAATTGGAGGGATTAATTTTACTGGTTAATCATACATGATATGGCAATTACATAGCTTTAGTGAAAAAAATGATGTAATTATAAAATATTATTTCTACATTATTGCCTTTATTAGATAGAAAGTGGCCATTAATGCTTGAAAAAAACTTGTCATCTTTTTGTGCTCTTTTGCTTCTTATCTTGCAATGCTCTTTTTACTTCCTAATGATATCATTGTTATATATTTTTTTGAATTGTCTTGTTTAAGTACTTCATTTAGTGCTTTCAAAAATAGATGCAACAATACACCTCACCTATATATTAATAGAAAGGAAAGAATGATTAGTTTTTTCATTTATAAACGATTACTTTTTATCCAATAACTATAGTTGAAAATTAATATTTATTATAATTACATTCTTTTGATTTTATATATGTTACATTTACTTGCTTTTTTTTTTTTGCAGCGCTTGTATTTTTTGTCCAAACTCTAATGGGAGGGGGTTAGATGTAAATAGAGAATTCTCAGAGGAGGTGTAAGTGTAATTTTAAATTTTTTTGAGGGAATGTGTAATGTCGCATTCTGAGAGGGGCTAAGTGTAAGAGGAAAATATAATTCTAGTTGTAACTTGGGGAGGTGGTATTTTTTGTCCTTCACGAATTGATTTCCTTAATTAATCCTTTAACTTTAGACTGTTGGCAATTTTAGTCCTTTTTCCCAATAATTTGGTTGGAAAATTGTATGTGACGTGAACATGACCCGACTAACTTAGGAGGGTGTGGCATTTTTGATCCTACAAGAATTGATTTATAGGACCAAAATTAAAAATTAATTGGGTCGCAAGTGCAAATCACATACAATTTTTTGGCTAAATTAGCAGGAATTAAAGAACTAAAATTACCAAAATTTTAAAGGTATAGGACTAAATTGCGAAAATTAAATGTATGAAAAAATAAAATTTAGACCATAAATGATTAACATTTGCAATCGTCTTGACTATGACCAAAGTACTAATTACGTATAGCTCTAAGCCAATAGCCATGATCAAATCATTTATTACAATTTTATCTATTATTAATATTTTAATAATACTTGTTAAAATAATGATTAATAGCTATCATTTAATATAATTTTTTATTTTTAACCATTGTAGAAAAAATCATGTTTTTGAACAATTTTTTGCAGGAATTATTAAAAGAAGTCAACAGAAAAACTACGGAATTAAAAAGGAGCAAGTTGTGATCACCAGATATATGTATATATAGAAATAGATATATAGGAGCAAGTATGTTCTGATTGCTTTGCAGTCACCATCGTGTCAAAAGGAAGGTTTTTTTAAGTAATAAATGCATGACTAATAACATGGGACAAGTATTAAAGTATTTGACGGGAGTAGAATCCATAACTGCATATTTATTATTTATTATATTTTAATTTTAATTATTAGATTAAGACGTTATTAATGCGCCCGTCTTAATTTATAATAATTTGGATATGTAATTAATCTACATGGGAAATTCGAGATAAATAGCTAGTCAATTAAAACTAATCCTTAAGCCATTTTCGTACATTTGTGCCTTATACAGATGCGACAAGTTCCACTGAGATATTGGTTGAGAGTTTCATCACTTAAAGAAGAACTGAAAATAGAGCTGAAAAACTTAATTTACTCGATAAACAACAAACATTACAATTGCAACAAGCGCTAAGAAAAAAAGAAACTGCAAACAGGCGCTTCAAGCGCTTATTTCAATACGAAGCATAACATTGTCACTAAGTTCCCATATAAGAAGTCAAGCAAAAAAATCAAAGACGAAGCATATCTTCTACTCTTCGAAGCATAACGCTTAATAACCCCTTTTCCTTTTTGCTGATGCGTTATCATCTTCAATTTCTTTAATTTGTTTCTTGGGACATGGAAGGACGTTTTTGTTGAGAAAGTTCATGTACCATATAGCAGATCGTTTGGGGTATCTGGTGTATCCATTGACATAGTCCACATAATACATTCCAAATCGGACTGTGTATCCTTCGGTCCATTCATAATTATCAAACGGTGACCACGGGAAATAGCCCATGAGCCTAACTCCCAAACTACAAAAGCATACAAAAATTATCGAGTTAAAGAAGAAATAAGAAAATTAAAAAAAAAGAAGTTAATTAATAATAATTCTTACTCCATGGCTTCCTTTAAGAAGGCCAGATGTTCTTGATGGTATTTGATTCTGTGATCATCTTTTAGAGCTGTGGTAATTGTAGCACTTCTATCATTCTTTTCATCCACCCCTGCATTTAAAAATAGAGAATGTTAACTACATTGCATGAACGAAATAAATCGCATGCAAAAAGTCAAATAAAATGACTATTACCATTCTCTGTGAGGTAAATGATAGGATTGTTATACTTATTCTTTGCATGAACAAGAAGATTTCGGATTCCATACGGTACAACGTACAACCAATCTGAACCAGCCTAGCATTAAATAACAATAATGCCATCTTAGAATTTTTTTTATATTGACAAGAAAAGAAAAAAAAAAGCTAAAAATCATATTAGTAATATAACAACGAGAAAGAGTATTTAATTTTACCTGTTCACCAATTGGAACCCCATCTCGCACAGCTAAAAAGATTGACATAAAAAGAAGTTAACAGATATTAGGTGTTTTCAAGTTAGATAAAACATATGGTATAGTATATAATAATTGCTATTCAAAGAACTTCAAAATACTTACTGAAAAATTCAACTTCTTGGTCCGTATAATAAGTTGGTGGCGTACCTGGTGGGGTAGGTTTGTATGCTGCCCAATTGGTTGTGTAATAATTTATTCCAAGAAAATCATAAGATCCTTTTACCAGTTTGACTTCATTTGGTGTAAATTTAGGCAGTCGGTTTCCTACTCGCTCCCTCATAACTGGAGGATAGTCACCGGTTACTATTGGTGCTACAAACCTGAAATCGACGAATGAAATTGAGAATCATATTTTATCGATCAAGAATTATATATTTCATTTATGAAAGGGGTGTATGAGATATTAATTACCATCCAAACATAAAATCTAGAGCTCTTGAGGCAGCTTCAATATCAGCTGGAGCATCACTGTAAGGATCCTGCATACCGACATATTGGTAATCCCTATCTTTCCACCTTGAACATCCTGTACAAATTAATATTTATTTTTCAACTAAACTTTAATTAATTTTCAAATCTTAATTAATATACAAGAAATACGGACCATCGTTCTATAACTGAGGATGAACAGAGAAATTGATCTAATAGAAAATTATTCAAAGAAACAAAACCATCATTGGAAAAGAATGCAGTTTATCTTTTAGGTAATAGATTGTAACATTGACAAAGTGTTGTGAACATGTATCCCCATCTAACCCATTAGGGTGTCAAATTTATATATTGTTTAGATTTGTGAAATGTAGAGACGTTATTTAAAAAAATAATCAGACCTGATATTTATTTTTGTATATATCAACAGCTACCGCATGAGCAAGAATCAAATGATGTGCCACAATATATGGTTCAGTTCCCGCGTCACCACCATAACAAGTATTATCGACTCTGCGAGCACATCTATGTCCTACAGCATTTTTTGCACTAGGTTGTGCTGAGGTTGAACCATGACCGGGTGGGAAAGATCCATCAACATAACCATTTTTTGTGAATGTAATTGGCTCATTCTGCGTGATCCAAAATTTCACCCGATCACCAAATTCAAAGAAGCACACCTCCGCATACTCAGCAAAATCTTGCCTGTTGGAAAAAGAAATTAAAACCATTTTGAAATTCATTTAAAGCAAAAAGACAAAAATATTAAACCCTATCATGTGGGATTGCAATTTTGTAGTCATAAGTATTAGTAAGAATCAAGAAGCTATTTCAACACACAAAAATTGTTACTTACACAATCTTAGGGCTTAGAAAGCCACCATACTCGTCTTCCAAGCATTGGGGAACATCAAAGAAGAAGATGGTTACGCAAGGCTCAATTCCTATATAAAAAAATTTTAAACATGTGATTGTAAATAATGTGTGTCTATATATATAATCTGAACTAAATTATTTTAAGAAAATAAATGAAAAATAGAATATTAACCTTCAGCCAACAATAAATCAATTAGATCATTATAGAACTTAACGCCTTCTCTGTTGATACCGCCGTTCAATCTTCCACCTAAATATCATATTTCAACTAAGTCAACCATAATGGATATTGCTTAATTAATCAACATTTTGTAGTGTTATAGATATTGCTTAATTAATCAATATTTCCGCACCAGGCAATATTCTAGACCATGAGAGAGAAAATCTGTAAGCGTCTACACCTAACTTTTTCAACAACGCGACATCTTCCTGCGATGCAATCGATCATGAGCTCAGTTAGTAACGATACAAATATATAAAAGAAAAAAACATACAAACATGCACTTCCAAGCTAGTAATGATAATATGGATCAACCTTTTTTTTTTTTTTTTTAAATTACCTTGAATCTGTTGTAATGATCAATAGCAAAACAACCATTAGAACCATCGAGAATTTTACCTGTCATTACAATAAAAAAATAATTAGCAACACTTAAAAACCGCACCATACAAAAGTGTTTTTATGTTATTGTGAAATTAAATAAAAATGGCACATGGTTCGGAATAGAAAATCCAATGTGATTCACGAGTAAAATGCAGGGAAAAACAATTACTCAGTGATCTTCCCCCTAAGCATTCCACCAAAACATTCCAATACAAATTACAGAGCCAAAATAATAAACCAAAAGCTAAAAACACACCGAGCTTATATAGTCCTAGCTAGTTAGCTAGCTACATCAATATCTTCGCATAATATCAGCAAACGCACACACACACACATGTGCATGTGTATACAGGAATAGAGACCTGGTAATTGGAGGTGGCGCAGCCAAAGATGAAGTCCGGGGGGAAGTCGTGGCGGGTGAGTTTGGCGCCGTCGTACCTCGCCACCTGAGCACCGGGGACTTTGTTGGCCATTGCAGAAGGCTGAGAGAAATAGAGAGTTTGTGTGGAGAAATAAGGGATCAAGGGATGGATTGTTGGTAGGATTAGCCAAGCTAAGATAGTGTATTTATAGGAAAATTGGTGCAATATACATGTATTATATTAGCTGGTGGACATGTAATTGAACTGAGTTCACATGTATATATTGAATTAAGTTATCGCCGCACAATGAATCTCAAATTGACGTTGTCTTGGGTACATGCAATTCACCCGCAGACGCCTTGCCAGATCCCCCATCCCTTCTTCTCTATATTTAACTTCACCACTTGATCGCACATTCATTTATAGCAAGATAATTTATTTTAAATCATTGATTTTGATATAACAAATGTAATTATTGAAAAAGGGATCAAACAGGTTAAAACGTAAATTTGACATGTTTAATCATAGAGCCGAACACGTAGGTAAATACTTTCCTATCTATTTTCCTTCAGATTCTAATAAATGTACTTGCGATAACTTGTATGCATGTGGTTAACCGTAATTCAGATCTTCACTAACTGTTATTACATATTACATAGGATGAGATTGGAAGGATTTCGATTTCCCAGTGTTGTGTGGAAGCTGCTCGAACATAGCCCTGTCGATCCTTATTTTTCAACGGATGAGTCAAAAATCCTCGGGTAAATTGCAAGTTACCTACCTGTGTTATGAATAATAAGCACACAATTCATTTATGAAAAATAAAATAGCAATTCATCCATCTATATTTTTCAAAATATAGCAAATTTACTTCCCTATATTTTTAAAATTAAAGTAATTTACCTCGTTAGGTAGAAAGATAAATTACTTTACTTTTAAAAAAAATGGAAAGATAATTCACCCTAAAATCCTCCTTACTCAAATAAAATCACGCACGGTTACCAAATGCTTAGAACACTAACGACACTCCAAGTTGTGGATTTGACGTAATTGCATTTCCCACTATTGTCTCTTCAGCTCTAGATTTTTGTGTGGTTGTAATGGATAGACTTATTAGGGCGTTTGTCTGATTAAGTTTATTTTAAAATATATACTGCTTTTAACATGCGACAGAAAGAATATTTTATATTTATTAAGTTAGGTTCCACGACATTTTTATCTGAACAACAAATGTAGAGCGTGTTTATTATTATTATTATTATTATTATTATTATTATTATTATTATTATTATTATTATTATTATTATTATTATCCAACTCTCAGCGTAGCATGTGGCTTCCTGGTAAGAAAGATGGCTGAAATGTAACATGGCAGGATACCTCTATCAAAATATAATTTAAAGCAAATTACAGTCTCCTCTTATAAAATTTCATATAATTATAAATGTTATAAAGTTAATACTATCGTAATATATGATGGAGGTATGGAATTATCAATTTCGTCCTTTTTATATGAGATTATTTTATAATTAAGTTGTATTTATAAACTCTAAAAATATCCAAACCAAATCAAAATTTTCAAATATACATTCTTTGTTCGTATCCAAATCAAAATTTTTGATTACCTAATGACAGTAACTTTCACCATATTTGTATCTAAATAAAATAAAGTCTGCTTTGCATCTCTTTATTTATTAGATAAGCTCAATAATCAATTTTTTATTCTTCATTACATGATCTCAAAAAACTTAACACTATGCTTCTTCATCATTGCTCTTTTGTGGCGGAAGTGACGTCTTACATTTTTTCATGACATTATTTTATTTTATTTTGTCCATGATCTTTGAAGTTATATAATTAATAAATTCCATCTCTTATATATTTATGTCTATTAAATTTTAAATGTATTTATCTTGACACTCATATCCTATAGCTAAATTGATGTTTTGCTTTAACATGATATGACTTCAGTTTTTATATCTTATATTTCGTGATGCATGAAAGTTATTGAATTAGCAAACTCTATCCTTTTCTTATGTCTTTTATTAAATTTTAATACTTATTTTTTTTATTTAATGTTAATAAGTACATATTTAGCTTTTAAAGTTTATTTATATAATTCTACTTAATCAATCATTGAGGTTTTTTTATATATTGTGATTTCATCCATTATTATTATTATTATTATTATTATTATTATTATTATTATTATTATTATTATTATTATTATTATTATTATTATTATTATTATTTTGTATTCATATGAGCAAAGGTATCATGTATTATATATATTAGCTGGTGGACATATAATTGAACAGAGTTCACATGTGCTTTAATATATATTTGAATAATTTATCGTCGCACAATGAATTTTACATTGAATATTGCTTCACGAATCTCAAATTGACGTTGTCTTTTGGTACAATGAATTTATCGTCGCCAATGAATTTATAAAATATTTTATTTTGCTTTTAACATGTGAAAGAAATAATTTTTTATATTTATTAAGTTAGGTTCAAAGACATTTTTATCAGAACAACAAATGTAGAACGTGTTTATTATTATTATTATTATTATTATTATTATTATTATTAATAATAATAATATAGTGCGGCTTCCTGGTAGCCCTAACTGGTAGATAGCTGAAATATAACATGGCAGGATACCTCTTTCAAAAATAATTTAAAGTAAATTACAATTGTTTTTTTATAAAATTTGATAGAATTATAAATATTATAAAATTATTAATACTATCATAATATATAATGGAGGTACCAATTTCGTCTTCCTTATTATTTTCTTTTTTTCTAAAAAAGATAAAAAGTGGTAAAAGATTGAAGGTGAATGAAAAATTTAAAAAAAAAAAATATTTACTTTGTCCATACATTTTATTAAAAATTTAAAAATAAATAAAATTATAATTCACACTACATAAGAACATTTTAGTCAGTTCATCATAAAAAATGACTAATAGAAATTAATGTACTAGACTGCCTGTTGGATTGAGGATGACCATTAGAATTAGGGGATATCGATGATTTTCCAACAATGAGAGAGTTATATATTTATGATTATGTCAAATCTCATTGCAGATTGTTTTTATTTCATTAATGTAGGAATTTTATTATGATAAGATGGAGATAATTATAGATTTGGTCCTCATATATTGTCACTAATTCGTTGTCAGTACCTAAACATGTTGAAATTTTTATTTTAGTCCTTCAATTTTTAAAATATTAACAGTTTCGGCCCTTAAACCTATTGGATGACTATTTAAAATATTATAATTGAAAAGAGTTCTCCATATATATTTGAATAATTTATCTTCGCACAATGAATTTTACTTAGAATATTGCTTCAGGAATCTCAAATTGACGTTGTCTTGAGTACAAACAATCACCCGCAGACGCCTTGCCAGGTCCCTAATCCCTTCTTCTCTATATTTAACTTCAATTTGGCCACTTGATTGCATATTAATTTATTGAAAGATAATTAACTTTAAATTATTGATTTTGATATAACAAATGCAATTATTGCAAAAGGGATCACATTCATAATTAACACCCTCACAAATCTAGATGAGGGTGTTTGTCTGGTTAAATTTATTTAAAAACATTTTATAAAATATTTTATTTTGCTTTTAACAAAATAAAATTTTAAAATATTTAAATGAAGAAAACAAAATGCCACAGCTATTATGAAAAAGAGTTAAAGAATTTCAAAGTAATATTTCAAGTTTTTAAATTAGAAATTTACAATTATAAGTATTTTTTTAATAGTTAATTTGATTTAAACACAAAAATATGTTTAGAAATACATTAAAAAGCCTTGCTATTTTATTAAAAAATTTAAACAAAATGGAAAAATCTATCATATATTTGAGTTCTTTAAATTTTATGAGAAAAATATTTAATGAACGTTAAACTTATAATAAAAAAAAAATCACAATCATACATATTCTCACATGAGGAAGGCTAAAAATTGAAAACAACATATGCTTAGATTCTTTAAATAAATAAAAAATAATAATAATACTAAAACTGATTGCAATGAACCCATTTGATATAGAAATCATAACTCATTATTGAAAAGATGAAACAATCAAATATAAACTAAAACAAATAGAAATTGTAAATAAAAAATCAATATTCAAGCAGATAAAATCATGAATTGAACCCCCACCCCCTCCTCAAAAAAAAAAAAAAAAAAAAAAAAAAAAAAAAGAAGAAGAAGAAGAAGATGCCAATGATGCCTAGTTCAGTTGGTGAAGTTGAGGCCTCATGATCTTAGAGGTCATGGGTTCGAACCCTGCCAGATGCGTGGGATGTTGTCTGTTGTATAGCAGGAGTTTGTCCACTGCATAGTAGGAGTTGTTGTCTACTGTAATAGCAGTTGTTATTGAGCATGATATGATTATTGTAGTAGTCACTGTTAGATGCTGAAGTCAGCAGGAATGATTGTACTTGTACTCGATTTATTTCAATTAATAAATTTTTTTTATCTCTCTTACCTCAAAAAAAAAAAAAAAAAAAAGGAGAGAGGGGAAAAGCATGTGAATACAGAAAAGAAAAAAAAATCAAAGATTAAGAGAAATATTCAAAAAAAAAAATATATATATATAATAAATAAATAAAAGTAGAAGAACGATGCACTTCGTGGTAAATTTAAAATTCGAAGAAAAAGCAGAGAAATTTGAATCCCCACCAAAATTAGTTACATTAATATGCATTTCTTAGTCGTGTTTATCTATTGTAAATGAATTTAAATAATAAATTTAAATTTTATAAAATGATTAAATATCCATCCAATTAAGGCTTTCCTAAAACTTTAAAAACTGAAAATTTCAAATAATTGTATTTTTAGTCAATAAATTTTTTTTTTTGCTATTGAGATGATGCATATAAAACTATTTAATTATATAAACAAATGTGTGAATAAATAAAAAATTAATAATTTAAAAACCATTGAATTAAAATTAATTTCACATTATTAATTTTTTAAATATAATTTAAATTATAATTAAATATTTGTGCATAATTTTGAATTTTTTAATTATATTATATATTAATAACCATTATGTTAATTTTCATTTAATCATAATTAAAGTCACAATTTTCTATTGAGATAGCCATTGTGTTGACTTTCCGCATGCAATCTAATACCAAAAATTTAATGCAGCACCATATATGGTAGTACAATTTCAATTAACAATTACAATTCCAATTAGTAATTATAATTAACTAATTAAAATTAATAACTTATTTACTTATTTAGCGTCATTTTGAATTTTAAATTTTTTTTAATTATATTATTGATAATCATTATTTTAACTTTTATTTAATCATAAACCATGAAAGTTAAATTCCAACTGATAATTATATTAATTAATTATTATGTTTACAAATCCTCAATGCTAATTTAGATTTAAAGTTTTCATTGAAACTTTATCTTTATAACAAATGGGACGTGTAAATAGATATATACACACATATAGGAAATATATGAATAAAGAGAGACTTTCATGAGTCTGAGGTATGGGGAAAAAATTCTCCCATTGCTTTCTTATTTTTTATATATTAGTAATTTTATTTTATGAGTTCGTAAAATTTCTTATATTTGAAATTCTTTTTATTGATTTTTACTTTTTTTTATTATCAATTTTTATTTTATAAGATCATAAAAGATTGAAAAAGAATTTTATTGCTTTTTACTTTTTTTAATCATCAATTTTGTTCATGAGTTTCATGAGTTCTTCTCGTTAATTATAATTATTTTTATTTAATTTATTTAGCTTTTTTTTATGAGTTCATGAAATTTTTCAAGTTCGATAATTCTTTTGTTGATTTTTAATTTTTTTACTATCAATTTTCATTTCATGATATCAAAAAAGGTCGAATTCTTTTTGTTGCTTTTTTTTTTTGTTATTATCAATTTTTGTTTTATGAGTTCATAAAATATATATTTTTGTATTAACAATTCTTCTTATTTAATTTGTATTTAATACTTTTTTATGCTTTCATGAATTTCTTATGTTTGAAATTCTTTTCATTGTGTTTTACTTTATTTATTATCAATTTCTGTTTCATGAGTGTATGTAATATATGAACTTTGTGTTAATTATAATAACTTTATTTGATTTGTATTTATTATTTTTATATGAGTGTATGAAATTTCTTATGTTCAAAATTCTATCATTAATTCTTTTTTATTATCAATTTTTGTTTCATAGCATCATGAAAAATCAAATTTTTTTTATTTCTTTTTATTTTTTTTACCATCAATTTTTGTTTCAGATGAAATATATGACTTTTATGTTAATTATAATCATTTCTTTAATTATATTTATTATTTTTAATGAGTTCATAAAATTTCTTATGTTTGATTTTTTTATTATCAATTTTTGATTTCATGAGATAATGAAAGATTGAATTTTTTTTTCATGAGTTTATGAAATATATTTTTGTGTCAATTACAATTATTTTGTTTATTTGCATTTGTCATTTTTATTAGTTCATAAAAATTTTTATGTTCAAAATTTTTATCATTGTTTTTTTTTTACTATCAATTTTCGTTTCATGAGATCATGAAATTAAGATCAAAATTCTTTCCGTTGCTTTTTATTATTATTATTATTATCAATTTTTGTTTCATGAGATCATAAAAAAATATAATTTTTGTATTTTATGAGTTCATAAAAGATCGTATTTTATTCGTTCATTAGCCATTTTATCAACTTTGTTGTATGAAACTTACTATTTTTTTTTAATCTAACCTTTGAATTATATATATTAATTTTTTTTACTAAAGTTCAAATTCTCCATATTCCAATTTTTCTAATTAGATTGAATTTTTTTTTATTGTTCTCTATGATTCTTTAAATTATTTAGGTCATCAATTATTCACTCTCCTCTTTTATAATGACTATTTTATTTATGTTCAATCTCAAAAAGGCATTTCTTCATCTCTTAAACTATTAAGTCATCAACTATTCATGCTCCTTTTAAATTATTGTCAATGAGTATAAAAATTTCAATTTTATTAATTCGTGATTTGGTTCATTTTATTTTTTTATATAAGTTGAACTTCAATAAGGAATTATGTTCTCATCATTTAATTTGCAATTTATCTTCTTTAGAACTTGCTAAATTTTATTATTTTTAATAGTATGTTAATATATATTAAATTCATACTTGAATTTTATCTTGGTAACTTTCTTCAATATGAAAATAGTTGTCTTTTAATTTATAAAAATAATATTTTTTCAATTATTTCTATTAATATATCTCTTTGTATACATTGTGAATTTTAATTTTCTTAATTTAAATGCAATGTGATTTGAAGAATAAAATTTATTTGTATTATTAATCTAAAAGCATATCTTTCATTTGACTTTTACAAAAATAAAACTTTCATATAATATATTTTACTTATTAATTGATTTAATCCGTGCATAGCATGTAGCACACGTTAGTATTATATACTAGACAACGTGGCACGTTGTTCCCGCGTGCATATAATAATTTTTTTCACACTTTAAAATACATTATATAAGAGTAAAATGTATAAATTAATATATTAAATTTAAAAAAAGAAAGAAAGAAAAAAAAATTAATTTATCAATTAAAATAAAATTTTAAAACTTGAATAAGTTAGTTATATTATTAGCTCAAGGGCATTTTTGACTTTATGAAAAATTGGTGCGACGGTGTAAGTAACCGACATTTGTGAATAAAAATAGTCTTTTTTATATAACTAGCCACTGTGGCACACCATCTCTACGTGCATATAATAAATAATTTTTTACACTTTAAAATATATTATATAAGAGTAAAATACATAAACTAATATATTAAATTTAAAAAAAAAAAAGAAAAGAAAAAAAATTAATTATCAGTTAAAATAAAATTTAAAAACTTGAATAAGGTAGTTAAATTATTAGTTCAAAAGTATTTTTGATTTTATAAAAAATTGGTGCGACGGTGTAACTAACCGCCCTTTGTGAGTAAAAATGATTTTTTCTTTTTTATATAGTATAGATTATATAAAAATATTTATATATATTATAAATATTAATAACTTATATATAGTATATTATATAAAATTAATATTTTATTTTAAAAATCTTGCATAATCGTAAGAGGGTAAGCTTGCATTTTTCTCAAAAGAAAAGTGAAGGACTTCATAAGTTCATGTTTTGAATAAGTTAACAATGTACCATTAATACGAATTTCAATCAACATTTCAAATATCAACACCTAATAATAATTTATAACGAATTAATATCTATGAGTAACATACATAAATACATGGAGGAACTGATTTTACAACTATTCATTTCATAATTTATTTTGAAATAATATGGCATTTTATATACGTTAGAGTTTTTATTTTATAATATAACAAATGAATCTTCAATTCTTAATAAAAACTTCCATTTTCTTACTTGTGCACACAAGAAATAGTGATGGATTGTATATTTGTGAGTTATAACTGTTAAAGGAGAATTGAAATAAAAAAAATTCCTACACAAATCTGGTTCGACCAAACCAATCTAATAATAGAGCAAGTGTAACCTAAAATAAACTGAAAATTTAATTTACTCAATAGACAACAAACATTGCAACATACAACACGCGCTTCAAGCGCTTATTTGAGAATACAAGACACAACATTTCGCTAAGTTCCCATGAAAGGAGTCAAAACAAAAACCATACAACTTATTCAGAAAAAGGGCACGACTCGAAAGGCGAAGCATCTCTTCTACTCTTGACCCATTGGGTTATCGCTTAACGCCCCTTTTTTCTTTTCGCTATTGAGTTATCGTCTTCAATTTCTTCAACTTGTCTCTTGGGGCGTGGAAGTATTCTTTTGTTCAGGAAGTTCATATACCATATAGCTGATTTTTTGGGATATCTGGCGTAACCATTGACGTAGTCCACATAGTACATTCCAAATCGCACTGTGTATCCTTCTGCCCATTCATAATTGTCGAAAAGTGACCATGCAAAATAGCCCTTGAGCTGCGCTCCCAAGCTACAAAAGCATACAAAAAAATAATCTAGTTAAAGCAATATTGTTCAGTTAAATTTACAACTTACACTTTACTTTGATGACAAAGATATTAAAAATAAAAATAAACTTACTCCATGGCTTCCTTTGAGAAGGCCAAATGGTCTTGATGGTATCTGATTCTGTGATCATCTTTTAGAGCTGAGGCAATCGTTTTTTTCCAATCATTCTTTTCATTCACCCCTACATGGAAAAATGGAAAATTTTAAACTCATAGTATGACTGAAATAGCATCGCATCGTATAGAGTAGAAAAGTAATTCATGCTATTACCATTCTCTGTGATGTAAACGATAGGATTATTATACACATTCTTTGTGTGAAGAAGAAGCTCTCGGATTCCATGTGGTACAATGTACAACCAATCGGAACCAGCCTAACATTGAATAAGAACAATGATATCTCATAAATGAAATCTTTTTCATATTTATGAAAAATTAAAAATGATGTCTAGTTAGAATCATCATAAATAATGTCAAAACAATAGAAAGTACTTAATTTTACCTGTTCGCCAATTGGAACCCCATCTCGCTCCACTAAAAAGGTAAAAACAAAATGAAGTTAACAAATGTTAGTGTTTTCAAGTAAGATAAATCAAATGATATAGTATATGATAACTGTCATTCAAAGAAGTTCAAAATGCTTACTCAAGAATTCAAGTTCTTGGTCCGTAGTGTAAGTTGGGGGTGTACCGGGTGGGGTAGGTTTGTATGCTGCCCAATAAGTAGTGTAATAATTCATTCCAATAAAATCATAAGATCCTTGTACCAATCTGGCCTGTTCTGGTGTAAATCTGGGTAGCCGCTCTCCTACTCGTTGCCTCATAACCGGAGGATAGTCACCGGTCACAAGTGGCGCTACAAACCTGAAATAGAAAAATGAAATTAAAATGATATTTTATCGATGATAAAGGATTATATTTCTTGATAATAAAAGGGTATGTGAAATTATTAATTACCATCCCACATAAAATCGACAGCTCTTGAGGCAGCGTCGATATCAGCTTGAGCATTAGAGAAAGGTTCAAACCATCCTGACATATTGGTTACCCCAATCTCTCCATCTTGAACATCCTGTACAGGTTAATATTTTTCTTTTTAATTGAATTTCAATTAATTTTCAAATCTCAATTAATACGTAGAAAATATGGGCCATTGGTTCATAACTGAGGATGAACTAAGAACGTGATCTAATAGAAAATGAAACAAACAAGCAAAACAATCATTAACAAAAATGTAGTTTATTTTTTTGCGTAGTTTTAAGAGAAAAAAATATAACTGATTCTTCGAATAATGGAGCTAGGTTTAATTTCCAAAAATACCAACGTAATCTAGTTCTTAATCGACATGTAGTTAATGTATATTCAATGAGCAAAAATCTAAATATTAGGTATTAGAGCTGAACATATATCCTCACCTAATTCATCGTGGTGTTAGATTTATATATTGTTTAGATATATAAAATGTAGCGATGCTAAGTGTAAAAAATAGTCGGACCTTATAGTTTTTTTTGTATATATCAACAGCTACTGCATGAGCAAGAATCAAATGATGTGCCACAATGTATGGTTCAGTTCCCGCGTCACCACCATAACAAGTATTGTCGAGTCCACGAGCACATCTAAATCCTACAGGATTATGTGCAAGAGGTTGTGCTGAAGTTGAACCATGAGCGGGTGGGAAAGATCCATCAACGTATCCGTTTTTGGTAAACGTAACTGGTTCATTTTGTGTGATCCAATGTTTTACTCGATCACCAAATTCAAAGAAGCACAGTTGCGCAAACTCAGCAAAATCTTCCCTATTGACAAAAAAATTGAACTATGATTTGTTAGCTTTGGTTGGAGTATACTATATAAGCATATCCATTATCAGAAGCTGCTTCAACACACAAAAAATTGTTCCTTACACAATCCTAGGGCTTAAAAAGCCACCATACTCGTTCCAAGCATTGGGGGACATCAAAGTGGAAGATGGTTACCCAAGGCTCAATTCCTATATTGAAAAGAAAATTAAAAAATATTAGGTTGTAAAAAATGTGTGTATGTTAAATATATAATTAGGATAATTATATTTATACTCCATGATCTATAGTTCATTTATAAATTATCCATGTCTTTTGTATAATTACATAAACTACCTTTAATAGCCAAAAAATAAGGGTAGTTTGTGTAATGATGCTAACATGTTTAGGGGGTGTGTATGTAATTTAAAAAAAAAAGAAACGAATGTTTTGTGTAAGTGATAATGACATTTTGGTAAATATATGTGTAATTATTTAAAAGATATGGATGATTTATGTAAACAGGTCATAGATCAAAAAATATAAATATAATTATCCCTATATAATTTGAATGACATTATTTTAATAAAATAAATAAAAAATAGAATATTAACCTTGAGCCAACAACGAGTCAATCAGATCATTATAGAACTTAATCCCTTCTTTGTTGACACCGCCACTCAATCTTCCACCTAAAAATACCATTTTAAACAACTAAGTCAGCAGTCGTGCATTATCAACATACTTTTGCTGAAAAACAAGTATCATTTATTTTTTTAAATTTTCATACCGGGCAATACTCTAGACCATGAAATAGAAAATCTGTAAGCGTCTAGACCTAGCTTTTTCATCAACCCAACATCTTCCTGCAATGTCAATCGAACATGAGTTAGAGTCTGCAACTCAAAGATAAAATATAAAAAAAGAATTATGAATTTTCAAGCTTGTAATAATATGGAACCAAAATTTCTTTTAATGAGTTACCTTGAATCTATTATAATGATCAATTGCGAAACAACCATTGGTACCACCGCAAATTTTACCTGTCATTCCAATAAAAATAATTAACAACAATTAAAAATCACACTGTACGAAAATGCTTGTACTTTATTGAAAAAATTAATTAAAATATGCAACATAATTCAGAATAGAAATCCAATTCGATTTACGAGTGTAGAGAGAGAGAGAGAGAGAGAGAGAGAGAATCAGACCAGGCTTCTGTAGAGAGAAAACATCCCAGTTACTCAATGATCTACCATCTTGTGCATAAGCACCTTCCACCTGAAACATTCCAATGATACAAACTAACATAAGCAAAATCAACCAAAAGCTAGAAATAGATCGACACTAGGAAAAAACAAAAAGATTTTCCGCCACGGTTAATTATTATAGCCAAAAAGAAAACCGTCGCAAAAACAAATCAACCACGGCTTCGCAAATGCTATTGGCCATTGTTTCTGTATGTATAGCAAAAAAATTAGTCATGGTCAAAACCAAAACGAATTTTGATCAATCCTGATAAAAGCATAAGTTTTTGCTTTGATTTGTTGAACTGTAGTTAATAGTATTGATTTACCACGATTTTTAAACCGTGGCCAATTATAATGTAGCCAAAACTCGATTTTTCTGTAGGGCGAGCTTATATAGTTCTAGGTAGCTAGCAGGATTAGAGACCTGGTACGTGGAGGTGGCACCGCCAAAGATGAAGTCCGGCGGGAAGTCGTGGCGGGTGAGTTTGGCGCCGGCGTACCTCGCCACCTGGGCACCGGGGACGTTGTTGGACATTGCAGAAGGCTGAGAGGAAGAGAGAGTTGTGTGGAGAAATAAGTGATCAAGGGATGGATTGTTGGTAGGATTGCAAAAACCAAGAAGGTGTATTTATAGGCAAATTGGTGCAAGTGCATGGGCGTCCACGACCACGGCGATCATATATTATATTAGTTGGTGGCCATATAATTGACAATTTGAGCACAGTTCACATATACTTTAATGAATATAATGCGTAATTAGATAAAAATAATAATAATAATTATAGTGAGATTAAAAGATACAACTTTTAATTTTTATCCAAACGTGATTTTGATATAATTTATTTCCAAATGCACTGATAATTGAAAAGGGGGTCAAACAGCACGAAAATTTTCGTTTACACTTGAAATACAGGTCTGATCTGTTCAACTATAGACCAAAACGAATACTGAAAATGCTTTTCGTCAGATTCTAATAAACGGAACGTTTTTCCTTTTCGCCATTTGATGGATTAATACAGTTAATTATTTTCTATGAACTACATATCAAACATATCGTTAATAATATATATAACGCGCTCGTCTAGTTTTTTATTTTAAGTTCGATCAAATTAAATTACTTTTTTTCTCTTTCTTTGGACAGTTAAAAATAAATATACTTTCGAGAAATTCTACTCGAGTTTGAAGCACGTGATGGAGTCGTTGTTTTCACGAGGCAATGCATTAATTAAGATCTTGACTATTGCATATTATATATTATGAGCGTTTTGGCAATGCTGCTCATAGCCCTGTCGTTTTTGATGGATTCGATGTTTGTGTTATTATGTGTAGTTTTCAATTTTCAGTGATAAATATGTATTTTCAATTTTATTTAAATTTTTATGTAAAATAAAATGTGTTTGGATCAGTTAATAAAATTATAATTTATATTGAAATGTGATGTCAAATTAATATAATTTTAATAAGATTAAATATATCAACAAAAATGTTTTCACGTTAATTATTTTTAAAAAATTGAAAACTGAAAATAAAAGGCACAAATAATAAATTCTTGATAAATGTTTACCAAATGCACTCCGAACACTAACGTCACTCGAAATCGTGGATTTTACGTGATTATACTTCCAATTATTGTCTGTTTAGCTCTAGATTTTTATGTACTTGTAATGGATGGGATACGAGGATGTTTTTCTTATTAAAATACTTTTTTAATTAAATTATTCTTATAAAAATAAAGATGTAGCTTCTCGCATGCATTAACGTGTGTGAAAATGTATAAATATAATTTAATCAGAGAATATTTATTTGACCTACAATAAGTCGATAATAAAATATGAATTTTTATACAAGTTTTTTACTAATATCAATAAATTTTTGAATTTTAACTAACGGATACAAAAACAAATATCAACAGTACCAAATGTAATTTTCAAACCACATGATATTTACGTATAATTACACTAAATTTCAGAAATGACGTGTAATAATCCCCAAAAATGAAAGATAGATGGGAATCAATCAGTCCAATTTTTCAGAATTTTTTAGTTGAAAAAGACAATATTCAAGAATTTAAATCAATTAAATTAATCACCCAATATATAGGTTTAAAATTTATGGGGACATGGAAAGTGGAAACCATAGTGGCCTTGATTTAACCAGCGTGGTCAACATGCAAAAAAGAATTTATATATTTATTAAGTAAATTAGGTTCGAAGAAACTTCTATGATAAATGTGAATAGCAGGATGCCTGAACGACAAATGTACAGACGTGTTTCTAATTACTATTGTCCATCTCTAACCATAGCTTCTGGACTTCCTCGTAACTTCTAGCTGGCTGAAATCTGAAATGGCGGGCCAGCTCTTTAATTATATAATTTAGATTAAATTACAATGCCCGTTATGAAATTTAGTACAATTATAAATATTATATAATTATTTTAAAAATTACAAATACTATCAATCACTAGAATAAAAAATATTATTGGCTATAATATTAATAACTAGGGTTAAAAATCGTGGTACACAATTATTATTAATCACGGTTAAATAAAATCGAAACAAAAAATTAGCTTTTTCACCATGAAAAAAATTAACGATCATGGTAAAAATATTGGTCACGGCTTAATATTTTAGCCACCTTTTCAGAAATTACGGCCAATGATTACTGAGTGGCCGTGGTCAATAACTATTTCCTACAACTTTTATTATTAATTTTTTTTAAAAAAAAATCCATTTAACTCATAAAAAAATTCAAAAAATAAGTAAATTTATAATTCATAGCCCACAAAAAAAATGGATGAAAACCCTAACGGGAATTAATGGATTATGCTAGTTGTTGATCAATCGTTAAAATTATAGAGTATTAGTCGTTGTGGTATGTCGTTCCTACGTGTATATAATAAATAATTTTTCACACTTTAAAATATATATTTATAAATAAGAGCAGAATATACAAATCACTATTTTACATTAAAAAAAAGAAAATTAATTTATTAGTTAAATATGATTTGAAAAGTTGAATAAGTTAATTATCTTATTAATTGAAGGGCATTTTTAATTTTATAAAAAATTAGTGTGATGGTATCGTTATTTATCATTCATTAATATAAAATCCTTTTTCTTTTTATATTAGCATAGATAATAAACTTTTAGATGAAAGAGAGAGTTATTGGTAACTATATAAAGTGTAAGGTAAGTACATTTTAATTTATCCAATAATGTATTAAAATTTACCCCACGATACCATGCGCGAAACTCGAGGATTTGGATAAAATAATTTATGTGGGAGTAGATCCAGAAGATATTAAATTAAAAGGGCCAATCCCAATTTAGAGAATATGAAAGTTGGAAGCTTCCCTGAACCCCATCAATTAATTTATTCCAACATAATCATCGTTTTCTTCGACCTTCCTAATTTAATATTGTAATATTTAAATTGATTAGGACAAGATTTTAGGTTCAATTCCGAGAGTTTGAGAGTCCCTTTGCATCTTTATCTTTCTACCTTACCATAATAATGGTATAAAAAATTAAAAAATAAATGTACAGGTTAATGAACCCTCATTTTTGTTTTTATCTTATTTTTTGTTATTATGAGGGGTTGCGCTATTTGTGTCGGTTATGATTTTTAGAACTGACATGGTATTGTTACGAACAAAAATCTGATCACGTGAAAATTAATACATGTATTATAATCTATGTTTAGCTCCACTAGATAATGATCGGTGATTCTGATTCTTACATTCAATAACAGGCTCGAAGTTTGTCTTTTTTTAAAAAAAGGATAAATTGCATAAAACCCCCCTGTGTTTTTAAAATTTAGCTAAAAACCCCATGTGTTAAAAAAATAGGCAAAAAAACCCCTGTGTTTTTCAAAACATTGCATACCCTCCCCTTCCGTTAAATAAGCCTTAACGGCGTTAAATTTTGACTGACTTGACCGTTATACCCTTTTTATAACAACCGTTGATCTTTGTATGTAAAAAATGAACGGTCCAGATCTTAAATAATTTTAAATATTTTATTTATTTATTTATATATATTTATATGTACATTATATATAATATATAAGATATATAATATAATATATATATATATAGATATATATATACACACATGAGGGCGACGGCCGCCACGTAGGCGACGGCCGTCGCCTCCCAGACTGGGCGACGGCGACGTCGCCCTACGCGGCGGCCGTCGCCCAGAACAGCCTGGGCGTTGGGCGACGTCGCCGTCGCCTCTGCGCAAGGGGCGCGACATCGCCCCGTCGCTAGGGGGTCGTCGCCCAGATCCAGGGCGATTTCGCCCATAATCTCAGTTTCTGGGCGACGGAGGTGGGCCTCCGTCGCCCAGTCTTCTTCTCCGTCGGCGCCTCGTCGCCGACGGAGAAGATTGTCTATTTATTAAAAAAAAAAAAAAAGAAATTTGACCCCCGCCCCCTCGCCGTGGGGTGCCCAGGTTCTGGGCGACGGAGGTCCAGTCGTTCTCCGTCGCCCAGTCTTCTTCTCCGGCGGCGACGAGTCGTCGCCGGAGAAGAAGAAGAAGAAGATACATATATATATATATATATATATATATATATATATATATTAAATATTTAATTTAATATATAATTAATATAATTATTTTTTATATAATAAAAAAATTCATAACTTAATTAGTATATTTTATAAATTAATATTTACTTAATTAATATATATATATAATTATAAATACTTAATAAATATCAGTTAATAAAATTGATAACTTAATTAGTATATTTAAATAATAAAATATTATTTAAATAAATACTAATTTATATTTAATTAGTTATAAATAAAAAATTAAAATATAATTTAAATTAAATAATAATTTAATTTAATTTAATAATATATAATATCATAAGTGATTTTTATTTATATTTATATAAATTTTTAATTTAAAGATTGAATTTGTCAAAATATATTTGGATTAAATAATATTTTAAATTAATTGATAATGTATTATTTATTAAAATATATTTATATGTCAAAAGGAGGACAAAATGGACATTTGCATACATAGACTAACCTTAAAAAAGGCCAAAAATGAAACCCACTTGCAAAATGAGCGAGTGTCATCCACTCTCCGTTAGTTTCTAACGGAGAGGGGCTTTTTTGCTGTGTTTTAAATAACACAGGGGGTTTTTCGCTTATAAAATTAACACAGGGGGATTTCATGCTATTTCACCAAAACACAGGGGGTGGTTATGCAATTTACCCTTAAAAAAAAGACAAATAGGGTGTCTCGAACAAATTATTTTTATTGATCATGTCATCATGAACTAAATTATCTTTAACACTCACTTAATTAACAAATCAAAGAATATTTTAATGCCTTTCTGTCAACCAAACAGTATCACATGATCTAACAATGCTAATTGCCAGCAAACCATTGTCATTAAGTGCTAACTATTTTGCAAATTATCAGGACTTTAATTAGTCGAGTTGGCTTTTTTTTCTTTAATTAATTCTCACTGCATGCAGTTTTTCGAGCATAAAAAAAATTATGTGAGATTAAGAGATTTTTTATTTTTGTAAAAACAACAGTCATGACTTGAGAGTGAGAAAAAAAAAGTTTGTTAAAGAAAAAAAATGTGAGGTAATAGAGAAAAAATATATTATAATTATCAATTTAATAAAAATTAAAAATTATAAGCAAAAGAAATATGGAGAAGTTTGATGTGAGAGAAATAATGGAGTAGTGGGTGAGAGAAAAAAAAATATATATGTAATTGTGAAATTATTAAAAAAATTAAAATTACTATTCTAGCCAAAAAAAATTTAAAGAAAAAAGTGAATGAAGGATAAATTTAAGCATTCTAAGATTAGTACGCCAAATAAATTTTCTCTTATAATAGTATAAATAAATAATACAATATATCCAAATTCAAATACAAAACCTTTCCTAAAAATTTTGAGAGCATAACCGTTAGACTATCCCCAAATAAAAGAATTAATCTAATAATTTGCTTAGTTGCAATATACGGAATCCACCTTTTCGTTTTAGAGAAAAGAAAGAGGAACTTTTCAAAATTTGTTGGTGTAGATGATTGAAATGATAGAGACAATTCATGATGACATATGAAAATATATATTTTTAAATGTATTAACGCATGAAGATATATGAGGATAATTTGATTATAAAAATATTTATTTAAACTTATAATAAATCAGTAATAAGTCAATTAGGGATTAATATAGATTTTATTTTCTGATTTTTTGTTAATATCAGCATATTCGATTAATTTTGACTAACAGGGACTTGTTTGTCAGACCAAAGTAAACTTCAGGAGTACTAGATATAATTTTTTAAACCACCGAAGGTCTACGTGTAATTACACCAAACCTCGAGAAAAAATGAGTGTAATTATCCCTAAATTATATTTATAACTTCTATCATATTAATCATATGACATGCGATGTGTACCAAGATTATATTATTCATTATATTTAAAAAATATTTTACATACAATAATATATATATTAAAAGATTCAACATAATTTGAAATAAATTCATTGACAATGCACGTCGTGGGAACATCTGACGATAAAGTACTAAAAAATGATGGAGATTAATAGGATTTTTCCGTTTGAAATGGGAACATGAACCAAATAAAATATTCAAAAGTAGTAAGTAATAAGAGCCAAAATCACATGGCCCCTTCTATATATATATATATAATATATATATATATATATATATAATCTAATTGTTATTATTGTACTGTTACTAAGAAGAGTTGGTTTCCTATTTTTTGTGAGATGGCCAAAAATTTCTTACGACTCCCGTAATTATAGGATCCATCTGCAGCTGGTCCCATGTTGAATTGACATGTCATTCCCATCTATTTTTCAAGTACGATGTTATCGTTGTTAGATTTAAGGGGGGAAATATTAATATCACGTTTGTGTATTAGATGTTCTTGATATTTTAATGGTTAAAATAAAAAAATTATGATGAATAACTACTATTATAATATATATTTAGGGACAGCGTGTCATAACAATTAGTACTAATATAAAAAAAGTACTTTTTATTCATAAACAATGCCCGATGGTTTATGACACAACTACACCAATTTTTTTGCATCAATAGTACCCTTATGTTGGTTTTTATTTTTTCTCTCTTTCCTTTTTTTTTCTTTGAACTGTGATGTATTGATTTAAAGATTTTATTTTTATTTGTAATATATATATTTTAAAATATAAAAAAAATATTTATTATATAAAAATAGGGACAACGTACCACAACGATTATTATCTTTCAAAAAAAATCTGAACGCATGCTGGCACCAGGCAAAATTGCAGTTGTAATCCCATATTATAGGGAGTTTAATGATTTTAGTACTTTGCTTTACGAAAATTTTAAAATAGTCTTAAAATTGAAAAAACTCAACGAATTTAGTCTTATGTTTGACGAGATTTTCAAAATCGTCGGAAAATAGAAAAACTCGACACATAGTTCTCTACTTTACAAAATTTATAGGACTAAATATATCGATGTTTTCAAATTTTGAGATCGTTTTGAAAATTCTGTAAAATATAGAATTAAATGTATGAATTTTTTCTAATTTTAGGATCATTTTACAATCTCTTAAAAAAAAATATTGAAACCCTTATTTTACGGAATTAAAAGTGTAATTTTGCCATAGAAATATTGAATCATTAAGACCCAAGAATTTCAAACCCTTAAAACAATTATATTGGTTCAGCCATCAAATATCGATTGAAAATCTTTTATATATATTAGGTCTAAAATTAGAAAAATAGTGTGAATCATGCCACTAACATCATATAATATAAATTCCATTCCTAATATAGTATAACTCAATTATAAATTTCTTCATTAAAATTTAATTTGTTATTTTAATTGCTGCACTTATGCTTACAACCAAAGCGAGATACGTCACAAACATAGTTACCAACATACCATAATCCAACAATTAATCTAATTAAATTTGTACTTCAAGCTACCAATTGTCTAACGACTATTTTCTAGTGGTTATACCGTTTAAAAATTCGCTCAATAACAGCTAATTATAACTGCTATTTCCCGTTCTAAGACTCGTGCCAAACGTCGCCCTAAAAAAATTTATATAATGTGTGTCTGTGTTTGTTTTTACTTCATTTTACCTCTCTTTTAAATTGTTAAACCACATACATTCTCAATCTCTTTCTGATTTTCGAGCATATTCTTGAGCATTATTTTCCCATAAATCGTTGATCTTTTGAGCTAGTTGACCAGATTATAACTGAAATTTTTTTTATTAATTAAAATGTAGTTTAATAATACTTTATATATTTTTATCTTTGAATAATAAGTTTTATTAGTGGCAAGCAATAATTAAAATTTTACAATAAATAATATTGATGTATTATAATTTTTAAATCACAATATTTTGTAAAGAAGGGAATAGGGAATCTTATTTCTCGAACCCTTCATTTATTATCACGTAGCTCGAATTCTATCTGGACCACTTAGCTGGCTTAATTCAACCAACCCTGAATAAATGAATATTAATTAATAATACATGTGTTAAGACTGAGATTAATTTCAGCTAAAATTGTTTGAAATCGAATCTATCTATTCAAGACTCATCAATTAGTGTGAATTAATTAATTATTCCTGATCATCTCCAAGAACCCTAGATTATGATAGTGATTTTCTGCAGATTTACATCGATCTACTTGAATTATTTAATTCCTTAATCGGTACTAGAGTTTGGTAGTACAATTGGGAGTCTCGATCAAGTTTTTTTTTTTTTTTTTTATCTCATACAAAAATAGCATAATTCAAATTGTTAACCGTACAACCAGAAATGTACTTGAAAGCAAAGGAAGAAATATATATTTGGTCATAAAATAATTTGTCTGACTTGCATTAAATTAGTAATAAGTCAATCGATTATAAATATAGATTTGTATCCCTTTTTTTGTTAATATCAGCAAATTCGGTGAATTTCTACTAACGGGTGGACTTATTTGTTAGACAGAAACAAAATAAAAATTATTAGATATAATTTTTCAAATCACAGATGATTTATGTGTAATTATATTGAACCTTAAGGGAGGCGGCCGTAATTATCCCATATTAAGTTGATCCATTCTTTGGGTTGAAAATTGAAATAGAATTTGGAACCTACGTACTTAGTAATAATTTATCATGACTAATTTGCCTTGAGTTCTTACTACTTCGTTGATTTTGATCCATCCTTCTGGTTGAAATAGAGTGTCGAGAAATCATTGACTTACGTGTGACTTTGGTTGGATTTTTTTCTTTTTTTGTTTAGATAAATATCCATTATAACGCATTAACACATCAATTTGCATAGTATATTTATATCACAATAAATTAAAAATAAATAACAATAAAATCATAATAATTGAGATAAATATCCATATATCTCATGAGACTCAAACTCACAATGCTAGGCCAAAAAAAATTACCATTGACTACAACTTTAATATTTATCGACTAAAAATCATGGTAAATAATTTTTATTGACCACGGTGAAATAAAATCGATACAAAAACATAGAGTTTCCACCAATAAAAAGTTATTTGTCATGGCTAAATTTTAGCTACCATCGCAGATACCACGACCAACGACCATTGTATGGTCGTGGTCAATAACTATTTGCTATACTTATTTTATTTTAACCTTGAAAATTAGCCACGATTAAATATTATATATCTTTTAATGTGATTTCAGATTTATTTATTCATAAAATCTTAATTTTAACTACTAAACTAAAATATTATTCGGGTGGCTTTGCTTGGATTAAGTATTACATTATTAATTTTGATCCGCTATGTTAATTAGTCCGAAATCTAGAGATTATTGTCTACCTTATATTTATTATTATATGATTCTGATTTGATTTATTTTTATTATTATCATTATTGTTACAATTATATGAGGCAGTGATACTTATTATATGAGGCAGTGATATTTGTCAGACAAATCTTTTACGAAAGATCTTGTCTAATAATAAAATTTATCTTAATACTCATTTTAGAGAATCAATGAGAATTAATTTATCTTACCAACCCCATTGAACAACAAATCAAAATGTCAACACGAGTTAAACCAATATGTTTGGTTTCATTTTCAAATCATCTCCTCCGCGATGGGTCGAAATGTTGGTATGTTTGGTTTGTGTTTTTGTAGGTTTTGAATTTTTTGAAAATTTGAATATATATATATATATATATATATATATAATATATATATAAAAGATATATGATTTGACAATAAATAGTGAATTGTTTTTCAGTATATAAAATTAAACATACAACACCTATTTCAAACATTAACCATTGATGCAGCACTAATATTGTATGCACCGCATACTTTTTGAGTGTGAGAACAAGGGATGCCAAATTGATTCCACTTGCCGCATGAGCATTCTCGGTTGGCAATTTTGACAACATGGGTGTTCATCCCATGTCTACCTTGGCGCCTGGTAACGACCGACGCGAACTGTTGAGCGTGACTGTATTTCGTGATCGTGTGCTCAACAACTTTTTGTTGCCAAGATATGAACATCTTGCATGCGAAATCCGTCCACAGTTGGTTGTTTTGTAACATTTTTTGACCCTTAATCGTCCGCACGTGAAAATAATGGACAGTACGTTCTAAAGTAATTTCAACTAGTGCACTTACCGGCAGGCGGCGAGCCTCCTTTAGAACTCCATTAATGCATTCTGACATGTTGGTCGTCAAAATACCGCATCGCCATCCACCATCATGAGAAGCTGTCCATTTTTCCTTATTAATCTGGTAAGTATGCAAACGCTTTGACATCCTGCTTTCTTATCTCGTCCATAATGCGGTTGAACTTTCTTAATGATATTCTGAGCCAGCTTGCCAAAGATCCTTCAACCACATTTTTAATAGTACTGTTAAATTGGAACACATGGCGTAAGCAATACCGGTGCACTCCATGTGGTGACACAAAGTCGGACCTTCACGAACTGCTTTAATTCACGGTCAGAAATAAGGCACATCCCGCGTCCCCTCTTATAACATGTCGACTCAATTGTCGAAGAACACTTCCAAGATGGATAAGTTTCTTCATCGACTACTGCAAAAACGAGAGCAAGTACCTGTTGATTCCATCCATGGCAGCTGCAATTAACAGTTGTACTTTATATTTTGTGCATAAATGGTGCCTCACTAATAATATTTCGACAAACTGGAACATCAATATACACGGTTTGAAAGCCCAGAAGACATATCCCATCACATATTTACCAGTTGACGCCTGGAAGCCTTTGTGTTTCCATTCAACAATAGTTTCCTGGATTATATTTTTGATATCCAATATGCAGGTAGCTTTTGACAGAGCTCTCCCACGTGCCATAAACAATTTCACGTGCCATTTTCAAACTGTACCATGCCTTTTGGTATGGTACATCATACCCTGTTTGGTCCTTCAATTCTGAATAACATGTTTAATTCCATAGGAGGTTGCATTTCACCCTAAATGCAAGAAGAGCAAAGCCCCTATATTTGTGAAGGGACATATTATTCAGAACACATGTATGTGTCCCTTATACACGGTTATTCCCAACGTCTAATTTTTTTTGTAAGCACCTCGAAGCTCCCATCTACACCACTCTGCAAAAAAAAAAAAAAAAAGATTCAATCAAGTAATAATGTATGCTTGTAAGACGCGATATATAAAATATATACCTTCTGTACTGTGCTTGCAGAGCACTTTCCACTTAGTCTTTGAACTCTCAGTTAAATAATACTCGCGACGTGCATGTCGTATGGAGTGATCTTTCACCGTTTCCATTAACTCTTCTTTTGTTTTGAAGAGCATTCCCGTATCAAGCCTGCCGTCAGATTTATTATAAAATTTTGCATACCTCAAATTTGGGACATCAACAGAATCTGCAGGTATATCCTGGAATGTTTGTTCAAAAAATGGTATAGAGCGGTAAAATGTCGGCTGAGAATTCATGTCTGGCAAAGCCGGTTCAGAAGATGTTTCTGCCCCACATTGTGCAAATGTTTCTGCCATTACATTTATATCAACACGGTCTGGGCCATCCTCGGGTGGAATTGGATATTCCGCTTCATCTGGTTCCGAAGCTTCATCTGATTCATTTACAAAAGAGTCTGCTGTTGGGTCTTCTACATCATTCTCATTGGGTATAAAATTTTCTGACAATGGAGTATGTGACTGGGTAGGCTCTGTATAATGGAAATCAATATTATCTAGGCCTTGAGTAACAGTCACCAAGTTGGGTGTATAATATTCAGGCTCAGAATTAGATGTACCTGCACAAAAATCAAAATTAGAAGTACCCGCACCAAAATCGGGATTAGAAGTACCTGCCAAGTAGTCAGTGTTAGAACAAAAAGGCAATCCTGGATTATTAGCGTTTATTCTTGCTCATATTCTCCCACTGTTGGCTCATTTGTGGTTAGCTTCTCCCACTGTTGGTGTCCTTGTTGGGTGCTCAACATGAATTTGTTTGCATGCGTATACTTCCAACATGGGGATTTCCGCCTCAGGGTCCAACAAAAATGACAGAGAGTCATCATTTGTTATTGGAAAGAGAGTTTCTTTAATGCGACCAAGATATTGGCATGAATGTTTAGCAGATACTTTCAATAAGTATTCATTGCTATCAACACCAATCTTCTGATAAATATTTTTCAAAAATTGAGCATACGTCGATGAACGAGGTATCCTCATCGCCGCTACAGGCTGTCGATCATATGTAAAACACCATCCATCACTTGTGTAGTTACCACCGAAATACAAAAAAATATCTACACGAGAAGATGAAGTTGACATTTCTTGAAGTAAATACACACCGAAATTACTCAAATATACAAGTTCTGCTTTTTTCAAATATTGATACAAAGTTTTGATGCAGCTAAACACCTCAAATGCATGTTGTATATATACCCGAAATTTTGATACTAAAGTCACGGGTGTGGACGGTCAAAGCTGCACTGCAAGTCAACATCAGTGCAGCTTTAAATTAAAGCTGTATTCATGATGCTGCAGCAGCACTGCATTCATGCTGCAGCAGCTGCTGCATCATGAATGCAGCGTCAACTGCAAAAAATTTTAAGTAAAAATATCATATGTAAAAAATATCACATCACATAATTTTTAAGTATCACAGATGCATTATATGTTAAATTTTTTGACAAAAAAATTGATTAAAACATAGTTATAAAATGCAAACTCCAACATTATTATATTATTATTATTATTATTATTATTATTATTATTTTTATATATCTGAAATTTTGATAATAAAAAAATAATTAAGCCCACAAAACCCCCCTTTCATCAGAAACTAAGAGAAGGTGGACTGCACTCGTTGATGGTGAGAGTGAGCATGATTTTTTTTTTTTTTTTTTTTTATGAATTTTGACCTTTTTTTTGCTATTAATTGATAAAAACTACCCTTATATTATGTTAAAAATCACTATGATTAAATGTATTTGTTTTAACCCTGTTTTAATATTTCTTTTATATTTTTCGTCCCTCCTATATAATAAATAATTTTATATCTAAATAATTTTATTTAGATATTAAAACACAAAAAATATATTTTTCTAATAAATTTATTACTTAAATTAAAAAATTAATTAATATCACAATAAGAAAATAATATACCAAGTTTATTTTTAAAATTTAAATATTTATCGATATAAATATCATGAACAATAACAATAATATTTTTCAACTAATATAACTTAATATTTAATATAAACATATTTTAATAAAATGTTTACTATACATAATTCAAATTTTATTAGTATATGCATTTACAATAAAAATTTTAATACTTTCTTTTACTATTTTAAAATTTTAAAATTTTAAATAAAAATTTCTTGCCATTTTTAAATTTTGTTTTTTTCCTTAAATCAATTTTTAAATTTATAAAAAATATATTAAAAAAAGTTTGGCGATGATGCCCAAAGCTCCCTGGGCAACCGCCGATCACGGCGGTCGCCAAAAATTACCTTGGACAGTCGCCCAAACTTACCTGAGCGACCGCTTCATTGCGGTCGCCTAGGTTGGGTGGCGACGTCGCAGTCGTTGTCGTCGTCACCCTCCTTGGAGTTGGACGGCAACATCGCCCCCCCCTACAAGGGGCGACACGAGAGGGGTTAGGGGGAGGGTGGCTTGGTGGTAGGGGATGCGAAGGGGGCCTGGTGATGGGGATGGGTTAATTTTGTTATTTTTTATAATAATATTTTATATTTTATAGTTATAGATATAATACATATTAAAATTAATTAAATTTTAACCTTAATAATTTAAATCTAACGGTTGAGATGTATTGATTAAATCCTATGACTGTTACGTAATAAAAAAAAAATCTAATGATCATAAAAATAAGAAATAGTATATAATAAATAAGGGCATAACGGTCCTTTGATAAAAAAACTAATGCCGTTAACTTTAACTAATGGTGAGGGGCAAATGTGCTATATTAATATACACCTAATATATAAAAATTATTTAGAAAAATATTTATATAGAACAAAAATATTTATTAAAATATACCTATAAAATTAGTTATATTAAATTTTATATAGAAAAAAATATTATTTTTTAGTCCATTAAATATGCTTAATATTAATTTTAGACCGATAAATACTCATTTTTTTATAAATTTATTAAATTTTAAAAATAATAAAATTTAGTTTTTTAATTGCCGAAATTTTAATTTTATTAAAAAAAATGATATGAAATGCCAAATTGAGATTTTTTTGGGGTTTTAATATTACGTGGCTTTAGAAAATTATATCACATGCCGGATAAATTATATATATAAATTATTATAATTTATAAAAATAAAATTATTATTTAAAAAAAATCAACCCCCCACCCACCCCATCGGCTTCCCCATCCCCATGTCCACCCCATTCGACGGTCGCCCAAACTTCCCTGAGCGACCGCTGCATCGCGGTCGCCTAGGTTGAGTGGCGACATCGCAGTCGTCGTCACCCTCAGAGTTGGATGGCAACTTCGCCCCCCTCTACATGGGCGGCGCGAGGGGTTAGGGGAGGGTGGCTTGGTGGTAGGGGATGGGCATGGGGCCTGGTGATGGGGATGCGTAAATTTTGTTATTTTTTATAAATAATTTTTTATATTTTATAGTTATAGATATAATACATATTAAAATTAATTAAATCTTAACCTTAATAATTTAAATCTAACGGTTGAGATGTATTGATTAAATGCTATGACTGCTACGTGATAAAAAAAATCTAATGGTCATAAAAATAAGAAATAGTATATAATAAATAAGGGCACAACGGTTTTTTGACCAAAAAATTAATGCCGTTAACTTTAACTAATGGTGAAGGGAAAATGTGTTATATTTAAGAAAATAGAGGGAGTTTTTTTTATCTATTTTAAAATACAGAGAATTTTTTATTGAATTTTAAAAATATAAGAGTAATATGCAATTTGGCCCATAAGATCTCTTAAATAAGTCTAGCCGAACCACTTCAAGAAAATTAAATTTTAGTGATGGCCACAATCTGTTCCAATAACGACGAAGACAAATACAGTTTTGCGACTGAAGACGTCGTGTGTGGTCTTAAAATATATCAAAAAAAGAGAATCCACATTTTTTATGAGTTAAATTCAATTTGCACCAATGTGTTATGCAAAAAGATCAAAAACTCCCATGTGAAAAATTAAATATTAGTTTCAACCCTGTGTTATAAAAATAAATCACACTGCTCCCTGATCAAAGAGAGCCTAATTTTCTAGGTGCAATGACTACAAAATGCCCCTCCTAGTCAATTTGGTCAACCTTAACCTATTAATCTACACCTGTAATATATAAAAATCATTTAGAAAAAATTTTATATAGAACAAAAAATATTTATTAAAATATACCTAGAATTAGTTATATTAATTTTTATATAGAAAAAATTATTATTTTTTAATCCATTAAATATGCTCAATATTAATTTTAGACTGATAAATATTAATTTTTTATAAATTTATTAAATTTTAAAAATAATAAAATTTAGTTTTTTAGTTGCCGAAATTTTAATTTTTAAAAAAAAGGATATGGAATGCAAAATTGAGATTTTTTTGGGGGTTTTAATATTACGTGGCTTTAGAAAATTATATCACATGTTGGATAAATTATATACATAAGTTATTATAATTTATAAAAATAAAATTATTATTTAAAAAAAAAATCAACCCCCCATCCCACCCATCGGCTTCCCCATCCCCATATCCACCCCATTGGACGGTCGCCCAAACTTCCCTCAGCGACCGCTGCATCGCGGTTGTCTAGGTTGAGTGGCGACATCGCAGTCGTCGTCACCCTCCTCGGAGTTGGATGGCAACGTCGCCCCCCTCTACATGGCGGCGCGAGAGGGTTAGGGGAGGGTGGCTTGTGGTAGGGATGGGGAGGGAGGGGTCTGGTGATAGGGATGGGTTAATTTTGTTATTTTTGTAAATAATTTTTTTATACTTAATAGTTATAGATATAATACATATTAAAATTTATTAAATCGTAACCTTAATAATTTAAATCTAACGGTTGAGATGTTTTGATTAAATCCTATGATTGTTACATAATAAAAAAATCGAATGGTCATAAAAATAAGAAATGGTATATAATAAATAAGGGCACAACGGGATTTTGACAAAAAAAATTAATGCCGTTAACTTTAACTAATGGTGAGGGACAAATGTGCTATATTTAAGAAAATAGGGGGAGTTTTTTTTATCTACTTTTAAAATACAGAGAATTTTTTATTGAATTTTAAAAATATAGAAGAGTAATATGCAATTTGGCCCATAAGATCTCTTAAATAAGTTTAGCCGAACCACTTCAAGAAAATTAAATTTTAGTGATGGCCACAATCTGTTCCAATAACGACGAAGACAAATACAGTCTTGCAACTGATGACGTCGTGTGTGGTCTTAAAATATATCAAAAAAAGAGAATCCACATTTTGACGAGTTAAGTTCAATTTATCCCTCTGTGTTATGCAAAAAGATCAAAAACTCCCATGTGAAAAATTAAATATCAGTTTCAACTCCTGTGTTTATAAAAAATAAATCACACTGCTCCCTGGTCAAAGAGAGCCTAATTTTCTGGGTGCAATGACTAAAATGCCCCTCCTAGTCAATTTGGTCAACCTTAACCTATTAATATACACCTATAATATATAAAAAGTATTTAGAAAAATTTATAAACAAAAAATATTTATTAAATATACCTATAAAATTAGTTATATTAAATTTTATATAGAAAAAAATATTACTTTTTAGTCCATTAAATATGCTTAATATTAATTTTAGACCGATAATATTAATTTTTTTATAAGTTTATTAAATTTTAAAAATAATAAAATTTAGTTTTTTAGTTGCCGAACTTTTAATTTTTAACAAAAAAAAGGATATGGAATGCCAAATTTTTTTGGGGTTTTAATATTACGTGCCTTTAGAAAATTATATCACATGTTGATAATATATATATAAATTATTATAATTTATAAAAATAAAATTATTATTTAAAAAAAAAAATCAACTCCCCACCCCACGCGGCTTCATCCCCATGTCCATTGGGCGCCCAAACTTCCCTGAGCGACCGCTGCATCGCGGTCGCCTAGGTTGAGTGGCGACATCGCAGTCGTCGTCACATTCCTCGGAGTTGGATGGCAACGTCGCCCCCCTCTACATGGGAGGCGCGAGAGGGTTAGGGGAGTGGCTTGGTGGAGGGGGATGGGGAACGGGGCCTGGTGATGGGATGGGTAAATTTTTTTTTTATAAATAATTTTTTATATTTTATAGTTATAGATATAATACATATTAAAATTAATTAAATCTTAACCTTAATAATTTAAATCTAACGGTTGAGATGTATTGATTAAATGCTATGAACGTGATAAAAAAAATCTAATGATCATAAAAATAAGAATATATATAAATAAATAAGGCACAACGGTTTTTTACCAAAAAATTAATGCCGTTAACTTTAACCAATGGTGAAGGGAAAATGTGCTATATTTAAGAAAATAGAGTGTGTCCTTTTTATCTATTTTTAAAATACAGAGAATTTTTAATTGAATTTTAAAAATATAGAAGAGTAATATGCAATTTGGCCCATAAGATCGCATAAATAAGTTTAGCCGAACCACTTCAAGAAAATTAAATTTTAGTGATGGCCACAATCTGTTCCAATAACGACGAAGACAAATACAGTCTTGCAACTGATGACGTCGTGTGTGGTCTTAAAATATATCAAAAAAAGAGAATCCACATTTTTTATGAGTTAAATTCAATTTGCACCCATGTGTTATGCAAAAAGATCAAAAACTCCCATGTGAAAAATTAAATATTAGTTTCAACTCTATGCTATAAAAAATAAATCACACTGCTCCCTAGTCAAAGAGAGCCTAATTTTCTAGGTGCAATGACTATAAAATGCCCCTCCTAGTCAATTTGGTCAACCTTAACCTATTAATGTACATCTGTAATATATAAAAAATTATTTAGAAAAATTTTATATAGAACAAAAATATTTATTAAAATATACCTATAAAATTAGTTATATTAAATTTCATATAGAAAAAATTATTATTTTTAAGTCCATTAAATATGCTCAATATTAATTTTAGACTGATAAATATTAATTTTTTTATAAATTTATTAAATTTTAAAAATAATGAAATTTAGTTTTTTAGTTGCCGAAATTTTAAGTTTTAACAAAAAAAAGGATATGGAATGCCAAATTGAGGTTTTTTTGGGGTTTTAATATTGCGTGCCTTTAAAAAATTATATCACATGTTGGATAAATTATATATATAAATTATTATAATTTATAAAAATAAAATTATTATTTAAAAAAAAATCAACCCCCCACCCCACCCCGTCGGCTTCCCCATCCCCATGTCCACCCCATTGGACGGTCGCCCAAACTTCCCTGAGCGACTGCTGCATCGCGGTCGCCTAGGTTGAGTGGCGAAATCGCAGTCGTCGTCACCCTCCTCGGAGTTGGTTGGCAACGTCGCCCCCCTCTACATGGGGCGGCGCGAGAGGGGTTAGGGGAGGTGCTTGGTGGTAGGGATGGGGATGGGGGGCCTGGTGATGGGATGGGTAAATTTTATTTTTTTAAATATTTTTTATATTTTATAGTTTAGATAAATACATATTAAAATTAATTAAATCTTAACCTTAATAATTTAAATCTAACATTTGAGATGTATTGATTAAATCCTATGACTACTACCTGATAAAAAAAATCTAATGGTCATAAAAATAAGAAATAGTATATAATAAATAAGGGCACAACGGTTTTTTGACCAAAAAAATTAATGCCGTTAACTTTAACTAATGGTGAAGGGAAAATGTGCTATATATAAGAAAATAGAGGGATTTTTTTATCTATTTTTAAAATACAGAGAATTTTTTATTGAATTTTAAAAATATAGAAGTGTAATATGCAATTTGGTCCATAAGAGCTCTTAAATAAGTTTAGCCGAACCACTTCAAGAAAATTAAAGTTTAGTGATGGCCACAATCTGTTCCAATAACGACGAAGACAAATACAGTCTTGCAACTGGTGACGTCATGTGTGGTCTTAAAATATATCAAAAAAAGAGAATCCACATTTTTTGTTCATATTATCCATGGTCTTAAATTTACCTAAATATAATTAAGCTTGCGAGGTCTAAAAAAAACATAAATTTTTGTTCATTATTATCCATGGTGCAAGTCAAATATTAAGATAGGGTTATTGCATAACGTCTGTTCAGTTAACCGTTCTATTTAAGAATGATGTCTTAGTTTTGGTGGTTAAAGTTGATTTCATGAATAAGTTGAATTCCACAAGATATGTAGGTATTTGTTACACTTACTGTAAATATATTATATTTATTTGTCAATTATATAACCACAATTTTAAGTTATAATTCAATCATGTGAATGAATTACAAAGTATGATTAAATGTAGAAATAATATGAGTATTTTTCTTAATTTTGTTTTGTTTTAACGTTGCAGTTTGTGAACTTACAAACGATAGAATAATCCTCTCAATATTTATTAAAATACAATCTTTTAAAATAAAATTTATTGTGGAATATTTCTTCTTTTTTTTCCCCACATTCATATAGACAGAAGTTCAAAGCAGGCATTTGGTTAAACAAAAAAAAAGAAAAAGAAAAAAAGAGTGAATAGTTAATTTTTTTAAAGAAGTTATAAAAGTATGGCGAAAATTCTAGTTTTAAAAATTCAACAACTAATAAAAAAACTTAAATATTTTTAAAAGTCTAAAATAAAAATGAAGTAATATTTTGTTATTAAATTATTTTTATTAATTTGAATACATTCCTTTATGCATGTATGCATTTTCAGAAATAAGGAAAAAAAAAAAGGAAAATGGGAAAGTAAAAGTGATTTTCGCAAAACAAAATGCCAAAAGTGATTTTCATTTAAAAAAAATTGGAAGGGCATTATCCCATAAAATTAGTATTCATAAGATCGTGGCGGTATACAATCAATGTGTTACATAATTAAAATTTTATTATATTTATTTAATTATATGAAAGAAAACAAAATTAAAAACAAAACAGATATGAACCGATGATATCTTAAACAAATTTTTATTAATTTTATTGATAGAAAAATATAAAATATTATCATTTTGTGTAAGAATGAATAGGTTTAAGCATATTTTGGTCGAAAACAGGCAAAAGTAGTTACAATAACCCTTGATACATTTTACAATGAAACAGTGAAATCATGGTGTATGAAGGTGTTTTAATACAGTGCAAAGCAAAATAATAGAACCAAAATAAATAATAAAAATACTAAATAGGATATGAAGGCGTTTTCCCAACCTAATGAGGGGTAGAAGGTTATTATGATTAAAAATTAAAAATCATAGGGAATATTAATTAAGGGAGTGTTTGCGCAAGCTTTTGAAAAGTATTTTTTAACTTCTGGCTCTAAAAAATACTTTTGAGGTATTTGGGATGTCAGCTTTTCCTTTTAAAACTGCTATGAAAAGCAATTTTATGTCAAAAGTTATAAGCACCTCGAGGGATGCTTCTAGCAGCTTCGGCGTTTTTGTAAATAAATTTAACTTCATTTTTTACTACTTTGCCTCGTTATAATAATTTTAATTCAATTTTAATATTATAAAATTATTTTAAAATATTTATATTTAAAGTTTTATGAAAATTTTAAATAGTTTGAATAATCTAACAATAATCAAATTCACACTTTTATTTATTAAATATTTTATATTTTTTATTTTTTATTTGCTATATTTCTAATGATATTATTCATTTATCATAAAAACATATAAATTAAACGGCTATGGTTAATTAATAAAATAATTTTTTTTATTCATGCAAAATTATTGTATGAATCAACAATTATATTATACTTAAAGAATTATTAAATTAAAATAATCATTTTTTCTATTAATATTTCAGAAATATTAAATATGATATATAATTGTCAAAATAAAATTTATTATGTTTTACAGAAAATGATTATTATTGACAACAAAAAACAATATAATAAAAAAATAGTATCTTTTTAACATATGGGGACAAAATGGTCTTTAATAAATTAAATTTGTTTTAAAAGTGATTTTTTTTCTCAAACACTATCTTATTTAACTTTTGTTTGCTTTTTACTTTCTACAAACACTACCCACTTTTGATTCTACTACAACTTTCAATTTCTCTACAAAAATTATTTTCTAAAAATAGAAATTTTCGCAAACACTCCCTAAGTGTTTGTTACATAACTTTTGCAAGTATGATCAAAATATTAATTATAATTAAGAATTATGATAAATATTATGGTCATAGTACTTGAAAAAAAAAATTACTATTGCCTACACTTTTAATGGCTACAGACTAAAACTCATAGTAAATAATTATTATTAATAATAATAAGATAAAATCGATGCAAAACTTAGCTTATCTACCACGAAAAATATTTTTTGTCATGACTCTTAGCCACATTAGCAAAATTTACGATCAATAACCATTTTATGGTAGTAGTCAATAACTGTTTATTATGGCTATTTATTTTTAACTATGACAATTAATAACGGTTAAATACTATATTCTTGTAATGTAGTTAAAATGATGACAAATATTAATTAATCGTAATTAAAATTTAAAATTTCATATTAATTTTTTTAATTATAGTATATAATATTGAATTGCTGTAATTTTTAAAAACACATGCTAAAATACGAAATTCCAAACCCTTCAATTATTACCCTATGGGTCAGATTTCCACGTGGACTATCTGATTAGCTCAATTCAATCAAATTTATGGATCTCAAGTGAATAAATGAATATTAGTTAAAAATCCATGTGCTAAGACTGAAATTTTCAATTAAAATTGTTTCAAATTAAATTAATGTGAATCTTGACGCTCTGATTAATTAAAGCTAAGAGAGGAATCACTACTGAACCTAAAGGCCCGTATCACAAGAGTTTTAGGTAGATAATTTTATCTTTTATACAAAAATAGTAAAATCCAAATGGTTTACCATACAACCGAAAATGTATTTGAAAACAGGAGGAAAAAAAAATACTTTTTTGTTATAATTACTAAAAAATTTTTTTTTTTGTTATAATTACTTACCATAATTAAGAGTAATAAATTATGATCGAGTATGACTACACAACAGTTATTAGTAGTTGTTTCTGTAATCAAAGCTAAAACATTAGCTATAGCTAAAAAAGAAAACTACGATAAATGTTTTAGTGTTAGATAAAATTATGATGAATATTGATTAACCGTAGGTTAAACTTAAGCCATGTAGATTGAATTTTTTAACTCTTTTGTGGTCCGATTAATCATAACGAGCTATTCTAAAGCTTGTCATAATTATAAAGACTTTTTATTATTTAAAAAAGTTATAAATACTTTTTTTGATATTTGATAAAATTATGTAATTTTTGAATAGAGGTATAAAATTATCAATTATGCCCTTCTCGTATTTTTTTTTCTTTTTCTGAAAAAATTAAACGAGGTAGATGGAAAAATTTGAAAAAAAATGTAAAAAATTATCCACTTAGTTCATAAAAAATTAAAATAATATTAATAATAAACAAATCAAGTTGTAAATCATAGTCCACAAGAGTATTTTAGTCAGTTTACCAGAAAAATTGGATGAAAACCTAAGAAGATTAACGGACTGTGTTAATTGTTGGGTTGTTAAAATCATGAGATATTAGTAATTTTTTAAACAATGATAGAATATGTATGATTATATCAAATCTCAAGAGAGCTTGTTGTAATTTGGCCTCTCTTTCTTATTTTTTAACGGATAAAAGACCACAAAAGTGTTTGATTGCATAAATTTTCTATCACACTTTCATATAATATGTTAAATTATTGTTATAAATATGAACAAATGATTGATACACTATAATGGTCTTTAGGTGAGCTTATAAGCTAGTTAAACATCTTATACACTATTTGATAATTGATAGCATTTTATTTGAGAGCTTATAAGATGCTACAAAGTGTTCATAAAATTCTCAGGGATGTATATTATCCATTCTGTTGTTGATATATATTTTGACATCGTTTTCAAAAACAACGACTAATAGGCACTGTTGGGTGGCCATGGATAATTAACATTTTCTATATTTTTTTTAATTCTTAACTATGATAATTGCCAATGAGGCCTAGCGCAATTGACAAAACTGAAGTATCATAATCTTAAAGATCATGGATTCGAACCCATTAGGTGCGTGAGATGTTGTCTATTGTATAGCAAAAGTTGGTCTACTACATAAAAGAGTTTTTATCTATTGTATAGTAGGTATTATTGAGTAGGATATAATTATTGTAATAGTTTTCGTCAGATAATGAAGTCGACATAATTGGTTGTATTTGTACTTAATTTATTTTAATTAATAAAAAATCATCGCTCTTACCTAAAAAAAATGATAATTGGTTGTAACAAAAAAGTATTATTTCTTTTACTATTTGTCAAATTTGATTCTTGATTTGTATAACAAAAAGTAACATGTCGACTTACTTTGTTGCTTTGCGATATGTTCGAAATCAAATGCTCAACCTTTATGTACTTATGTTCTTAAAACATATGAGTTTATAGGCCTAAATCCATCAATAAGCCTAGTAAATCATTAGATCCAAAAATTGATATGTGGGTCTAATTTTAGTATATAACCCCATAAAAAAAAAAAAAAACAATTGGGATGTGATTTATGTTGTTAATTTATACTAATATAAAAAAAAATATATTTTTCACGTATAAAGAGTGGTTTGTGACACCACCACTCTAATTATTTTATCGTGTTAATAATACCTTTAACCTGATTTCTTTTTCTTTCTTTTTTTTTTTTTAAATGCGACGTATCGAATTATATATTTTATGAAGAAACAAAGATCACTATAACTTTGAAAGGTGCCAATGGCATTATTTAAACACACATCATTTATTTGATTCAACCAGAGGAAAGTTACAAAGGAGCTACCATATATAACTTCCTTTATTCAGAATAAAGAAGAAAAAAAGAAAAGAAAGCCAAACGGGAAAGCATAGATCTCTTCCACTTATTATAAGGAGAGTAGCATATTTTAACGAGCTTTATGCATTTTTCACAGTATTATCTTCTTCTTTCTCTTTGACTTCTCTCTTCGGACCTGGAAGGACTTTTTTGTTCAGAAAATTCATGTACCATATGGCGGAGAGTTTTGGATATCTGGTTAGACCATTGACATAGTCGACATAAATCATGCCAAATCGAACTGTATATCCTTCAGTCCACTCGTAGTTGTCAAATAATGACCACAAGAAGTAACCTTTGAGATTCACACCTTGACTGCAAAATCATATATCCGAAAAAACAAATTAAACCTAGTTAAATTATAAAAACAAAATAGTCAATTCAAAATTTATATTTTGCGTTGAGATAAAAAATTAGAAGAAATGATCATAAATGTATATACTCACTCCATGGCTTGCCTCATGTAGGCGAAATGCTCTTGATGGTACCTAATTCTTGTCTTATCAATTCGAGCTCGGCTAACGGGTAGGGTCGGGTCATTTTTTTCATCCACACCTACGTAAGTACATGAAGAAATGAGCTACGAATGTATATATAGAGAAAAAATAAAAAAAATAAAACACTTAATTTGTACTATTACATACGTACTCACCATTTTCAGTAATATAAATGACAGGATCATTATACTTTTTTTTATGTGAAGAAGAAGGTCGCGTATTCCATGTGGTACAATGTACAACCACTCTGAGCCAGCCTGCGAAATTACCAAGATGTATGTTACGCGCTATTTCAATTACTATCTTTTTTCATATACTTAAAAATAAATAAATAACGATGGATCCATCTAGTAAAAAATATTTAATTTTGTGTAATGTAAAAACAACAAAAAGACACCTGATTAATTAATTACCTGTTCGCCGATGGGTTTCTCATCTCTTTCCACTAAAATCAGAAACAATTAAATAAAATTGATAGATATTAGTAGTGTGAGCAGCAGTATAGATAATCTAATAATACTGTAGTGTATATGATAGTTCATGTTGTTTGGAAATGCAACGAATACTTACTGCGAAATTCAACTTCCTGATCAGTGACATAAGTTGGCGGTGTACCAGGTGGCGTAGGTTTGTTGGTCGCCCAATATGTGGTGTAATAATTCATCCCAATGAAATCGTATGAACCTGTTATCAATTTTTTTTGTTCCGGTGTAAATGTTGGTAGTCGGAATCCCACTCGTTCTCTCATAACCCGTGGATAATCACCAGTTACTATAGGTGCTACAAACCTAAATACACAATAATGAAATTTTTATCGAATAACTATGTTCATACTTTGTTTTTTTTTTTTTTTAATCTATGAAGATTGTAAATAAATTTAATAATTACCATCCCCACATAAAATCGACAGCTCTTGCAGCAGCATCAATATCCTCTTGAGTTTCGTTATAAGGATCAAACCATGTCGACATATTGGTAACTCCTATCTTGCCTCCTTGAACACCCTATGCAAGAAATGAAAATGTCATTTTAAGGTAAAGGTTAAGCACAACAATTAATCTAAGCATTTTAATCAAAAAAAAAAATATATATCAAACCTGATAGTTTTTTCTGTATATATCAACAGCTGCAGCATGAGCAAGAATCAAATTATGTGCCACGATATATGGTTCAGTTCCCGCATCTCCACAAACACAAGTTGGGTCGACTCCGAGAACACATCTATGTAGTAGAGCATGTATAGATTGAGGTTGTGCTGAAGCCGAACCATGACCAGGTGGAAAGTTTCCACCAACGTATCCGTTACGGGTGAATGACCATGGCTCATTTTGTGTGATCCAGTATTTCACCCGATCACCAAATTCAAAAAAGCACACTTCCGCAAACTCAGCAAAATCTTGTCTGATCATGAACACAAACTCGAACTATATAATCTTGGATTATCACCAATTAATATAGAAAAAGCAATGTTGTAGGTGTATTAATTTACTATACAAAAGATTACAAATGAAGACATAAGACGAAGATATTTGTCTATAATTAAACAAAATTAATGGGTAATTACTTACATAATTCGAGGGCTTAGGAAACCACCATACTCATTTTCCAAGCATTGCGGAACATCAAAGTGGAAAATTGTGGCAAAAGGCTCAATTCCTATAAATATATGTATAAATTCAAAGAAAAATTTAAAAGTTAGTTCTGAGATTAATTAATTAATTATAAATGATTTTGTAATATACAAATTTAGATTTTTATATCTAGTGGAGTAAAATAAAAAATAAAATATCAATTAACCTTGAGAGAGTAACTCGTCAATGAGATCATTATAGAATTGGACACCTTCTCTATTTATGCCGCCGTTCAATCTTCCACCTAAAAAATATACCAATTTAATTGGGATATTTATAAGTCTAATTACGAGATTTTGATAATTTGTTCATTGTTCAAAAAAATATGATACCTGGCAATATTCTGGACCATGAAATTGAAAACCTGTAGGCATCCAACCCTAGTTTTTTCATCAGTGACACATCTTCCTGCAATGTTAATTGAATAAAAAGATTAAGAATCTCAGCATTTAGTAATATAAAGATATAATCTAGATAGCTTTTACAAGGCGCTGCTGAATTAATAATGAATTAATACCTTGAATTGATTGTAGTGATTAATAGCAACGCACCCATTAGTCCCGTCACGAATTTTACCTGTTGTTTTTATGGACAAAATAGTTAATAATTCAAAACAATAGATGCATTTTCATGTATCGATCAATGCATATTGGAAGAGAAAAGTCGAACCAGGCATCTGTACACTGAAAACATCCCAATTACTCAGAGATCTGCCACCATGCGCATAACCACCTTCAACCTAAAACATATTCGACATAAATTAATAAAAGTAACGACTTTTGAAAAAAAAAAAAAAAAAAACAAACTTAATTGATGATCATAAATCCTGGCATTGAATGAGGAGAAATTGATTAAGCAGAGATGTATACCTGATAAGTGGAAGTAGCAGAACCAAAAACAAAACCTTTGGGGAAGTGGTGGCGGGTGAGGTGGCTGCCAATGTTGGTACTCTTGGACATCACTTGATCAACATTGTTGTTGGCCATTGCGAACTATTAAGGTTGAAAGAAAGAGGAACTTGTTTGCAAATTAAAGGGTTGAAATATGAGACTTTGGTAGTGTGCAGCAATCAAGTGCAATGATGTTGTATTTATAGGCCAAAGGTGGAACTGCATGCATGCATTTGAGTTCCTTTTACTTGTGTAGGGGTGACTTATCTGTCCTTTTCGGTCCCACATAATTGAGTAAGAATATATGTCTATTTTGAGGATATGATTTTTTATATTAAAGTATGTATTTTATAGGTAGCGTTTGCTATGATCAACTTTTATAAAATTTTGACATAATTATAAATATTTTTCATAATGTGATTAATTTTTTATATCTCTATAATATTCGATAAAAATTATGTAATTTTTGTTGTTTCTTTTTTCTATTTCAATTTTTCTTAGAACATTTGTAAGATATAGTTGACAAAGTGAAATTTCCTTCTTGCACTTCTAGTCCAAATTTTTTTTTAAAAAGATTAGTAATATTATTTTATAGTCCACAGGGCATTTCATCACAAAAAATATAAAAGCCTAACGGAGAATAATAGAATGAGCTAGTTGTTGGACGAACGTTAAGATCAAGAGGTATTGATAAATTTTATTGTAATTAGACAATAATTTAAAAAGAGGGAGAATGACACTTTACGTCCTCAAACTTTATTAATAATTAAAAATTTTGGTACTCAAACAATCAAATGTTACAATTCTAGCTAGTGCTCAAACTTCTATTCTTTGACGAATTTGGTCCTTTATGTGAAGTGTTTGTTAAAATGGATGGAAAGAGTTGATCAAGAGGAACACGACCTAGGCGTGTTCTCTTGACTTGTGTTGCAATATTATTTTTTTTAATCTCCAGATCAAACACCAACTGTAGATATATTAGTACACTCCTAAAATATAAAATTACATAGTACACTATCAAAATTGTACGTTATAAATCCGCAGTTGATGGAAATTAGAGTAATATTCTCATTAGAAATATAATGAAATTAAGAGATGGGTTGCAATATGGTAAGTTGAAAAATAGTACATAGTATCAAAAATTGTAAAAGGGCTAACTCATGAAATGTAAAATTCAAATTTTTTTTTGAAAATGTGTGATTTTTAAGAGGGATAGTCACGGCTTACTATCATTGTGATTATCAAATTTATGTTATAAATCCGAAGTTGATCCCAAGAGCCATAGTATTAATTAAAAATGTGATATTTATATATTCTTGATTTCCTATCAATTATTGTTTAAATGTCATTTTGGGGTTTAAAAGAATTAATTTAATAATATTGGTGGGGAAAAGTTGGATGCAGGGTCTAATTCAAGCACAAGGCATCTTTTATTCTACCTACAAATACGCTTCTATTATTAAATTTCTCCTAATAATAGATTTTTTCATGCTTGTATATATATACACATTTATTTATTTATTTCAATACAAAGAAAAAAATAAAAAATAAAAACACAAACCACTAGTCTCCGTAAGCCCCATGCATAAATAAAAAACTGAGATGTTATTCGTATTCAAATTTATAAAATACTAAAAAAAAAAAAAAAAAAACTCATGGTCTTTCAAATGAAAAATATTTAAACTTGAGGTCGGCTCGTTTGGAGCTCGAGTAGAGTTTTAATAGAGCCGATTTGACTCATCTTACACCGTAATAATACATAAAAAATTAATAGTATTCATTTACACTTTACGCTCTCTATATCTTAGAAATAAAAATTACCCGACACCTCCAAAGTTAACACGATACTTTCATCAAAATGTCACTTGCAAGCTATGTAATTAATTAACGAAAGTAAATAGTTGATAATACTTCTAACAAGAAAAGCATCAATACGTACGCCTTCTTGACAAAGTAAAACAATTACGTGAAAAAAGTCTTTTCTTTTCTTTTTTTTCTTTTTTATCTCTCATTCTGTTCATCATATATCATCTAGTAAATCTTTAATTTTAGTTAGGTAAAATAAATATTTTTTATTATATATATCTTTCACTAATTACATATTTTTCATATATCATCTATTAAAATATTCAAAACTATCAAAACTGAGAAAAAAAAAAAAGGAAAACAAATATGTCAATGAAAGATATATATGATAAAAAAAATAATTATTTTAGCGAACTAAAGTTAAAGGGTTTAATACAATTTTACCTCTCTGTAATATTGCAAATGAGCAAGTTACCCCCTATGAAAAATAATTGTTGTATTTTCAAAAATATAGGGGGGTAAATTATTGTATTTTTTAAAACACAGGGAGGTAAATTGCTATTTTTTTTAAAAAGATAATTTACTCATTTACAATATCATAATGGGATTGCTTGCATTTTTTTTCCCTAAAATTGAAGATTTACTTTATGATAATGATGTAATTAAGGAACAATGAATGAGAGATAAAAAAAAAATCCTTTTTCACGTAATTCTTTAACTTTGCTAAGAAGGTATATTAGATGCTGATGCCGTGCGAAATATTATTAACTATTTACTTTTTACTATTTACTTTCATTAGTCATATAGCTTGCAAGTGACATTTCAATGAAAGTATCAAGTTGACTTTGGAGGGGTCGTGTAGTTTTTATTACACCTCAGCTAAGGATATAGAGAGCGTACAGTGTTGGGGATATTGCACCTCAGCTAAGGAAATGGATCGAAATGCCCTTCAAATAGGAAAAAAAACACAAACCTTGAAGATCAACCCGACCAGCTCAAATCCGACCTGGATTTGAGACCCGAAGCTTGGATCGTAGATCTTCTGACAACACTGTGCGTGAGATGTTGGCCTAGGAACCAGCCGTGTACCGACACTTGAGTCTATAAATACCACTATTTTCATGTATTTATGGTATGTTAGTTGCATTTCGATCTGTATTCCAAGAAGCTCAGACCATTTTCGACCCAGATCATAAAGTTTTTATGAATACGTTCATTTTCAAATGTTAAAAAAGTAAAGGAGTTAGTCCCAATACTTGATTTGCTTTACATTTTGATAGCTAGGGTTATTACAATGGCAGACTCAATATTCTAGTTGTATTTATACTCAAATTAAATAAATTAAATATTTGACGATCATGAACGAATGCTATGCTACTCAATAATTCCCTTGGCTTTTCTACTACCACAAAAACAAAAGTAAAAAATATATATATCAAACTGCAGATGGATACTGTTAATTTTTTTATGTGTTATTAGGTTGCAAGATAAGTCGAGTCTGCTCTATTTAAAGCTTATTCGAGCTCCAAACGAGTTGAGCTCGAGCTTAAATATTTTTCGCTTGCAATACCGTGAGTTTTTATTCTTTTTTTAGTATTTTATAAATTTATATTCAAATAAGATTTCAATTTTTTTTTATGTCACAATAAAATCTGAGACTAGTAGTTTGTATATACAAGCATGGAAAAACAATTATGAGAAGAAATTTAATAATAGAAGTGTATGTGTAGGTAGAATAAAAGTTGCCTTGTGCTTGAATTAAACCCTGCATCCAACTTTTCCCTACCAATATTATTAATTAATTCTTTTAGACGTCCCCAAAATTATATTTAAACAATAATTGTTAGGAGACCAAGAATATATACATATCACGTTTTTAATTGATGTATATGATGCGTGAAAATAATTATCATCTAATATGTTAAAAGGATCCTGTGGCTCTTGGGATCATCTCTGAATTTATAACGTAAAATTGACAATTACAATTAATGATAATATAACTCGTGATGGAAAATTACAATTTATGTTCGACAACTTATATTATTTGTAATTTTGATCTTATTATTTTATCCCTCATCATATTTAGTTTCATAAGTGTAAAAAAAATTATAATTTACGTCTCACTCACATTTTTCGTTAGATTCTTGACGAAATAGTATTGAGAATTGCAATTTACGTCCCCCTAACTTACACCTTTTGGGACTTAAGTTGTGGAACGTAAATTGCAATTTTCCACACTATTGCAGTAAAAAACGTGGGTTTATTTAACGGAGCATGTGCTTTTTCCGTAAAAAATCTAACAGAAAATATGAGTGGGAAGTAAATTACAATTTTTGTTTACACTTATGGAACTAAATATGATGAGGAATAAAACAACGGGATCAAAATCACAAATAAAATAAATTGTGGAATTTAAATTGCAATTTTCCCTAAGTCGTGACTATTCCTCTTAATAACCAGACTTCTTGGAAATTGTATTTTACGTTTAATAAATTAGCCTTATTATAATTTTAATTTTATTATTTTTCAACTTACCACATTGCATCCCATCTCTTAATTTTGTTAAATTTTTAATGGAAATTACCTTACTTCCCCTCATTAGTACGACCTACGTATCTTAAACTAAGTCATTCATTCAATATATTGGGCTTTCCGACATTCTTATTATAAGTCATATAGATTAAATTATTGATTGGTGAACTTGAAACATATACATAGTATTTGGATTATGTTTTGAAGTATTTTATTTTAGTGTTTGTGGGATAGAGAGAGAAATCTGCCAACCTCTTTGTGTCGCATTTTATAATTTTTAACTCAGATTCAAGTTTGAAGTTCGAAGCTAATATGGAATAATTTGGTAGTGCTTTTTTAATTAATTGTTGTTTAGTTTGTTGTATTATTGTACATAGTTTCATAGTTTAGGAGTGCACTAATGTATTTACAGTTGGTGTTTGACCTGAGATCAAGAAAAATAGTATTGCAACACGAGCCAAGAAGAACACGCCCAGGTCATGTTCCTATTGATCAACTCTTTCCATCCATTTTAACAAACACTTGACAAAAAGGACCAAATTCGTCAAAGAGTAGAAGTTTGAGCACTAGCTAGAATTGTAAGTTCTGATTGTTTGAGAACCAAAAATTGAATTATTGTTAAAGTTTGAGGACGTAAAGCGTAATTCTCCCTCTTTTAAAATGATTATCTGATTACTATAAAAAAAATTACTGATACCTCATGATTTTAACGTTCATCCAACAACTAGCCCATTATTTTATTCTTCGTTAGGCTTATATTTATTTTTTAAGGTAAAATGCCCTCGTGGATTATAAAATAATTTTACTAAAAAAAATTTAATTTTTCTCGAGTAGCAGTGCAAGAAGGAAATTTCACGTTGTCAACTTTTTTTTCTTTACAAATTTTCTAAGAAAAAAAAATTGAAATAAGAAAAAAGAAACAACAAAGGCAAAATGACCGTTTTCAAACATCCATCTAAAAATTATATAATTTTATCAAATATTATATTATAGAGATATAAAAAATTATCACATTATAAAAAATATTTATAATTATGTCAAATTTCAGAAAAATTGATCATAATAAACCCTATCTATAAAATACATACTTTAATGTAAAAAATCATATCCTCAAAATAGACATATTCTTACTCTATTATGTGGGACCATAAAGGACAAATAAGTCACCCCACACAAGTAAAAGGAACTCAAATGCATGCATGCAGTTCCACCTTTGGCCTATAAATACAACATCTTTGCACTTGATTGCTGCACACAACCAAAGTCTCATATTACAACCTTTAATTTGCTAAGTTGATCTTTCTTTCAACCTTAATAGTTTGCAATGGCCAACAACAATGTTGATCAAATGATGTCCAAGAGTACCAACATTGGCAGCCACCTCACCCGTCACCACTTCCCCAAAGATTTTGTTTTTGGTTCTGCTACTTCTACTTATCAGGTGTACATCTCTGCTTAATCAATTTCTCCTCATTCACTGCCAGGATTTATGATCATCAATTAAGTTTTTTTTTTTTTTTTTCTTTTATGTTTCAGGTTGAAGGTGGTTATGCGCATGGTGGCAGATCTCTGAGTAATTGGGATGTTTTCAGTATACAGATGCCTGGTTTGACTTTTCTTTTCTAATATGCATTGATCGATACATGAAAATGCATCTATTGTTTTGAATTATTAACTATTTTGTCCATTAAAACAACAGGTAAAATTCGTGATGGGACTAATGGGTGCGTTGCTATTAATCACTACAATCAATTCAAGGTATTAATTAATTATTAATTCAGCAGCGCCTTGTAAAAGCTATCTAGATTATATCTTTATATTACTAAGTGTTGAGATTCTTACTCTTTTTATGCAATTAACATTGCAGGAAGATGTGTCGCTGATGAAAAAACTAGGGTTGGATGCATACAGGTTTTCAATTTCATGGTCTAGAATATTGCCAGGTATCATATATATTTTTTGAAAAAAAATGGACAAATTATCAAAATCTCTTAATTAGCCTTATAAATATCCCAATTAAATTGGTATATTTCTTAGGTGGAAGATTGAACGGCGGCATAAATAGAGAAGGTGTCCAATTCTACAATGATCTCATTGATGAGTTACTCTCTCAAGGTTAATTTTACTTTACTAGAAATAAATATCTAAATTTCTATATTACAAAGCCATTTTTTTAATTTATTAATCTCAGAACTAACTTTTAAAATTTTCTTTGAATTTTTACATATATTTATAGGAATTGAGCCTTTTGCCACAATTTTCCACTTTGATGTTCCGCAATGCTTGGAAAATGAGTATGGTGGTTTCCTAAGCCCTCGAATTGTGTAAGTAATTACCCATTAATGTTGTTTAATTATAGACAAATATCTTCGTCTTACATCTTAATTTGTAATCTTTTGTATAGTAAATTAATACACCTACAACATTGTTTTTTCTTATAATAATTGGTGATAATCCAAGATTATATAGTTTGAATTTGTGTTCATGATCAGGCAAGATTTTGCGGAGTTTGCGGAAGTGTGCTTTTTTGAATTCGGTGATCGGGTGAAATACTGGATCACACAAAATGAGCCATGGTCATTCACCCGTAATGGATACGTAGGTGGAAACTTTCCACCTGGTCATGGTTCAGCTTCAGCACAACCTCAATCTAAACATGCTCTACTACATAGATGTGTTCTCGGAGTCGACCCAACTTGTGTTGGTGGAGATGCGGGAACTGAACCATATATCGTGGCACATAATTTGATTCTTGCTCATGCTGTAGCTGTTGATATATACAGAAAAAACTACCAGGTTTGATATTTTTTTTTTAATTAAAATGCTTAGGTTAATTATTGTTCTTAACCTTTAGCTTAAAATGACATTTCCATTTCTTGCATAGGGTGTTCAAGGAGGCAAGATAGGAGTTACCAATATGTCGACATGGTTTGATCCTTATAACGAAACTCAAGAGGATGTTGATGCTGCTGCAAGAGCTGTCGATTTTATGTGGGGATGGTAATTATTAAATTTATATACAATTTTCACAGATGAAAAAAAAAAAAAAAAAAAAACAAAGTATGAACATACTTATTCTATAAAAAATTTATTATTGTGTATTTAGGTTTGTAGCACCTATAGTGACTGGTGATTATCCACGGGTTATGAGAGAACGAGTGGGATCCCGACTACCAAGATTTACATCGGAACAAACGAAATTGATAACAGGTTCATACGATTTCATTGGAATGAATTATTACACAACATATTGGGCGACCAACAAACCTACGCCACCTGGTACACCGCCAACTTATGTCACTGATCAGGAAGTTGAATTTCGCAGTAAGTATTCGTTGCATTTCCAAACAACATGAACTATCATATACACTACAGTATTATTAGATTATCTAAACTGCTGCTCACACTACTAATATCTATCAATTTTATTTAATTGTTTCTGATTTTAGTGGAAAGAGGCGGGAAACCCATCGGCGAACAGGTAATTAATTAATTAATTAGGTGTCTTTTTTGTTGTTTTTACATTACAAAACTAATATTTATTTTTGAGTATATGAAAAAGATAAGTAATTAAAATAATGCGCAACATACATCTTGATAATTTTGCAGGCTGGTTCAGAGTGGTTGTACATTGTACCACATGGAATACGCGACCTTCTTCTTCACATAAAGAACAAATATAATGATCCTGTCATTTATATTACTGAAAATGGTGCGTACGTACGTATAACAGTACAAATTAAGTGTTTTTTTTTTTTTTTTCTCTATATATGTATTCGTAGCTCATTTCTTCATGTACATACGTAGGTGTGGATGAAAAAAATGACCGGAGCCTACCCGTTAGCCGAGCTCGAATTGATAAGACAAGAATTAGGTACCATCAAGAGCATTTCGCCTGCATGAGGCAAGCCATGGAGTGAGTATATACATTTATCATCATTTCTTCTAATTTTTTATCTCAACGCAAAATATAAATTTTTGAATTGACTATTTTGTTTTTATAATTTAACTAGGTTTAATTTTTTTTTCGGATATATGATTTTGCAGTAAAGGTGTGAATCTCAAAGGTTACTTCTTGTGGTCATTATTTGACAACTACGAGTGGACTGAAGGATATACAGTTCGATTTGGCATGATTTATGTCGACTATGTCAATGGTCTAACCAGATATCCAAAACTCTCCGCCATATGGTACATGAATTTTCTGAACAAAAATGTCCTTCCAGGTCCGAAGAGAGAAGTCAAAGAGAAAGAAGAAGATAATACTGTGAAAAACGCATAAAGCTCGTTAAAATATGCTACTCTGCTTATAATAAGTGGAAGAGATCTACGCTTCCCCGTTTGGCTTTCTTTTTTTTATTTCTTAATTCTGAATAAAGGAAGTTATATATGATAGCTCCTTTGTAACTTCCCTTTGGCTGAATCAAATAAATTATGTATACTAATGCTATGTATATGCATTATTGAAGTTCAATTTTGAAGTTCAAAGCTATTATGAAATAATTTGGTATTGTCTTTTTAATAACGGTAATTGTATACAAGTTAAACAAAAATTGTTGATTGTACAATTTACCAAATTTACTAGGAAAATAGTAGGATAATTATCTTTACCTCCCCTGTTATTATGGAAATATACAATTTCCCTCTTATTACTATAAAAATTACATAAACTTACCTTGTTAGTTTGTTATCGTTACAAATTGGCCCCTTCATTAGTCAAACTAACAGTCAATGTTGGTTTCAATCCAAATATTTATGTAACCTTTCTATTTTGTCCTTATATAGGATTTTCATAAAATTTGCTGACAAAAATACCCTTGATGGTGAATTTGTTTGTGAGACTTCAAAGTCTGAAAATCAGTCACGAACACAATAAAATTTCCACTGTGGCTCTTATGGAAGGGGGAATGGTTCTTGTGGTATCAAACGGAAGTTCGAAAGAGAAGGAAGGTGAGAGATCTTTTTCAAGCGTGAAAAACATTAGGGCATTTTTGTTTTTTTAATTATTTTATATTTTGCCTTATTATATTTTTTGAAAAAAAAAATTTAAATGAGGATAAAAGTATAAATTCCTTAAATTTCATTAGTCAATCTTAATTAGAGGGATGTGTTTATAATTTTTATAAAAAAGAATAAAATTTGTATATTTTTATAATAACGGGGAGGTGAAGTTAATTATTCCAAGAAAAAACTGTTGGAATTCATACTGTGTCCATTCGACCAATGTTTTCAGATCCAGACCGGACCGGCTGGTTCAACCAGTTCGACCGGGAACCTGCCATGTGTCCGGTTCGGTCCATGCCCTCAAACCCGGCGTGGTCAAACCCGGTGAGGACCGGTCAAACTCGGTCAAAACCGGTGAGACCCGATGACCGGTCAAAAACCAGTTTTGACCCTTATATTAAAAAAAAATAAATTAACTTCACTATTTAAATTTTTTTGGGCTTAAAATTTTGCATATTTATAGCCAAAAGGGTTTAAATTTGGCTTATATTTTTTCAATGTGGGATAATTAGCTTTCTTTAAGCTTTCACATCCTATATTTATAGTTTAAAGTGTTTAAATTTTGCTTTATACTTTCTCAATGTGGGACAATAAGCTTGATTAAGCCTTTTCATATTTATAGTTTAAAGTATTTAAATTTGTCTTTTTTTTTTCAATGTGGGATAATAAGTTTGCCTTAAACTCTTTTATATTTATATAGTCTAAAGTGTTAAATTTTGATTTAAACTTTTCTAATGTGAGATAATAAGCTTGATTTAAAATTTTCATATATATAGTCTAAAGTGTTTAAGTTTTAGCTTATGCTTTTTCAATATGGGATAATAAGCTTGGCTTAAACTTTTCATATTTATAGTTTAAAATATTAAGTTTCGTTTATTCTTTTTAATGCGGGACAAAGCCACATCTAACAATCAATAAGGTTTAATAAATTTTGATATATAATATATAGATATGTTACAAATATATATATATATAATATATTCTGGGTCTCCCGATTTTTTTATTCCGGTCCGACCGGTCGGACCAGTAACCCAGAGACCCAGTAACTTGACCGGTTCGATCTCCGATCCGGTTCTAAAAACATTGCATTCGACTGTCGTACACGGCCCGACCCGTTGCCACACAGGTAATATATGGTACGGGTACTGCTATGCCCATATTCAATTGAACACTTGGGCTGACCCGCTGACCTAATCCCTGCGTCATCACAAGTAGCAACCCCCTAGGAAATCAGCTTCAGCATAGATGTGGGCTTCACTCACCAGCGTTGGCTTACGAATTCTGTGCAACCGCCTTGTCTCTCTGCCATCTGTCGTCGTCGAAGCTCCTCTGTTGCATTTGAGATGCCGGAGGTCCACATTCATGGAGAGTCGGCACAATCCCACCGCTGGAAGCCGCTGTTTTACCTCCTCAGCTCATTCTAACAGAAGGTTAATTTCTCGCTTTCCTTGTTCTTTTATCTGGACAGTTTTTGTTTTCGCGGTGGGAAAATTGCTGGATTAAGCGATTTTCGCTGTTTTTAATGTCTTTTTGGCTGATATATTTTTCTGTAATTTGTGATGGTAGTGGGGTTAGAGGTAGGGGATTGGAGATGGAAGACAATCGCCGAAGATCAAGAGGCCGTGGTAGCGGATCTTCTGGGAATGATAAAATTGATGCTCTTGGCAGACTACTGTATGTGTGCAGTTTACAAATGCATTCGGTTTTCTATTTAAGTTTTTGCAAAATTTTCGTTCTCTTTTAAGACGCCGGTTGATGCTGATTACGCATGTCAAACTAGATTCTGATGCACTGAAAAGAAAAAGGGAAATGTTTAAAAAAAATTCAAATTAAGCTTTCACCAAAAAAAAAGAGCACCTTGGAATTTCATGAAAACGAAGTGGGGGTGATCAAGGAAGAGTTTTGACAGGTTGGTTTCTAAGATTTTGGAGCTCACTCAAGGGAATTTATAAATTGTAAATGAATGATGAGACTGTTTTGAATTAGATTGGTTTGTGTTTTCTCTTGTGTGTTCTTTTGCTGATTTGCTGCTGTGCTGACTGGTTGAAAACTTGGAACGAAAAGTGTCAATGTAGGTTTTGTGTCCATTTTTGTTGTAGTAATAATAATAATAAAGAGATAGCATAAGTTCTTTTAGTTTTATAGAATTTTAATATTTGTTCCATGTTTAATACTTGGTTGTCTTTTTGCTGCAAAAAGGGTCTTGGAAAAGAAGTGTTTTCTTTCTCTTGTTTTTTTTTTTGGTTTGAGAGGAGATGAGTGTGTTTCTACATATCCGAAAGTTAAGAAAGTTTTATTGGGTTTCAGTTTATACTTCTATTGATTCCATCAATTTTAGGTGTAGCAAACAGAAAATGGATTATTGAGTGGTTGGTCTATGCCATTGAGTTCAACTGAAATGAAAATACTTGTAAATTTAATTTTAATTTAGCTGCTTTTGACAAAATCATTCAGGACACGTATACTGCGGCACATGGCTTCTGAGTTGAAGCTAGAAATGAGGAGTGATGGATATGTCAAGGTCCAAGATGTGCTGAAGCTCAATTTGAAGACTTTCGCTAATATTCCTCTAAGATCGCACACAATAGAGGATGTTAGAGAGGTATGACTCTTTTTTCCAATTTATTCGAATGAAATTCAGAACTTGACTGTGATTTAGTAGTTCAGAATAGTCTTCCTTCTTCTGCCAGCACTAGGGACTTCATGGCACATGATCAAGACCAGAATCATTTAAATCCGTTGTATTTGTCGTAAAACCAAGGCAGTGGTGGCTAGTTGGAGCCTGAGTATCCATTTAAAAAGATCTTACACTAAGATGTTTGCAAGTTATACCTTTCATCTTACGATTTACTTGAGTTATTTGCAAGTGATCACCTTTTAAGTTTTCTCACATTTTTGGTTGCATTCCCTGGAGTATTACACTTTCAAGCTTGTTGAGATATATACCATGTATTCTGCTGTTGTTGTGTTGTTATGCATGTTTCCTTCAATATATCTGGGTGTTTTATACATCATCACCAGATGCCCGACAATGCTATGATTTGGTGATTTTTTTATTTTATAGGCCGTCAGAAAGGACAACAAGCAGCGGTTTAGCCTATTGGAAGAAAATGGGGAGCTTCTTATACGTGCAAACCAAGGTCACACTATAGCGGTAACATATCATTTGAAAAAAGTGCAACTATGGCTTTATTTTTCTGTTAGGTATCCAGATGGAAAAAGGATATGAAACAGACCATCTGATATCTTCTAACCTTCTTTCTTTTTCCTTCTTTTGCTGGTAGTAACTCGGAAAAATAAACTTTCTGAATATTTTTATTATGCATTGGGTTAGGATGGTGGATACTGAAAATATTAAAAATGATAGGAGAAGTTGAAAGTTCAAACAACATTAGGAGAATTTCAATTATGGATAATCGAGGCAGGGAACGAATGTATTTTGTGTTAATTTATGGGTGATTATCTTGAAAGTATCTTATTATCTTGAGAGTATCTCTACAAAATACTCAATCAATCTCAAAAAGCTTCTGATATGATGGGCCTAAAACTAGCATTGCCTAATGGGGCATAATCACTCTAAGCAAGGGCTGCAGAATTCATTGATCCAATCAGTACTGGAAATATTTATGTTGTTGTTGGATGGAACAAAACATGAAAATAAACTTTCCATGCCAGTATTCTAATCTGAGCTTGAGGCAGAGACAGTCGACCTGTTGTTTCCATAATATTGATAGGAGAAGTTGAAAGTTCAAAACAACATTAGGAGAATTTCAATTATGGATAATCGAGGCAGGGAACGAATGTATTTTGCGTTAATTTATGGGTGATTATCTTGAAAGTATCTTATTATCTTGAGAGTATCTCTACAAAATACTCAATCAATCTCAAAAAGCTTCTGATATGATGGGCCTAAAACTAGCATTGCCTAATGGGGCATAATCACTCTAAGCAAGGGCTGCAGAATTCATTGATCCAATCAGTACTGGAAATATTTATGTTGTTGTTGGATGGAACAAAACATGAAAATAAACTTTCCATGCCAGTATTCTAATCTGAGCTTGGCAGAGACAGTCGACCTGTTGTTTCCATAATATTGAGCAGTTATATTGGATCAATTGAGATGCCACTAATCTAACCTTTTACTTTTATATCTGACAAAGCCAATGCATGAGTTGCTTTGCTGTTTTTCTTGTTTAGAATGTTAACTGTGTCAATGCTATGTTGAAATTTGTTGAGTATTTTCTCTTAGCATTCAGGGGGCAATGTTATCCAGAGAATCCCAGTTGTTCTTCACATATATGCCGTTCTTCAAAGCTCTTTACGAAGTTAATTTGCACGTTTTATCGGCTGGGACATTTGGTTGTTTCAGACCTTTTCTAATGTCTCTTTCTTCATTCTTAATGCTTTGACAGACAGTTGAAACTGAGAGCTTGCTTAAACCAATAGTTTCTCCTGAAGAAGTTCCAGGTTAGATTCACCACTGTGTTCGCCTGTTTCATTGATGAAGAGGTGTAGGAGCTATTTCATTTTTTGGTTCTCTCCATGGTTATCTGCAGTTTGTGTGCACGGAACCTACAAGAAGAACTTGGAATCAATTCTAGAGGTGGTCTCAAGCGCATGAAGAGATTGCATGTACATTTCTCTTGTGGCTTGCCAACAGACAGTGAAGTCATTAGGTAAGATATCTGATATTAGAACCACATCCTAAATTTGTCGTGTACAATTTGTTGCTTGAGAATCTCACATGCTCACATTACTAGACTTGGTGAGAATAACAAAAGGATAAAAGTTAGTTAAGGTGTATATATGGAGATGGATCTGAGAATTCAACTTTTGCATTAGTAGGCCTTCAAATCAATGCATTATTCGTGTTGATATGTAGACATGTTTTTTCAGGTATGAGACGAGATGTTAACGTGTTAATCTTTCTTGATGTAAGAAAGGCTTTGGAAGGTACAATATTGTTACTTTGAGAACAAATGGGCTCCTGTGCTTTTTTATTCTCACACCTTCTTGTCTTCTGCTCAGAGGGAATGAAGCTTTACATATCAGACAACAGGTAATTTTAACAGAGGGGTTTGATGGAGTGGTCCCTGTGAAGTACTTCCTGAAGATAGAGTCATGGCCAAAGAGAGAGTCCATACCTTTTTAGATGACCTATTGTCACAGGAAACACAAGTAGAATTGTCTTTTAGGTTTCCTGAATGCTTTACATATACTAGGATCAGCCTAGTAGGGTTTTTCGTTTTTCTTTTATTTTTCCCCTCCATACAAAGCAGAGTTACTGTTTGATATCTGCAAGAATCTCGTCGTTCCATTGCCGCTTATTCTCTCCCCAATATATGTATATGTGTGTGTGTGTGTAGTACAAGGTGGGAAAACAAGGAACTTTTGTTCTGGGACTCTATGTAATCTTGTTTCCTCGGTGCTTTTGTGGAATTTACAATTTGAGAAAGTTATTGAGATCTAGAGTGATGCAAATGATTTGGAGCGATCTACAATCATGAGTGTCGTGCCATTTTCTTTTAGTTTGAACCTTGAAAGAATCTCTTTTGTTGGGGAGTTTGAGAATTCTTACTGATTGGAAAACAAAAGTGCAGATATTGTTGTTCTTACATGATACACTTGTCAATGTTGCTCGTTAATACGATGCCAAAAATGTGACAAAGATCGGTCGGACATTGTTGTTTGTTAAGATTGAATGGACATGGATCGATTCTTTGTGCACATCTGGAAATGAATTATATAAGATAAAATATACACTCAAACTATATTTTTAAATTTGACCTATAAATACAATATCTTTGTACTTGATTGCTTAAGAACACCGAAGTCATATTGCAACCCTTTAATTTGATATTATTATTGCACACAAGTTGCTCTTTCTTTCGTCCTTAATTCGGATGTTTTCAGTATACCGATGTCTAGTTCGGCTTTTCTCTTCTAATCTGCATTGATTGAGACATGAAAATGCATTTATTGTTTTGAATTATTAACTATTTTATCCATGAAAAACGAATAGAATTCATGATGGGACTAATGGTCATTGCTATTAATCACTACAATCAATTCAGGGCTCATTTACTTGGGTTTATTAGCAAAGATATCCCAAACTATCCTCATCTATTTCTTGTTTACTTTGTTTTAATTTGGCCCGACATATCCCCAAGGCCCGGTATAAAAATGAATTTATGGTTGATTGTAATCATGATCCAAATGGTGGTATTATGCAATCCTTATGGTCTAATTGTATATTATTAAAAATTTAATTGCCCAAATAATCCCCCACTTTTAGCATGTATCCCAAAAACACCCCCTTTTTTTAATTAAAATTTTCAACAATGTCAGATCCCCCTCCCACCAAAAATGGTTTTTAGTGGACAATTTTTTTTCCAATTATTTATAATAATTTAATACAATATAAACAATTCATTATAATTTTGTAATAACTTATAAAATAAAAATTATTTTAAACTTTACTTTAGTAATTTTAATAAGTATTTATTATAAATTTAAATTATAAAATATCCAATAATAAATACATAAATTTTAAAAATAAAAATTTATTTTGATATAAAAAAATTATAATAGTTCGTACAAGTTAGATATATAATTGATGTTATATTATATATAATTTTTAATAATTGTGTTATTAGATATATTTTATATCATATATTAATAAATATGATTGTTTATGAAGATGAATTTGGTGGTGATGCAAGAATGAAATAGATATAAGATATATATATATATATAATATATATAATATAAATTTTAATTATTTTTAAATATTTTATATTTTGTGATGTGAATATGTGACATTGATGTTCTTGTTCTATTATGGGGGTAATTTTGTCAATTGCACATTTTATCCCTTATAACAACTACAAAAATAAATACAACATAAAATTATCACATAATAATTATCCAATAATTCCAAATTTATTGTCCAAGTAAACAAAATATATAGTGTGATAATTTTATTTCATCCCACATTTAATCCATCATTAATCTATACTAGTCTAATCTCATCATTCGAAGTAAATGAGCTCTCAAGGTATTAATTAATTATTAATTTCGCAGCTAGCGCCTTTTAGGTATCAATTGGTTATTGTAAAAGCTACCTAGCTAGAGTATATCTTTATATTACTAATTGTTGAGATTCTTAATCTTTTAATTCAATTAACATCTCATGATTTATGTGGACTATGTCATTGGTCTAATCAGATATCCAAGACTCTCTGCCATATGTTACATGAATTTTTTGAAAAAAAAAGTCCTTCCAGGTCCAAAGAGATAAGTTCAAGAGAGAGAAAGAAAAAGACAATACTGTAGAAAACGCATAAAGTTCTTTAAAATACAATACTCTCTTAATAATAAGGGGAATATATATATATATATATATATATATATGCTTCCCCGTTGTCTTTTTTTTTTTAATCCTAAATAAAGGAAGTTATATGTGTTGGCTCCTTTTAACCCTCAATAAAAATGAAAGATTAAACATCAAATCCCATTAGAAAAAACTAAGAAAAGGAAGAAGCAAACATCAATTTGATTGGGAAAAAAAAAGACGTACTGATATAAATCCAAGTATTATTAAATAAACTAATTTAAACCAGTAAGTTAATATTCAATGCTAGTATTTTATCTAATTTTTTTAATTAAATTATTATTTAGTCTGACACTATTTTATAAACTTCAACCACATACTATAAAAAATAAATTCTTTTTTTAAAAAAAATATTCGAGTAATTTTATTTTAAACTTACTGTTGTGAAACAATTTAAAGAAGAAATGAGTTCAATAAACTAATATAAAGATTAAACAGGAAATAATTAAGACCTGAGATAAAATTACATTTCAAGTTCTCCCTCTCTTTGCATAATTAGTAACTACTAATTACAATTACAGTTACAATTACTCCATAGGGAAAAATAAAAAATAAAAATTATAACAATGGATCGAAAGAAATAATTATTAATTAATCATATATATATATATATATTTTTTTTTTGAAGGTATAATCATATATATTGCATACCAAGCCCTCTTAACCCATTCAAGAGCATATTTCAACCAACCTAGGACTTCGACAGAGCCCGGCCCGGTCCCCATGTATAACCCTCAGAAGGCAGAGTACAATTAGTCAGCAAATTCTGCGGAATCCCGCACACCTGATCATCGCAAACATCGACATGGTGGCGCTGCCGATTGTTCTGGTACTGCTGACCGACAACCATCTCATCATCGTCCAACGGTAGGCGATCAAAAGTGGCATTCATGAAAGTTGCAGCCATGATCACCACAGGGCCGGAAGCAATAAGCGGCCCGACAACACTCCCTCCCACAACCTGCCCCTGAGGCCCGGCAAGATACACTGCGAGGCCCGTCACTCCCGGCGGGGCCGGTGGGGGCAGAATCGAGCCGAGCAAAGACAGAATCTCGAACCTGCCATGGAGAGTGACGATGGAGCCCGACGACGACGGCTGCCGCAATGTGACATTGGTGACGCAGCCCGTGGCGCTGAGCACGCATATCCCTCGTTGCTTTCTCCGCGCGAAGTTGACTAGGCTTTCGCTGACGTCGCAGCCGGAGGTAACTTCCATTGCGTGGGCTTTCAGCGCGTTGGCGCTGTCCCTTGTGATAATGATGGGGGGTTTAGGTTTGTTCTTGGATCCTGCGGGACGGCCACGGGGCCTGCGAATGGTTTCCCCGTCGGGCTTCGGCAGCTTGGGGACAATCATAATGCCTCTTGCATCGAGACGCGGGGCGTGGTTGGGAGAAACGTTGAGCTGATCAGGGCTTTGCTCCAACAAGTTATCTGCTCCTCCAGCCATGATCGATAGTGTGATGGATGGGAGTAGTGTGCGTATAAGTAGGAGAAATGGGGTACGTAAAGTGGTGAAAGACGGAAGAAATGATTGTGGATTAGGATATGGTTAAGTGAGGGTAATGATATAGTAATAGTAATAGTAGATTAATTATAGTCATGAATGCAGCTTCCTTTCCTAACTTTTAACAGATTTTTGTTTCATGTTTATTGCCTTTCCAACAATCAAACATCTTTCAATGAAAAATTTTTGCTCGAATCTAATTTCATGTAATTGGTTCAGGTTTGGCCGAGTCAGGTCTAGGTAAGAATTTTCCCATTTCACTTAATTACACTGTTCTTCCTTGATATTTGGTGTATTGCACATAGATTTTTTTATGATTAAAAAATTACATCTAGTGTATTTAACATTTATTTTTTGTCTAACAAATAAATCTCTCGTTAGGTCAAAATTCACCAAATTTACTAATATTAGCAAAAACATTGAATGAAAATCAATATTTATCCCCGATTGATTTATTAGTGGCTTATTGCAGGTCAAAATAAATCTTTTTATGACCAAACTATTCTTATAAGGGTGAAAATATACCTCCTTATATTGCATTAGCATGTGAAGTATATAAAGACTGCAGTTTGGTTACAAAAGATTTGTTTGATCAGCAATAAATCAGTGTTTAGTTAGTTTGGGGTAAATATATTTTTTCGTTCAATCTTTTTGCTAATATCGACAAATTCATTAAATTTTGACTAATGAAATAATCTTGTTAGATGAAAATAAGTGTCAAGAATATTAAACTTAATTTTCCAAACCACATAAAATTTACATGTAGATACAGCAAGCCTCAAAGTAAAGCGGCGTCAAAAACATCCCTTTTCGCATAATATAATTTATATTACATGTTGTGGTTGTCGTTTTACACGACACTCCAATTTTATTATTTTTTTTTAATTTCTAAGCATACCCTTAGTTGGCTGCTACTCAACTTATTATTTTTTCTCATAAAAAAAACAAAAACTATTGCAAACTCGTATGTACCCTTTACTTTGCTGTCCATTGACGTCGATTTGAAGTATTAAAATGAGATTATTATAAAATGTTGAAAGCATAGCATGAAATGGTTACATGCATGCACGTAATACGTAAATATAGACTCGTTACCTAGGTTGGTACTGACGATGAATGCCTGGCGCTGGCGCCTACCTTGTGTCTGTCACGCTGTGTACGACTGAAGTTTCAATTGGCAAAACCCGCCCTTCCTTCTCCCAAAGACCAACCAATGTTGCCTGCCTAAGTCATTACATAATCTCAAATATCCCACATATTCTTGCAGTATGGCATGATTCATTACTTAAGATGATTTTTACAGCGAATCAGTACGATATTCTCTGTTTGATTACAATTTGAAATATTGATGTAGCATAAGAGACCACTGTATTTTGGAAGCATTTGAATCAATGGGAGTTGAAAGCATGACGATTTAAATGCATGATTTGACAGTAATTTATGACGGCCACATCTTTTTAAAGAGAATCTAATTAATTCCCTAATTTATCCTCATTGTGAAGGGCCACCATTTGTTCGAAATTCTATTGTTTCGACCATTTTTTTATTTTCCAATTGACGTCTTTAGTTTCTTTTCTTTTTTTTTTTTTTTTTTGTAGTTATCGTTTGGGCATTGTACTTTACTAAATTATTTCTCGGATGATTAGGCATATTCATGTCAAATTTCATACATTTTGAGATAGTTCAAAAATTAGTCCGTACACCTGAAATGTATCCAACCTGCATGAGAACTCTTAATAGATGAGAACTGTTTGCATTTGATAATTGCGTTTGAGAAAAGAATGAAATTTTATCGGGGGCATGTATGCCTATCGATGGTATGGCGTGAAAGGGATGAGAGTGCAGTCGAGCCAAGGATGAATTGCCGGCAACTACATACGTGCAACAGATCGATCCATGGGATCTGGCGTCTCTTATTCTGCGTCGACAATTTATGTTATTGGCTAAGTTGGGCTCTCTTCTTTTCATGTAAAGCTTGTGTTCATGATCAAGCCATGTAAAAGTTGGGAAATTCTAGCGCAGATCCGACTCAGCTAAATATGAATTAACTATATAACAAGTATAACATATTTACAGTGTGATTGGCGTACAGTTTTTGAAAAGTGACCGATCACATAGCAAATATATCACACTTGTTCTGTGATTGATTTAGTTCGACTAAACTTGATTTGTGTAAAAATTCTCCGTCAAAGTTTTTCTTCTTCTCATCATTATGTTCCGTTCCCCGTCCCACCTACTCTATTATATAATAAATGTATTGTATTCCTCACTTGAGTGATTGCTCTTCTTAAATTGTACAGCAATTATATGATCAAGTATGGCCAAACTGATTATTGATCTGGACTAATTTTCCTTAATTGTTAGCATTTAATCCAATTTTGAGTAGTCGTTATGTACACTTTCTCCCTGAGAAATTTATTTATTTATTTTTTAAAAACGCGTCTTTTTATTGAAAGGGAGTTTTCCATTTATACAATATTGTACTAGCATATAAATTATTTATAATTATTAATTAGTTATTTTACTAATTAGTAAAGATTAGTTATAAATAAAAATAAATGATAAATATTTTTTTTAATTTTAGTAATTTTACTAAGAGATAATTTATATATTAATTGAATAATTAATTGTTTTATTATTAAAAGATGCAATTTTATATAAAGAATCAATAAAAAAAATTAATAAAATAATTTAAGTTTAAGTTAAAATTTGGTATCTATACTAATTATAAAAAGAAACCTTCTTTTGTGTCTAATGTGGAAGTTATAGTGTGTTTTTTACATAGTTTTGCCCTTTACTTTTGTATAATTCACTCATTCTTTTTGTCTTGCAAAATGAATTTATTAATTTTTAAAGGACAAAAATGGAATTTTTACATATCAAGGTAGTTCTCATACCAATTTATTAAACTACCAAAAATACCCCCCATCACTCCTTTTTCTCTACCACACGTCTCCCTCTCTCTCACAAATATGTATATTAAACTTCTCTTTAATCAATTAATTACATTATTCAAATGTTAAATGACTAACTTGAAATTTATTAAGGATATATTAAGTATATTGATTAGACAATATTTTTAATAATTTTAATTAATTATATTTCATAGAATATTGTAAAAGAATATTATTTACACTAATAAGTATATTTTGTTAATCATATATATTTTTATTGATTGAAAGTACGAAAAGAAAAAATGAGTTGAAATACTTTGTTTTAATATGATTTTATCAAAATTCTGTTACACCTCTTTACAATTAAACAACTTTCTCTAATGAATATATTTGAACTTATTATTAGGAAGTGCGTAAGAGGATAAAATAATTATCATATCCAAGTAGTATATAATCAATTTTAAAAAAATATTGTTCTTTTAGAAATGTATTTACATTTCCTTAATATTTTATATTCTTTTTAACACAATTATAATATTAAGATTATCGTTACCAAAAGTGACGTGTCAATATCCGTGTATATAAGTATGCGAGAAAGTCAAATTTGTGTTATTATAATACTTAATATATATTTAATTTCTTTCAATGCAGGCAAAAAAAAAAAATGTATAATTTTGTTACAATATTTATAATTATATTTTTTGTAAATATTTAGATATATATATCTCGAATCACATATTTATTTAGACGACATATGTACATATATATGATTATTTAATTTTATTTTACTTGATATTAAATATTAAAATTGACAAAAATGCGCAGTTAATCACATTGATTAATGTATATTAATAATTTATTCGTATTTTGTTACGCATCGCGTGTGCGTGTATATTAATAATATATATATGCGCGAAGATCGCATACAACGACTGCTAGTAAATAATAAAAGAAATATATAGAAACACCCTTTCTACTTTTAATAATTATAGAAACACCCTAAGGGAATTTCTGTTTTTGAAAATTATTTTAAAAATTGACCTATTAACATGGGCATTTTTGGATTTTAAAAACTGTTAGGGGTGGTTTTTGAATTTTTTTCAAAAAATATGAATGATTTATGTAAAAAAATCATAGGTAAAGAGATGTAAATATAATTATTCCTTATATTAAATTTCAAGAAAAGCGAGTATAATTATCTCTAAAATAAATAAACTATAATAAAGAAATAAATTATTATTGACGTATTTAAGTGGGATAATTACAGTTTTAGTCCTCATACATTGCCACTAATTTATTTTTAGTCCCTAAATATTTTGAAGTTCTATTTTAGTCCTTCAATTTTTAAAATATTAACAGTTTCGGTCCTTCGGCCTAATTAGTGACCATTTTGCCCTTTTTAAATAAAACATATAGTCCAATTATCTATTTTCTATACTCATGATTAGGCTCAACATATTTTCAAAAATAAATTAAGCCTCCATAAATTCATACCTTGTTTGACCGTCTTGCTCTCGGATATTCAAAGTCATCGATTTTACAGACTACCCAAAATCTATGTAATATTTTAAATTTTTCTTAAATAAAGTAAAGTTTTTATTCAACTTGTCTACCCAAAATTTTATTAAGACTCTATTCTGGAATACCTCGACGCCTTAAGGTAGAAAACAAAATAGGACTGTATTGATTATTGTTGAATGAGTCATGTGGTTGCGAACCATTTGTTGCGGGTGTGATTAGATGAAGTCCGTAAAATTGAGGACTTGGAATACAGGGGAGCAAGATGGTCAAACAATATATGAATTTTTTAAGGCTTAATTTTATTTTCGTAAGCATGTTGAGCCTAATCATGAGTATATGAAATAGATAGTTGGACTATATGCTTTATTTGAAAGGGCAAAATGGTCACTCATTAGGCCCAAGGACCGAAACTGTTAATATTTTAAAAATTGAATGATTGAAATAGAATTTCAAAATGTTTAGGGACTGAAAATGAATTAGTGGCAATGTATGAGGACTAAAACTTAATTATCCCTATTTAAGTACAGGCAAATCACAGTTAGAAGTTGTGCGGTAAATAGTAAAAGCCGGCAGAGGTTTTCTCCCTGAAAATTTCGGAAACCAAACGTAACTGCTCGCCGCGACGCTGTGTGCTCAGTTCCGTCGGTAATGGCGTTCCGGCAGATAGTCTTCCTTCTTTTAGTTTTCCTGCCGATGATATTGGCAGCATTCACGTGGGCGGACACGGTGCTACTCTCTGAAGACGTCGCCGATTTGCGAGACCAGGATGGCGCCGTATCGCAATCAGAAGCTGCAGAACTCGAACTCCGCCAACTCAAGTCAAAGATTTCTTATTTAGGTACGTAAGAAATGTTATAAGATTTCAGGTGTTTGATTTCCAGTTGGATAGTAGTGAAACAGTATGAATGTCATAGTATTTTAATTTTTTCCTAATTTCAAATTTCTAATTGAGATGATTTTTTTGGGAAAAAAATAATTTTAGTGTAATTTCAACATGGAGTTGTACTATGGCCTACTAAAAGTTTGAATCAGGCGCTTAAGCCTGATACATTATTGGAAGCAAGAAATGGTGTTTTTTGGGCTTTTTCAGCGTTTGTAATTTGTTACGGTAAAGTGTTTAAGGTTGAAGCTTTTATGATTGCTCTGAGATCAGATAAGAATATATCATAGCATTTTTCTCTTTTTCTCTCCCTTTTTTGTCTTTATGATATTGGTGATTGTGAATCTGATTGAAGAAACCATCATTGAGGACCGAACGGCTGAAGTAAAAAGGAAGGATGGTGGTATCAAGCAATTGGAGAAAGTTATTGAAGAGAAATCAAATAGCTTGGCTTCATTGCAGACTGTAGTACGATCAATGCAGTTGTAAAATTTGTTCAATGGAATATTGAATTTCTCATTCAATCACTGAATGTTTAATACTCTCAAAGAGTAATTTTCTTTTGTTTTCCCATTATACTAGGAGAAGGAGTCGTCGGAAGTGAAAGAACGGATAGGAGAGGTTAATGCACGTGCTAATGAACTCGAGAAACAGGTTTTTACAAAATCAAGGAGAATTAACTATGGTGATCTTTATGTTTACTTCTTATTGAAACAAAATTTGTGCTTCTCATGCATGCTGTGCCATAGATTTTGAATCTTAATAAGGAGATAGAAGCACAAAACAGAAAGAAGGACAAGCTGGAGTCCCAAGCAAATGCAGCTGAGGAAAAGATTGAAGGGCTGAAGTTGAAGCTTGAAAAAGTATGCTTAATTTCATCATCACTGGAATTCCACGAGCACTCCTTAGTGACTTTTGTACTGCAGGAAGCAATTCATCATTTTGCATTTATTATAATTTCTTGTTGATTTTAATTTTCCACAGTTTATTTTTCTTAAATTTTAGTGGACCTGTTATATTGGTATTCTTTTGATTTCTCTATTATCAATGATGGAGTTGCATCTGTAAACTATTGTCTTAACATGCAGTTGAAGCCTTTGATGTATCTTGCTTCATTGGCAGCTCCAGAAGATTAATAATGAACAAACATCAAGAATTCATAAAGCTCAACGTGCACTCCAAGCAGCCGAGGTTTTATCAGTCCCTAGACCTCTTTTCTTCTTTTAGTAGTACAAAGGTGTCTGTTGCCTCATGAAAGAGATAATTTTGAGGTGGCTACAGGAAGAAATGCTGAAAGCAAAACTGGAGGCTTCTTCAATGACCAAACAACTCAAAGAGGTGATGTTAAATTTCATTTTTCTTTGTTTCACTGCTACTTTCTGCTTCTTGATGGCCTCTGTAAGTTAATTCTGAAATCTAGGTTCTTCACCGGACATATTAACCTGCTTATGTTAGATTTGTATGCTCAACTTCTGGTTGTTATATATAAAATTTGTGTGAAACATTGACACCCTTATGCTACATTTCTCAAAATTTTGGAATTTGAAGATATCATCTGGTTTCTTGAAGTCTTGGGCCAGATTACAAGAAAAAATGATTTAAAATACTAAATGTTTGAGTAATATTAGTTCAAAAGGAAAAAAAAGGACGCGGAGGCATTATTTTGTCATTTCCAGACCTCATATTTTTTATGAACCCTGGATGAGATTTTGTAGAGGTTAGCAAAGCAAAGAAAGCACCTGGTGGAAGGGTAAAACGTCATATGGTCATAGTTGGTGGAAGCCATACTGAGAAGTCAGCAGCATGAAGGATACATGTCTAGTTGCTCTGGAAGTCAACTAACCAATTATTATTTAACAATCTGAATTCATTTTATATTCTTGTTATATAAGTTTGTTCCGAATAATTTATGCTAATAAGGGTTAGTTGCCATTTGACCAGTCAATTCTAGTTAGTGTAACTATGAACTTGAGACTATAATTATCAGGAAACAATGTTTTGACTCCTGCCTTAAACTAATTCTTTATTCTAATTTGTTGTGTATCACTCAGTGTACTGCTAAATTATCAATAACTTTGGTTTAACATTTGTTATCAGATAGAATTTTAATTTTTTTCGAGCTCCAGTTTCAGAGTGGAGAGAGAGTTCTGAAACAGTAATAAAATTAAAGATATGCCAAGTAAGGATGTTTTTGGCGTGTAGATGTAGACCCCAAAAATTAAATAGTCATGCTAAGGTGTATGCACCAATGTTGGACATAGTATAACAAGTTAGATTGGTATTAGCTAAGAATATAAGTACAAGTTTTTTTCGCATGGTATTTTTACTAGAAGAAATTGAAAAATCTGGAGGAAAAAGCAATATAAGGAGACATAATAGCAAAAGAAAATACTCCTCTAAGTTCAGCATAAATGAATTGCTTTTTGTGGGTTGTCCTCCGTTAGATTGACTGACTATTTAATAAATTTAATTACTAGGTTCACAGAACATGGTCGTTGGTTTTCTGCTCATATAGTTCACTGTCAGGTAATACACTTCTCTTACAAGGTCAATTTTATTGATTCTAACTGTTTATCTAATGGTTTTTCTTAAAAATGTAGTCGTTTGTCTTAACTCTCTGGAATCAGATTGGAAGACCAGTCTTCAATCCAACAATTCAAGAGGTGTTGTTCTCTCATATATATCATTATTGATCATTATGAGTGCCGCATATCAATATCCAAGCTTGATTTTTACCTGCAAAGGATTTCGTGAACATTAGTTGTAACCAGTCTAATTATTACATTTATTCAGGCTCTTAAGCAAAAATATGAAGTTGAAAAGTGGGTGCGGCATCACTTGGAGACAATAAAAAGGGTAAGCTGTGACAACTTCTTTTTCCTTTTCTATTTCAATCTTTTTCAGGCTCTATTATATTCTCCAAGAAATGGCTAAAGGGATTCTCCAGTACTGGCTTCTTGGGTGAATTTGGTTGACTTTTTATGGCTGGAACTATTTTGCAACTACAAGACAAGTGTTGCTATTCCCTGTGGTCGTGGTGCATTTTTGCATCCTTTTTTCTTTGAATTGTTGTGATATTAATCATTTTCCTTTGCCATTTGTTTAATTGTATATCATATCCGCTTATCCCTTTGAACTAATATCATAATTCAAAGTTTAGTACTCTGGTGCTAGATTTTGTTTTTTGTCAATACACATTTTTTTGGGCAATGATATTTAATTTTCTGACTTTGTTCACCTTTGGGTTACGTAATAATTTTTCTATCCATGTTTCAAGAAATGGTTCCCAACTATCAATGAACACTACAAAGCTATTGTGGAGAATTATCATCCATTGCTGCAATCATTTTCTACTCAAGCCATTCAGTATCATCATGTGGCCCAGAGCACTATTAAACGTCACATATTGAATATACAAGAGACGGTGGACCCATACTTCCAGGTTTATAGTAATGATATTGATCTGCATGGTCAACTTAACTCCCATGGCATCAGTCATTCATTGCACATTTTGGCAGGAAGCAAAGATGTTCATGAAGCCATATGTTGATCAAGTTACAGGATTTGATAAAGCTTGTCTATTCGTGAAACCCTTCTCCAGAAAAGTGATTCACTATCATCAAAAGATCTCTAAGAATGTTCGAGAATATCATTCCCTTATGATTTCCATTTAGTATTATCTTTCTCTTTGTTATCATTACTTGCATCAGTCTCATTTACTCTTTCTCCCTCTTCATATGTTTGTTTGCTCTTTCTTCCTTTGCCTCTTTCAGTAAACTGCTTTTTGATTGAATTGTAGTTGCTGACTTGTTTATGTAATGTTGTTCCTTGCGTGTATGGCCTAACTTGTTCCTACTTTTAAACATTTTATTTCGGTGGTTATCCTCAGGATGGTAGATGATATGTATTTTGCTAAACAGGGGAAGAAACTGCAGCCGCTGAAAACTTTCTAAAGTAGATATTTACTCTTTGTGATAGTTTTTTGTGGCCTAATAAAGCCTTTCTTTTTTTCTTTTGGATCTTGGCCTGATAAAGCCTTAAGTACACAAAAGAATGTCCATGTCACTGACCTCAAAATAGAATAAGAAAGATAAGGGATAATTATTTACATCATCTTCCCATAATTGTGTGGGTAATTATAGAAGCTTTTCATCTTAGTCTCAAAATTGCAAATAGCGTCAAGAACCCCACCCCCGTTTCCAGTCTCAAATTGCAAATAGCATCAACCACCCCACCCTATGCCTGAGTAACTATGGTTATTTGGTCAATACTTGTGGAATTTGCAAAAAGATAAGTTTATTTTTGGCAAAAGTTCAATAATTGTAGGGGTAATTGTAATGTAAAAGGAGTGGTATGTTATATATCTTCCATGTACCTTTTTTTTTAATCTTTTTGCATAGGAAATCATGGAGACAAGAGAAAGAACATTGAGCCATTATTGACTTCAGCTTCTAAAACTGAGTCTAGTGAACAATTTAATGTTGCATTGTGTGGTCCATATTTCTCTTGGTTTCTGATTAGAGAAACCATTATTTAACATAATTGCCACAATATAAATGTTGTGTTTATTTTTTGGTCAGTTAATATCATTATCGACTGACATAGTACTTTATTAGTATATTATTGGAACGGCTGAGACTTAACTGGAGATTGGTAGTTATGGTGAATTTTTGTAGTATGGAGTCATAAAATTACTGGATAATCTTTTTAGGACGTGGAAGTTTAGATTCATCTTTTTGGAAGATTAGTTGTAATGTTATTGGATGGCGTTATCAATACATACGACATCTTGAAAACATGTGAGGCCATTTTGAGAAGTTTATAGAACTTCTGGTAATGACTTCATCAAATGTTAGACTGATTACCAGAAGAGAATGAGTGTTAGCTGGGGATGCGTATTAGAGGAGAACATTGTAATTTCAAACCGAACCAAGATGGGAGATTTGTACATCACCCAAATTTAACTATTCCTTAATGATGTATCATGGTCAATCTATTGCACCACACTACGGGGGGAATAGAAGGAAGGAGCAATTGTGGGAGGAGCACCGACCTCTCCTTTTCTTTGTAGAAGCAATGATGGAGGGAAGGGAAGGTTAGCGGCAAGGAAATGCCTTACTATATTTTTTAATTCCTTACAATATGGAGAGTTGCCTGAGGTTTGAAATTCAGAGATAAAGTATCTTCCCTTCCCTTTGATTTCTTTGGTTTACCAAACAAAGAGAATGGGTTGGCTTTCCTTCAATTCCAAAATTCAAACAAGAACGTAGTTTCGCATAACCATACCCCCTTTGGTAAAGGTTAAAATTAAATTTATTTCCCTTCTATCACGCATCTTGCCACCAGATATATCTCAGCAGGTTGAATCCATCTCTACTGGAAGGAATCTTGTGAGGAAGATGATAAAATGGATTCCTATTTGGCCATATATTCTTCTTTATGAAAGAAAATGTTGGCATTTTTGGCTTTTTCTTTAAAAGTTTAACCCCTGCAACCCAAAAAGGAGTGTTGCTCAAAGGAAAAACTAGACATTCACACATGAAAAACTCAGGAACATAAAGATGAAGGAAAAGCATGGCTTCAGTGATGCAGCAATCTGAACGAGAATTTTGATATATGCTTGTTTCTGAGATGGATGCTTTCTGTATTATTGTCACGAAAATCTAACAAGATTTTCAATTTCAAAGGTCCAAGCAACTCTACATGAAACACTAAACAGTTACGAGTTGACAAAGCCTCTTGCAACTGAAGGGCTGGTTCAATTTTTGGTATGTCTGCTATATAATCTGAATTTGAGGTACTAATACTGCTAAATTTATCAGTTTGAAATGATTTCCTGTACTAACCTTCACTCTCTGGCAATTATTGCAGGCCTCCATTCTGATTGTGCTGCCTGTGATTCTTTTTTAGAACACTTCTATCGTAAGCATTTGTGACTCCTTAAGTTGTTAACCTCTTTTCACTTGCAAATTGTCAAGGATCTCTACAATTTTGATTCCTTTGCATCAATCCGTCCACCACTACATATGTGGAGCCACATGAATCAGCAGGTGACTCCAATGAACATGTCGGCTGATGCTCGGAGGTTATAGCGAGTTCAGAATTCGAGCCGAATTACTGCTTGTAACATAGTTAGCCATTTAAAAATATCATTGGCCTTGTACTTATTTTCAATCTTGTGACACGAATTCACATGAAATATGCAGGAAAGAGCCAAAGAAGCGTCAGCGTAGCAGCCATAGAAGCCACACTCGCCAGAGGGCTAAACGTGCCAATGCAAGCAAATGAATTTGCTCAAGATGGTTTTACTCCAACTTTGAGTATAAGGTACAGTTACGCTTTCGTACACAAGACTCCTTATTCTTGGCTTTGCTCGGAAAATGGACAAATACGATCAATGTAGCTACATTTGAAATTGAGTCTTGTCCTGTTGGTAGAGAACAGGTTCTTGGATCCTCTCTAGGGGACTAAGTTTCAGAAATATGATAGCTTTCATTTCCCATAGGCTTTTGAATGAACTTGTTATACTAGTAGTAGGCCAGGTGATGACTGATGAAGACAGACCAACATGTATCTCTGATTAACTATTATTTTCATAGTACTTGATCATATGAATTCATCTTAGGAATATTTCGGAAAATTAACATTGACAACTCAAGTAGGCCGTAATTTGTTATCCTCTTGCTGGTAGGGAAAGAAAACTTTATTCTACGTGGAAAGGATGATTGTGTAGGGAAATTCTAACCTAGACGAAGTTTGACCAGATCGGAATCAATTATATAGTAAGTGTATTACACTTAGTGTGAAAAAAAAAAAAATAATCACATGGCAAGTGTGATACACTTGCTATGCAATTATTTTACTTTAATAAAACCTGATTTAGGTAAGAATTTTCGATAGTGTACTAGTGGGCTTTGGACTATAGTTGGATTGGTCCACATTGTAGTGAAATAAGCCCTAATTTGAGGAGAAATTAGTTCTAACTACAATTGTATAGTGGTTTGTTTCTTTTGAGTGGATTGTCCGTTGTCTTTTTCATACTTCACTGAAGCACATGTTGTGGCTGCTGTCAAGCTTCCTTTTCTACTGCTGCCCCCACCAGTACTGAGAATATACCCTCTTCTAGTCTTCTTCCACAAAAGACCTACTGCTTCCAGTTAGAAGATTCCATTCACCTAAGGTCCTAAGTAAATAAATAGAGAAAGTACACACAGACATCCGGAATTAATTTTCTATCAGTTATACTTTTTCACAATTACCTACAATAAATCGGGAAAGGTCTACGAGTCATAACCTTCAATTCTTATAGATAACCCCCTCCCCTCCCTTCCCTTCCCTGGACGTGATAATAAGGGATAATTATACTGCTCTCATCTAGCGTAATTATACGTAGATTCTATATAGTTTGAAAAATTACATTTAATACCTCTAATTTCCGTGTGTTCGTTTAATAAATAGCTTTCTTAATGAGTCAAAATTTATCGAAGTTGTTGATATGAACAAAAAATTGATGAAAATTCATATTTACCTTGATTAAATTATTACTGACTTATTATAGATTAAACAATTTATTTACTGACCAAATATGGATTTTAGTAATTTTTTATTAATATCAATAATTTCGATAAATTTTGACTAATGGAGAGAGCTATTTGAAACAAAGTTAGGATACAAGATGCATTTTTTTAAATCATATGGGATTTACGTGTAATTATATCAAATCTCATAAAAAAGTGGTATAATTATCTCCAATAATAATAAATGAATATATATTTTAAAAAAAAGGGCGTGTATAAGTCAAGAATTGTCGCATTACGTTTCCCACATGAAACTTTAATTAGTAGACTTTTGAACAAATTTTCTTTTCGTGGAAACTACAAGGAAACATGCCCTATTAAAAACGTGAAATATTAGGAGGAAAGACAGTGATACAACAAGACTTTGTCCAACGTATGAAACAATCCATCCATCTTACTTTTGCTACTTATTTAATTTGGCCAACTCTTGTTGACTCTCCCAATCTTAGTCCAAATGGATAATGCAATTCCTATCCTATGTATCCTCAAGTCTTCCAATATTCATATCTCTGTTGTCACACAAACATCCAACATTTCTTTTGGAAAAAAAAACAAAAAATGCATTTGAATATCATTCACTACCTGCAAATTCCAATCTTATTATGTCCGACGAGTAATTGTATTAAGATATTAAATTGATATTTGTAACACAAATTATTTTTCTAATTAACGTCCAACTTTTATCCCATGTGTTGACGCGACCAAACATTGTTTGATTTGCATTTATTTAATTCGAAAAACGCTTATCAGATTATGGTTCGGGATTAATCACTCTTTTTAGGGCACATTTACTTTGGATGATATGATTAAAATAGGATATATTAAATTGTGATTATTATCATGAAAAAATCACATCATATTTTGAATTTGAGGCACTAATCATGAATTAATAAAAAATAAAGTAAACAAAAAATAAAGGGTGATTAGCCATGATATCATGGCTAATCACTCAAAGTAAAGATGCCCTTAAAGTATATATATGTCTTGAATAATCTGAGTTCAATTAAATAAGAAATAAAATTCACACACACACACACACACACACACACACACATATATATATATATATAGTTTGAGAGTGAGAAGCAGATAGTCTTTTTTATGGTAGAGCATAATGGTAAATTTCACAAGGAGACTTGGTTTATGCAGATTTTGACGAGGAGGTGTGGTTAAGCTCTGATGAAAGCAGAAATCGTGTTTTCTCCAAAACGCAACTTCTGCTGTACTTGGGAATGTGTCGGGAGGTGAATTCGCAAATCAGTGATGGATCATCCACCCATTAATCACATATTGCCCGTCACTATTTCTCTCTCTTTCTTTTGTTTAAACATTAATAAATCATTACCCCAATTATCGACTAAACCCTCTTATGTATTATTAACCTTTTATAAAAAAAACAAAAAATTAAATTGACTTTTGTAGTTGACTAAAAACGCTGTCTTTTTAGAAACAACAAGATTATAATATTTATCGTAATATCAATAAAACGACAAATAAATAAAAATTTTGAAAATTATAATCTATTTGGCGTTATTTAAAGTATACGAAGATTCAGATGTTGGAGTAAACTTTTAAATTATTTTAAATAATATTTTAGTATTTTATTTTGGTAGCATAAAATTATTAAAAAAAATTCGCTACATAATTCTACCTATTGGATTCCGAGACCTAACAATTCCCGCCGTCGGCACTAAGATCCACGCGCTCCTGGCTGCTGCGTGAAAATAGGGGCACTGCAGTCTTTTTCCAGCGCAGACGACAGGTCAATGATGATCGACAGATCAGCCCCGCACAACGTCGTATGTGTTTTTCTTTTTTTAGTTAACACGCGCGCGATTAAATATTTTGTTTCCAATTTCCCAGGCGCCGGTGTCCAATAGCGCGCCCCCGCTTAGAATTTTCTATGCCACTGTTCCTCATCGCTCCCTATTAGATGACTAATTTTGAAAAAATTGCATCCCCCCCCCCAAAGTTAAGCTCGTTTCTAATTTAATTTTAAATATTTTGATTTTTTTATATTGTATTCATAAATTAAAATTTTTTTATTTTCAATTCGTCACATTTCTTTTTCGTTCAATACTTAATAATGAAGTCTCGAGATTGTTAGTGCAACATTTGAGTGATTGTTTTAGAGGCAAAAAAAAATGACTATATTAGAGAAAATTGAAAGCTAGGGTTTGTAAGACCATTCTTGCACCCCAAAATTAGATTTTACAAACTGAATGCTGAAGAAATTATGACACCGGCAGTGGATGAAGAACCCACATGTTATTTTGGGAAAAGGGCGTATTTTCATAATTTTATGAAGATACACAAATTTTGATAGAAGGTTTATAAATTGTCGGAAAAGATCCACATAAGTATGTAGAAAATATAACGTGGATATACTTGATTTGCGAAAAATTATGAAGACAATGCATGAAAAATACGAGGTTTCAAAAAGTTATTACAATGTTGCAAGTGAAGATGATGTTTTATGTAGGAGTGTACGCGGTGCGGGTTGGGGCAGTTTAGGTAATTTTTTGACCCAACTCAATCATTGCGGTCTTTAGAAAGCTCTACCCAAGCCCAACCCAACGATCATCAAAACCGCACTTTGCGGTCTAATTGGGTTGGGGCGGTTTTTGCGGTCTTTAGTATATAGACAATCACCTATACAATTATATTAGTATTTTGGGACAACTTATGCTTTTGTTACAATTATTTTGTCAAAAAATATATTTTTCTGTAGAGCTCATTATGAAATATGATATATATCAATTATAATATGTAAAAAATAAGCACTTATACATAGTTATATGTTTATTTTAAAAGAATAAAAATATTATTAAAAAAATTACCATTTTTTATGAATAAGATTGTGAAAATTTTATTATTCGAATTAATTATATAAAAAAATTGATCATAATAATATATAAATATTAAATAAAATTATTTAAAATAAAATAAGATGGTAATGAAAACAAATTATAACAAAATCGTGATATCATCTATTTCAAGTTCTTGCCTTTATCAACGGCATAAAAAATATAGAAGATTGTCAATAATCAACAACTAATGAATTAATTGATCTCATCTACATATTTATACATATATATTATACAATACCAACTTGAATGTTTATGCATAATCAAAACTTTTGTATAAGCATATGAAGAATTCTAGTATATTATTAGTGTTCACCTTCATCTTCATGTTCTTATTATTACTACTACTACTATTATCATCATCGCGGTCGAACGCGGTCTATGCGGTCTACGTAAACATAATCAAACCCGATTGCTAAAATGCGGTCTTTTTTCAACTAGCCCAAGACCAACCCAACCCATCTTTAGCCCGCTAATTGCGGTGCGGTTTGGGTTGGGTCGATCGGTTGGGGCGGTCCGACAATTTTGTTGAACACCCCTAGTTTTATGTATTGATAATGTTTTTTTTTTTTTTTTTTGGTAGTTTGGGTTGAGAAGAATTGGGGTAGTAGATTATTGTTGTTGTTTTGGCTTTGTTTAGGTCTGGTTTATTTGTTGATGGTGTAGATATGTAGTGTAGCATGTGTTTAGCTTTTTCTAATGTAACAATGTATTTGTTAATGTTATGTAATGGAAAATCTAGTGTTTGGTGTTTTTATTGAACTCAATTTATTTGATTTGTTAATATCATCAAAACTTGTCTTTTAACGGCCACGTATTGGGCATGTGAATTTTTTCATTAATTATGTTAGGACAGAAAAATAAAAAAGTATCAAATTTATAGGATACAATGTGATAAAATCATAACAAAAGAGACTAAATTAACAAAATCGCCCAATATATGGAATCGAAAATGCAATTTTTTCACTAAATTTATTTATTATGTTCAATCCGATATTTATATAATTGATTATAAAATAATTAATTACAAGAGAATCGATTTTGTATTAAAATGCTCAAATTGTAACTTTTATTAAAGATGGAATTTAGTCCCAAATGATAATTGGAAAATTGGTCAGATGGGCAAAAAAAAGATTCATTTTGTTGTCCTATATAAACAAATTTAGGTGCTTTATAATTTGTCATGGTAATTACTAATTAAGCGATAATAAAGTGATGAAAGATCACATGCAGTTAATAAATTTGTTTTGGTAACTTTTTAAAGAGATGGAATTTGGCACAAGCCCAATTTGTACTATCAATATTTGCATATTTGATTACAAACAAATTAATTTAGAATCATTAGTTCTATAAAATAGTTATGATGATTGAATTTATAATTTTGTAATTTATTATACTAATAAGAATCATATCAATATTCTAAAACTAGTATACTTTTTAAGGTTAAAAAAAGGAATTAAAAAATTATTTAATAGAACACAATGGACAATTAGATAAAAATAATGATTGTGATTAATTAAAAATTCCCATGTATCTTTTTCATTAAACGTGATTTTGATTAAATTTAATCCCGCAGATACTTATTAAAAGAAAAAAGGTCAAGTAGCACTCAAATGACATAATCATGGTCCAAATTAACACCAAAAAATTAAAAAATATGGCATGAGTTTGACCAAATGGACCCTTTCAATAATCGCACTCGTTTCACTTTCCTCAAACGAAAATAGAAATAAAATATAATACTCATTAAAAAATAATCATTTTATTAGATAAAGTCAAATAATACAACATAATTGGTATGACCATTATTAAAAAAAATATTACAATAGTCAACTTAGTTTTATTTATTTTTAATTTACACATTAAGCCATTTCCATTTTCAAAAACTTCAAAACCTTGATGCTTTGCTATCTCATCTCATCTTTGCACCCACCTTCACTTTCAATCCTAATAGGTGGTAGGCTACTTTAACTTTATACATGCAACAATTATTATTGCTTTAGGTGTTCAAAAATGTTATATTATTTGGAACTCCATATCCATTCCAATATATTCAAATTAAGACATTCCTTAATTACATGTGTTTTTTGTACGTAAATTATTTATATGCAGACGACTTATATTTTATGGGGTTATTAATAAGGTCTCGTAGATGCGATATTTAGTACAGTGGGTAATTAGATAATTACCGTACTTCTAAAAGATAAGAGGTATGTGATAATCATCCATACATTTAATGCATAAAAACACCGAGTGTATTCTAATTAACAATACATGATCAAATTTTATAGTTCTTTGAACTTTGAAAATTATTGCACCATAACAGATTCTAAGATACCGTTTCTTTTGTGATTTTAGTTATTTGGGTAATAGGATAAAAAAATAAAGGGATAATTACGTTGACCTCCCCTGTTACTATGGGAATATACAAATCTCCCCTTCTTACTATGAAAATTACATAAACCTACCTTGTTGGTTTATTACTATTACAAATTGGCCTCGAATAGTCAAACTAACGGTCAATACTGATTTTAGTCCAAATATTTATGTAATCTTCCTATATTTATAATCAAGCCTGGCAAAAAACCCCTTGCCTTCCTTCTCCATCAAACTTCGCTTTCATACCATAAGAACCATTCCCCCTTCCACAAGAGCCACGGTGAGAAATCCGTCGGTGGTCGTAACTGATTTTCAAATTTTGAAGGCTCACAAATAAATTCACCCTCAAGGGTATTTTTTTTCAACAAAATTTATAAATAATCCAACCAAGGTCAAAATAGAAAGATTAAATAAATAGTTGAATTTAAATTAGCATTGATCGTTAGTTTGACTAATGGAGGGGCCAATTTGTAATGGTAACAAATCAACAAGGCATGTTTATGTAATTTCATAGTAAGAGGGTGATTTGTAAATTCCCATAGTAACAGGGGAGGTCAACGTAATTATCCCAAAAATAAAAGAAGAAGAAGAAGAAGAAGAAGAAGAAGAAGTCATGTCTTAGTTATACTACGATTGCTTGAAATGTTTTATTGAATAACTTAACCCATCGAAATAACAATTTATACCTGGCTTGGGATAAAATCGAATTTCTACAGTGTAAATTGAATACCTTATAAGGGCGATGAGCATGTTATCCAACTTAATAATAATAAAGAAAATGGAGTTTAATTATCTAAACTCTGTATAAGTTAGGGTTGTTCGTGCTCTCAATACAGAAGAAATTAGGTGCGGCTTGAATCTACTCATGCGACAAATATCGACGTAGCACTAATTTAATTATTAACATAGTATGATTAAATTTTATAATTCTCTTAAGGCAGATGAAAGCTGAACAGAGAAGACTACAATGGTCTATGTTTTATACCTAGAAAACTGTTTGGACCATGATGTTGGCATGAACTATTCCTAGTATTATTAATTTTCCTCCACACAAAGAAATAGAGAAAAAAAGAATTAAGAAAAAAAGGAAAAACTCCAAAAAAAAGTATAATCCAGCATTAATGGGGGGTGGGGTGAAAACCACTTGCCACAACCATATTGGACAACCCCACCTGACAATAAGTTGAGAACACCAATTACGACCACCATTTCTCCCCTCCACGCGCTCTCCCCTGCGCGTGCTCCCCCCTCTCTGAATTATAGTATATTTTCTATATGGTAAATTACATCCATCTTCAATAAAAATAAAATTGACAAACTCTCAAATACTTTTTATTGTGCGAAAAATTTATTGATTCTCTTCGATTTTTGATATAATTATGTAATTCTTCAACGTCACAATAGAAATATCATTTTTGCCTTTATTCTTTAAATATATATATATATATATATATAATTTATACTAATATAAAAAAATGTCTTCTGTACACACAATTAAACAATTATTGATGTAAATGTACTAATTTTTTTAATATGATAATCATACTTTTAATTAGATAATTTAAAAATTAATTATAGTTACTTTTTTTTTACAAAAGTGATTTTACGTATTTTAACACCGTTATGTCAATTCTTTTATCACATCAATGATACCTTAAGCCGATTTTTTTTTAATTTTTTCTTATTTAAGTGATTGGTATATATTTTTATTTTTAGTTACAATATATTTTTAAATAAGAAAGATTATTTATCATATGTACCTAGAGACGGCATGCCACGATCGCTAGTATTACTAACAAAAAGAAATATGTAAAATGATTTTTCAGACAATTCAATACAAAATTTAGATGAAATCTTAATGAAAACTAATGAAATAAATAACTTGTTAGAAACAAAGAGTATCGATCGTTTCTGAAAATATTTATAATTATATCAAAATTCAGAAAGGTGAATTTGAAGTAATTTAGCATGGTATCTATATTAAGAGAGTAATTAATTAGTGTATCAGTTATGATGACAAAATTAGTGGGGGAGTGTAAAAATCGCCGGCTGGAAATGCTGTTATGGTTGGATGGAGTAGAATGACGTTCCAACTGTCTGAATCCCGAACACACTGCCCCCCTCATCGTCACCATCTATATAATCCATTTTTATGCATTTGTGTGGTTATGCTTGTGTATGTACGTATACTCATCCCATCTGCATAAGCACACGCTCTTTCTGATTGGTTCAATTTGTTCCCATGTGCCCTAGATCTCACACACACATACTGTAATTTTGTGTACGCGGGACGTACGTGTTGGTATATGCAACGATTCGACTCGTTCGATCTCTTTTTCCAGCTCTTTCAACTGTTGGTTCTATCAGGTAATGTTCATTCGTGGGAGGGGTGGGGGAAAGGGGGTGGGTTCTTTTAATGCTGTTATGGAGGCTGCATTGATTTATATGGGCGTGGGTGTTTAATTTTTTTCTTTTTCTTTTTCTTCATGTGCGTGTTGATGGAGTTGCATGTAGCATGTGTTTGCTATCTGTGTGGTGTTTGTGTGTGTCGCGCGTGGATTGAGTTGTAATTTCTAGAGGTTTGTAGAATCCTGGATTTGATTCTGGACTAGGTTCGTTTTGACTTTTAGCTGCGATTTTTGTTTCCCCGGATTTCTTTTGGTTTTTGTTTCGTGACGAATTCGTTGGGTTCTTGTTGGTTGGAGGCGGGGCTTTGGAATTTGAATCTAGCAATGCATTTGTTTTTTTCTATTAATATAACTATATAATTTGCTCATTTGATTTCTCTGATCCCAATTCGATTTTTTGGGACCCGAGTAATATAAAGGTGGGGATCTCAGATTCGGGTGCTGTTCCTTTTCTCTTCCATTCCTTTTTCATGTCATGGTGAAGTGAAGTTTCTTATGTTGTCTGGAAATCTGGTCTAGTGGTTTGGTGGAATCTTGTTTTTTGTAAGCTGAATTCTGATATACTATGACTTGAACCAACTGGTGCGATGTTTATGCGTCTTATTGCAGTTTTGAACTGTAATAATTTTGGTGTTCATATATATCAAACTTGTATGTATATATATATATATATATATATATACATCAGCCTTGTTTATTTTAAACTTGTCTACTTATTGTAAGCAATTTAGCAAATAAAGTGTTTTCTTGTTTTTACCAATTTAGTTCCCAATAGAATTTGAGACAGTCTACAAACTCTCTTAATGTTTTCAAATTATTAATACCAACAGTGCTTGGCATAATTTTCTTCATTTACTCTGAATTGTTAAGTTCTTACTGGATCTAGTGTTTCAGGTCTGCCTTAGGCGGGTACATACTGTTTACTTTGGTGGATTTCTATCTGAGGTGGGCTGTGGAACAAGATAAAGAATTCCTGAGAATTGACCTCTGATGCATCATTTCTAGATGAAGTCAGCTCAGGCCTGGCGTCTAGGCATAAAAGACGCACCAATATTGCCAATGCCTCGCCAACGCGGTCATTTAAAGAAGCCAACGTGGATAATCGTATTGGTTTCCTTAGTCAGTTTTTTCCTAATTTGCGCATATGTCTATCCTCCTCACAATTCTGCAGCATGCTACGTATTCTCTTCTCATGGTTGCAAGGGATTCAAAAGTTGGCTTCCTCCAAAGCCTGCCAGAGAACTAACTGATGATGAAATTGCTTCTCGTATTGTAATCAGAGAGATGCTTAAAATGCCTCCTGCTATATCATTGAATCCCAAAATTGCCTTCCTGTTTCTGACACCAGGTGCTTTACCATTTGAGAGGCTATGGGACAAGTTTTTTCAGGTACTTCATTTTCTTTTAATGCTGAAGTGCCAGTTTTATATTGGTACTATCATTTATTGCTTTTGCAAGATTGACATGATTATTAGACAAAAGGAAGGTCTTTTTCTTATGTAGTTATATCAAGAGATTAAGTTTCTGGTGGAAGCATTTCCGATCTCGTCGATAGCGTGTCTACGCTTTCTTGGGGTGCATTTGAAGGCTATCATCTCATGTAATTATAACAGCTTGTCCGTTTTTAGAGAATGCAGAATGCAGCATAATGTGTGCGCAAGTTTTTATGGAAGTAGTTGCACCATAATTTTCTCTTTACGTTTTTCTGGATAAAATTTGTTTTTTTGAGATTAGATCCTGCAACCAATTTCTAGCTAATTATGAATGGTGATGTTCTTTTTGAGTGCCCTAGCTTGATTTAACTTCTGCCTTCTGCTTGGTTAAAGCTTGTGAAAAATGTGAGTTGTTAAGTGGGGAGCCAGATCCTGGATGTTTGTAGAATGTAACAGGCAAGCAGATGTTTGTTTTAGCTAGTGTATGAAAAATTCTGTATGATGTCTGGTATATTATGAACTTCTTGGTAGGGATGGCAAGAACTATGAAATGATACTGTCACGCACAAAAGTGTTACTTTCCATGCAGACCTATCAACCTGTTCAAAATGTTGTGTAGCTATTAAAATGTTTTACTCATTTCAAATGGAATGTTGATGTAAATTCCCTGACCAAAAACTTTCATTTTTAAAAAAATAAATAATTATGCACTGTAGTTCTACCTTATTTGTTGATACTGATGTACTCGGTCCTTAACCATGAATCTGTATCAACCAACTTCATCCAACTTTACTTCTGTATGCTTGTTAAGTGATGCTGAGCCTACTCTCTTTTGTTTGATCCGATGCTATAATGTTAAATGTTATTGATTAGTAGTTTATGGGTTTGTGATTGGGTTCAAGGATTACAACTTTAGTGTGAGATGTAAGATTTACAAGGAGTTGAAGGAGAGGCACTTCAAACAGGTTAAAATTTCCAGGAAATAGAAGGGATTTTAATAGGTTAAAACATAAAGCACAACTTCTGAAAATGTATTAAGGAAGCCCAAGCGTATACCAAGTTGCTCTTCACCCATAGAAATGAGAGCAAAATTTTCCAGCCAAAAGAGAATGATGGCAAGATCGGCTTGGTGCCTACATTCTCATATTTAATTTATTGACATGGTTAGTGTTCTACTTTGTACTTTTCCTCAATTTGGACTGAATATTTTTTTTCAAATTTTCCCTTTATATGGCAGGGCCATGAAGGTAGATTTTCTGTCTACGTGCATGCGTCCAAGGATAAACCTGTGCATTTCAGCCGTTATTTTATCAATCGGGAAATTCGGAGTGACACGGTTTGTTCATCATTTCTTTATTTGTCTTTATTAGTTTGAATTGGAGAAATGACAAAATATAATGCTTGTGTGTGCTTCTTTTTAATGTGACCTAACATAAATTTCTAGATTTATGTAAAATATGTTTGAAACTGCTCTATGATTGCTTGATATCAATCTTATGGCTGTTCTGTTTTAAATGGAAACAGTGAGTGGACTAAAATTGTCATCAGCTTAATTTCATCAATGGTTCACAATTGCAGGTAGTCTGGGGAAAAATTTCAATGGTTGATGCAGAAAGACGACTTTTAGCAAATGCACTTAAAGATCCAAACAACGAACACTTTGTACTACTTTCCGACAGGTTTATTGCATAATAATTTCTGTTACGTCTCTTTGTCTTAACTATGCAAATACTACATACTAATCAAGCATTTTCCTGGAATGCAGCTGTATACCACTTCGCGGTTTTGATTATGTGTACAACTATCTCATGAACACAAATGTTAGCTTTATAGATTGGTAAGTCCACACTTTTTTGTCCCTCTCTATTTTCTTGTTGGTGGCTTCTTTCATGCGGCGGCAATATCCCTAGTGGATTTAGTATTATGTGATATTCAGCTGTGAGGTTTTAAATAGATAGGTTGAATACCAAACAGAACCCTGACTAATATCACTAAAATCGTGTGCATGAAAGAACAATAAACACCACATTGACTATATTGATCATAAAAGAATGAAGACAAACATTTCTTGTATAATTCATTCCCTTCCCTATATTAATTAACATTCAAAAGGTTTTCAATTTTAAGTCAGCTATTTATTATAATCAATGCCACCTTTGGTTATAAATAAATGTGAGAGATGAGCACTGTTCCTGTTTTCTGCAGTTTTGAGGATCCTGGACCACATGGAACTGGCAGGTATATCGAATATATGTTACCTGAAGTTGAGAAGAAAGACTTTCGAAAGGGTGCACAGGTGTGGTTTTCATATTTTGACACTGTTTTTATTATATAAAGAGTTTCAGATTGGAAATTATTTTCAAGCTTTTAAAACGTTAATAAATAAAGACGAGCAGCTCTAACAGTTTATAATGCAAAGTTTCATCTTCTTTATAATTTTTTTGGAGAGCAAGAAGGAATGCTTTCAGATTTATGCTTGTGGTTTAGCATGTCCAACTTGATCGTCATCTTTATGTTAGACACTGATTTTTAATACATTTATTCTCTCTGGAGGTAGTTGCTAGTTTTGATTTAATTAATGTTTTGCTGCCTGCTCATTCCTGACTTCTTTAATTTGTCATCTTGTAATATCCTCTTTGAACAATGCAGTGGTTCACAATGAAGAGGCAGCATGCTATCATAATCATGGCTGACAGTCTCTACTATTCAAAATTCAGGGAATATTGTAAGGTGATCACAGTTTGATTTATGAATATATTTCTTACTGGAGATTCTCAACTTTCTTAATTTATTGCTAGATATTTAGTAGGCTTACTCAATTAAGGGCCTAGACCATTTTTGGGTTGTATCAAAACTCTACATCAACTGACATGAACCAAGTAGATAATAATCTATTGGGTGATGTGTTTTAAGATAGAAAACTGTTCTCAGCATAGCAGGAAAAACTTCTAAAATTCCTTGATCAGCTGTTTCTTTGTTTGAGTAAAAGTGGAAGCATGAATGAAATATCAAATAATTGAGAAACAACACAGATTATCGGCTATATGTTGCCCAACATGTGAATAGCACTGGAAAGAGATCATAAATTGATGCCTCACACATGTATATGTATGTGTATGTGTATGTGTATAATCCTTAAATACACAAGTAATGTTCCTATTTCTATTTCCTAAGATGAAAATTTTCTTTCTACACAAGTGACCTTTATTACTGAAATGATGACTCCCAACACACCACCATCATTTTTAAGGGTTAAAAATATTTAAAACCTTTACTTATATTCTAGTCCTATAAAATTACTCCATACCATTTAAACCATGGACATGCAAGTGGAGGTGAAGGGTGAATAATTAATATATGAATTCTAGAATTTGGTTTCTTGTTCTTTTTATCTAGGGAGAAAGAATTAGGCCAAGCCCCAAAGGGAGAATAATACTTTTTTCCTTTATCTCAAGTTTATCCCAATAAATTTATAAATTAAACTTCATATTTTTTAGCAAAGTAAATAAAACATAAAGTGAGAAAAATTGTGGTAATCAATAAGGTAGTAAATAAAATTTCTTTGGGCAAAAAGCAAGGATAAAGTATGAAATACTTTCTAGCGGAATAAGAGAAACAAATGAACAGATTAATACAATAGAAGATGCTTGGAGAAAAATTGTGCTTGTTCACAAGATGAGATTTTTTTTGTCTTTAGAGCCTTGTATCTTCGTTTTCCCTTCCAATTTCGGACAGTACAAGATTGTTTTCAAAGGGGTTCCATTTACATTTAATTTTACTTCCCCTCTATTTATTCCTAAAAACTAAACATAAGATATACATTCTCTTTTACTATCATTTTCTTGTATAGTCACTTTTCCCTCCAATCAAACAAGTTCTTGAAGACAGGAACCAATTTAATGCTCTACATAAATTTTACATTCTTTTTAAGAAATGGGCTTATTTATGTCATTGCTTCCCTATGCTTGTTTTAGGTAAGATATCCAGTTTGCATTCAACTATAAATTTAATACCTGACATCAAGCTAAGTATGTGTATCTAATTTTTGCTAGTTGATAATGAGCATTTTGACGTTAACAGAGAATGCATCCATGCACGAACCTCAAGAAGTTTCTTGCTTAGCTTATCTATGCTAGTTGTCTTATCTACTTTCCAATTTCAACTATCAGTTGATACTCTACCAAAAGTTACAACAGAATGCACCAAATGCCGAAGGACAAGCCTTGATATCTTGCTTCCTTGGATTCTCTTTCTGTCATGCTTTGCACTCTTCATTTTAGTTGCCTAAGGAGATAAATAACTGCAAATAGCATGCTTCTTTTGAGGGGTTTGATTTATCTTGCTTTTCCTAGGACCTTTCTACCTCACCAGCTGCTTCTTTCTCGTTTTGCACTATTGCTATTTATGTTGGCATATTGATTGAAATATGGATGCCGCTGTCACATTTTACTGAACCAGTGTTGTCATGTATTTCTTTGATTAAACAGCCGGGCATGGAAGGCCGCAACTGCTACTCTGATGAACACTATCTGCCCACCTTTTTCTATGTGAGATTCTTGTACTTCCTGCATCTGGATCATTAAGATGCCTTCCTCTCTCCTTCCACTTGATATTTTTTATTGATGTGTATAGTTTTACCTTTCCAGATGCTTGATCCAGGTGGAATAGCCAATTGGTCAGTAACACATGTTGATTGGTCTGAAATGAAGTGGCATCCAAAATCATACCGAGCACAGGATGTTACCTTTCAGCTAATGAGAAATATTACGGTATGGCTTATGCTCTTCCTAATCTGGTTCACCAATTTGATTTAAGGTTTTATCTATCTTCTGAAATTCAATTATCACCCAGTCTAATTTCAAGTTTTCCTCGGGCATAGTTCCGTTGAAAATTCTCTCTAATGGTTTAAAGTGAATTTTAGTGAACATCTTAAGTTATCCAACAACCAAATCACAGAAAGGAGATGCCATATGGTGTAAAAAAAAACAACTTAATTGCATGACCTATTTATCAGTCTCTACGTTAATGAACAAAATTTTAGGGCTCCTTTTAATTGGATCCAACATGTTGACTCACCCAATTAGTCTTGGAAAACAGATTATGTGTTATATCTTGTTTTAAGGAGTTAATTGACACTCGCATTCAACTATTTTGCAGTCTATTATCGACAGTGTGCATGTAACAAGTGATGAAAGGGTGAGTAGATATTTCAGCATCATACCTTGTTAAACTTCTGTTATGTTAGTATTTTGATGAATATTATTTTTTGGCACTACAGAGAGAGGTCAAAGTTAGACCTTGCTTGTGGAACGGAAATCATCGGCCATGTTATTTGTTTGCGAGGAAATTCTTACCTGAAACTCTAGATAATCTATTGCATCTTTTCCCCAATTACACATCTATTTCAGTGGGACAATAACTTCAGCAATGATTCTTTGGTCGATTCAAGTTTTGCAGTCGACCCCCTTTTCTCCATTTCTGGTGTAGCTCCTGCTGTTGTAAAGCAAGTCATGTTATATAGGACCGGATGCTCCCCAAGATGGCTTCTTGTTGAGTGCAAGGGCGGCTGGCAGAGAACGAAGGTCACCCCAATACCAACAAAGGTGAAGAAATAGCCATCATTGCTTCCTTGGGGACAACTATTTGATGTTTAACTCTTTTCCCACCTCCCTTTGGGCTATTTTTGTTAAAACTTATGAGGCTTACAGCAGCAATGCTGAGGCTCACCTTTTTAGAAGTTGCTATTGTTATAAAGTTGCAAATATGTTCCTAGCAGGTACAGTTTTCCCTTTTCTTGTGAATTGTTCAGTTAAATTTTGTTTAGGCAATTTTTCTTCCTGAAATCAGTACTCCCAACTGGGAAGACCGTGATGTAGTGAAGCTGCTGTAAGAAACATACCTACTTGTTACATAGTATTTGAAGTCTTCAGTGTCTGTAGCACGATTTGGTGCTTCACTGATTGTCTATATTATGCTAACTTTTAATATGTTCGGCTCGCTCAACTGAGTTATATTGGTAAATTGAAAATGTATTTATTTATTTAGTGTACTTTGTTAGTTGTCTGGTACAATGTTCTTTTCAAGGTTGTCCATTCCTAACGAGAATCAGTAAAAGTTGAGACTACAGATACTCTTGAAAGAAGCAGTGAATTTCTCATAAGACAAATTAAGTACATAGTTAACGTCATTTGATAGTTCTTATTGTAATCTTAGACAGTAACTATACAACCCGAGATTACAGAGATTCTTACTTGAAATTGCTCGGACAACACATGAAATGCACGCAAATTTGCAAGTCCATTTTGTTGATAAAATATAAACTTGATTTGCACTTTGGATGATACTCCTTGTTGCACCTAAGCTGAAACTAACCCATGAACACAACGAACATGCAGACGATCAGGTTATTACTCAGCCCTTTTGTTGATAAAATAGGTATCTTGTAAGAGAATGCTAGAATTAAGATTGTTGAGAGTTCAGTTCTAATCCATAAACCTTATAAAAAAGATTGCATGCCTTCAAAATAGTGACTCGTTGACATTGCGAAAATCTAAGAGAATGACATATACTCACAGACTTGCTGCTGTATTAGCTGTAACTTTCCATGTACTCCTCGTTACAAGCAAAACTGGCGCCATTATCCCATTACGTAACAAGCTTGCCCTTAGGCTTATTCACCGTGATTCTATAGCTTTGTTGCCTTTCAACAAACCAAAACCCAGCTTCCCAGATCATGCGATCCAGGCAATAAATAGCTCACGAACTTGTCCTGAGAACTATTCAAACACAAAGATCAGCAGAAGCTCTGTGTCCCTTCATGACATTAGTGCTCCAGTAGTTCCTATGGAAGATGGTAGCATTTTTCTGGTGAATATTTCAATAGGTGAGCCTCCACTTCCCCAACTTCTGGCAATGGATACTGGAAGTCAATTGATATGGGTTCATTGTACCCATTGCGAAGGGTGTAACAATGTGTTTGATCCTAAACTGTCGTCCACCTACACTCAGTTATCTAGTAATTCTCCTGAATGCGATAAATTTGTACAGAGTCACCATGATCGAGAATCGCAGTGTTCATATGCGATAAGATACAATGACGAGTCCACCAGCAGAGGTGTACTGGCAATGGAGAAGTTCACATTTGTAACGTCCACCGGAGGCACAGTGGAAGTGCCTGACATAGTGTTTGGATGTGCACTCGCCACTAAAGGAAGTGTGGGCGACTTAAATGGGATTCTTGGGCTAGAAGCTCCTGAAAGATACTATTTTGCGGCTGGTACTGGTAATAAATTTTCGTATTGCATAGGGAATATAAGCGACACTGAGTATATGTACAACCAGCTGATATTGGGCGATGGGGCAGTCATTCAGGGTGATTCGACTCCATTACAAACCATAGATCGGCAGTACATTGTAACTCTGGAAGGAATAAGCGTGGGAGGGAAGCAACTAGCAATCTTTGATCAAGGAGAATTCCATTTTAACGTCACGGTTGATTCAGGCACAACATACACTCATCTGGTGCAGAGTGCCTACAAGCCACTTATGACAGAAGTTAAGAACTTGGTGAATGGTGTGCTAGAACCTGCAAAAGTTAGAAATGGTGAGAATCAGCTTTGTTATTTGGGAGATTTGGAAAGAGACCTCATAGGATTCCCTCTTGTGACTTTGCATCTTGCTGAGGGAAGTAACGTAGATTTGGATGTCGAAGCTATGTTTCAACGATCTACTGATGGATCAGCCTTCTGCATGGCTGTGGTTGAATCCAGAGAAAATATAATAGGAGTAAGGGCACAGCAATTCTACAATGTGGGCTTTGATTTGGATGCAAAGAGAGTTAGTTTTCAGAGAATTGACTGTGAACTCCTTGAAGACTAATAATCTTGATAATTTTCAAAGTCTTTCCTTGTATCTCCAAAGCATGCTAATTATTTACATACTTACCACAGGCAACATCGATATGCTAACTGGAGTTAGATTAGCATATAAAGATGAATTTCTTGTTCGTATATCCAAAGAACAAGATGTATGATCTAGTTTAAGTTATCTGTCAATGTAGTTTAACAAGGTGAAATTTAAGTATCTGGAAAGTTGATCTTGTTCTAATCCATTTGACAAAAGACTTTTGTGTTTATAATTTCATTTCAAGATCAATCACAGGAAAAATAAAGAGAGCCGTAGGTAACAACATGGTAGAGTGGATGAAGGTTCTGTTCACAGTATTTATGACCAAGAATTGGTAATTATATCATGAGTTTGGTTTTTTCATTTACTTAAAGACCAGTTATAAGCTGAATCAATAGTTTGAAATATTGCGCAGTAAGAATCATGGCATTTAAGGTTAGCAAAGGTTATGTTGTAGGAATAATCCTGTTACATTTCAGATAAGTGTTTGTTGAAAACTATGACTACTTAATTTGCTTCAAAGACCCTCCTAATTATGATCTGCAATACCACATTGTGTGTTCAAAAGGCAGATGATGTCTGAACCTATTTCCACTCATTTCTAACAAGTGATCACAGAGGAATTTCTGACAATGAGGAAATCTTACATTGTACTTCCAAGTCTTTATTCTAGCATATCTTTCACTTTTCTTGTTCTCCTGGCCTGTTTTTCAACAAAGGTGGCTACCAAGAATGCTGCTGCAAATCGTACTAAGCTCATTCTCCGACTCATTCACCGTGATTCCGTTTTGCCTGCGTTGTCAAATCCAAATCCCAACATGTCAGATCTTACAAATGATGCCATAAATAGTTCACGAGCACATCTAACTTATATACAAGGAATGAGTACTGATGGAAGCCCTTTATCTCAGGAGGACATTAGAGGTCCTCTGGTTCCAGAAGGTAGACTCTTCTTCATAAATATCTCAATAGGGGAGCCTCCAGTTCCACAACTTCTAGCTCTGGACACTGGAAGCGAATTAACATGGCTTCAGCGTCTCCCTTGCACTGGCTGCCCCATTTATGAACCTAAACTATCAGCCACCTACACTGAACTTTCATGTGACCCTAAATATCAATGCAGTAATTATTCTCAGCTGTCTGGTTGCGGACAAGAATCCCGATGTACATATGCCATAGGCTATTTAGATGATTCAAGGTGCACAGGCATCATGGCCTTAGAAAAGTTCACATTCGAATCATCCAGTGGGGGCACATCGGAAATGCCTTACTTTCTGTTCGGTTATGGACTAGAAAGTCATGGAAACGTTCGTCAACTAACTGGGATTCTTGGACTCCAAGTTCATAACCAATACTCTTTAGTCTCTCGTGTTGGTAAAAGATTTTCATACTGTATAGGAAACATTAATGATCCTCGTTACATGTACAACCAGCTGATAATAGGCGATGGTGCTGTTCTACAAGGCTATTCGACACCCTTGGGGTTTAGGCGCAGTCATTATGCAGTCACCCTAGAAGGAATTTCTGTGGGACAGAAGCAACTTCAAATAGTGAACCCAGAAGATTTCCAGTTTAATGTTGTGATTGACACGGGCTCAACGTTAACTCTTCTGCTGAGAAGTGCTTTTGAACCACTGAAGGAAGAAGTGATGGACTATTTGGATGGTTTCTTGCCGCTAGTAAAAGTTAAGGATGCTGGGGAGCGTCCGTGTTACCAGGGGGATATGGAACAAGACCTCAAAGGATTCCCACTAGTGACGTTGCATCTTGCTGAGGGAGCTGATGTCTATTTGGACGTTGAAGGCATGTTCAGGAAAGCGAACGACCGCGTCTTCTGCATGGCTGTGGATGTTACAAAATACGACCTCAATGTTATAGGAATATTAGCACAGCAATACTGTAATATTGGTTTTGACTTGAATGCAATGAAGGTCAGCTTCCAAAGAATTGAATGTGAACTCCTTGAAGACTAGATAGAATAGTCCATTCTGTTTGAAATGAACATTTAATGCATGCTGTTCACTACTATTCTGGTGGAATAAGAATTTGTTTGAATATCTCAAACTATGAGGATCAAGAAACTATTAGTGTAAACTCAGCTTCAAGTTCACAGTTAGACTAGTTCAAAGTTGGTAACGGCAGTAAGATTTGTCAAGAGGGCATCAAATATTGCAACTGCAGGTAAAAATATCGGCTACTATAAATAGTCATTACATGAGCAGTGAAAAATACAGCACAACAGATGTCGAAACCTACCAAACTTCTCCAAAGCAAGGTTATATTCTTACAATATGACGGGGAATACAAGTAATTCCACCATATCATTACAACAGCTATAGTCAAAACTTATAGAATCAGAAGAAACTAAGCATCTCCTCTTCATGCTACTTATCTTTACATATCTTTCATATACAAAATACACCGAATCTTATGCGTCTTATTTCACAGGGATCCAAAGAATATTACTGAAAAACCGACCTATTTATAATAGCCCATTGCCACAACTGGGATCCTGACTTTATGCCCTCTACTTCCTTTCAGCAAAACCTCGCCAAAGCTGTAGGTTCCAGTTACTGATCGAGCTGTGAGAGTAACTGAGAATTTCCGGGACATACCATGTTTTAGAGTCATTGCTGGAGGACTGGTTTCGATGGCTACTGCTGGTGCCATTCTTGCTGTGATGGTGTAGGTTTCTTCTTCAGCGACGTTTGTTACAGTGCGTGTAACTGTTTGAGTTCCCACAAGATGTGAGATCGTGATTGAGGGGGTGTTGAGGTTTGATGGATGACCAAGAGTGTAATTGCACGGGGTATGCGTGTAGTTTCTAATCTCAAGAGCATCAATTCCGGGTGTAGTGCATAAGAACCCCAAGTAATCTTCATATCCTAAAAGCAAATCAGGCAGAACAAAAATGGAAAATGAGAAGCCTTTTCTTCCAAGAAATAAATAAAGCTAGAGATGGCTTCGATATTATTAAGTCAACGAAGAACCAAGATTGTGGAGGAGACTTATAAAGATAAAAACAATAAAATCTCAGATACACTTATTATGACTTGCTTATTTAAATCAGAAACAAAACAGTGAAGCAATACAATGATCAGATAAAGCACACAGCTCAGGTAAATTCCACTATTAGAGGTCAACTTCAGAACAACTGCTATTTAATGTTGTGGTCAAAATACACAGGGGGAAGAAAAAGTATACTAAGTATACTAGTTACCTGCATCAAAAATCAGCCCCGGATCTAGAGCAGCTCTGGGATTGACATGGCCACTCCCATAATCAAACGGTGTTGCAGGGACTAGAGACATAGTCTCAGATCCAGAATACTGTTGGGCTTGAAGTGGTCTCTCTGCCCTGTCGAGGGTTGTTGATGTAGTCATCAAGGCTGATTTGATAGCAGCAGGACTCCAGTGAGGGTTTTTCTGCTTCACTAGAGCAGCTATTCCTGCTATATGTGGCGTAGCCATGCTAGTTCCAGATATCATTGCGAATCCTTCACCTGATCCAAGAATAAGTCAGCTTAAAATCGTTCATCTTATTTAACAGGGGAAAAGTATGTAAAGTTTTGAAGTGAGTATTTTACCAACATAATTTGGCTCATCTGTCCCGTTAGGAGCCCAAGCGGCCCAAATTAAAGAGCCAGGAGCTAGAATATCTGGTTTCAAGAGATCCGCATCTCGAAAACTGTAATCCTTGATATTAGGTCCTCGAGCAGAGAACAATGCTACTTGTGGGGCAGATTTGTGGAGTATGGGCTTCAGACCTTCCCCAATGCTTCCCACAGCCTTAAAGCTTTTAACTCGTCCAGTCCAATCTCTTGGTGTAGAGACATTGTAGTAGTCTATAAGTTCCTAAAACATGTGATCATCCAAGAATTATGAGTACAAAATAACTGCCAACAATAACATTTTTAAGTAAAACAGTTGGTGACTATCCACATTTGATGATGTGCGGATAATATTTTTATTAAGGCCCAGGATAAGGCTTAGAATAGAAATATTCAGGAGTAATAATTGTCAGTAAGTCAAATAATGCTACCAGAGTTGTTTAGAAACCAAAAAAGATGTACTTTAGAAAATTGCTACTGAGAATAATAATACTTTCCTAACAGCAAATCACAGCTTTGATGAATTATATTAAATCAAGGGGAAATGGTAAATAATAGCTACCATGGACTTGCTAACATCTGTGATGAGGATCCCAGGAGTGCTAACAGGAACAGGATCGAATTTTGTTCCTGGAGAAGCATTTTCGACCGCCAGGACAAAGCCAACTGCACCAAGAGTCTTAGCAGTATCTGAGACTCGCTTGATTGAAGCAGTACCAACAACAAAATTAAAAGAATATCCACAAAGAAGAATATTCCCCTCCACCAAATTTTTGTTCAAGACTTCAGGCCTCTGGCAGTCAGAAGGACTATACTTGGCAACTGAGGAATCCAGCAGCACATCATTAGCTGCAACCAGGGTGAATGTTTTATTTCCATGTGTCGCAGCTGCAGGAACATGGAACAAATTAAATAGACAATCATTAGATGAGTGGACTGAATTACTTGGAAAACAATTATAAACAGTTATATTTAGTAAGATGAAGGAATAGGCTCAAATCCAAAGAACATTGTCATATGAAAGTAATCTCACGTGAACTGGATAAGGATTCTTCGTAATAAATCTGTAATTGAGAACCTTCACCAACTAAACACTAATCAAGGTAATAGATTTTGCAAGCAATAAAGTACATAGATAAGAAGAAATCGGACAAATTATACCAATTACTTATTTATCATCACAGACTATAGGGTGGAAATCTAATAATAGCTTACTAGTTTTTTTCATCAAGTATAGAACTTACGCGACAAACCAATTCCAGCTAAAATATTCCCATTCCCCAAGGTGAGATGGTTTTTGTATCTCCTATCATCAACTGCAGCGGCTACAGATGCTATCCAGGGACTGTAAGATAGCACGGTTTTGGGAAAAGGACCTCCATTTCCAGCTGCTTGTACAACAAAAACTCCCGCTTTTACAGCTGAAAGAAGGGTAGCATCAAAAGGGTTTAAGAACGTGGTCTTCGTAGTAGCTGGAGGACTGTTCGGTCCCACCGACAAATTCAAAATATCCACACCATCATGAACAGCCTGTCAAAATGGACCTTGTCATATGAGAACCATCAATCCCCTCTATACAGAAAACAGGGATCATAGAGTGATTATTATCCCATTTTTGTTATCTGTGAACAAGTCAAGTCAGTAGTAAAGCTCAAAAAAGATAAGAAAGTTCCCAAGCAAGTTTAGTTGATATTTCTGTCTGACAACTTGCACTACTATGGTATGCTATGTTCTGGAGTCTATTCACAAATGCCAGCAACTAACCATAACTTTGTCATCAAATACTTCAACTCCTTTTAACCACAAAAAAAATCATTCTATCAACTTCAAGGATGTTATAACACATTTCATCACTTAAATATAAGAATTCATACATGACTAGTTCGCTCTTCATACATATCAACCCACAGTGCCAAAGCAGTATCCATCATGATGTGGACCATGTTAAAATGGGCAGACTAGTTGCTTCAGCAGCCTCTTAATTTCCAGTCTGCATGTCTGTGTTTAACATTTTGTATGTTCTATGATTGAAACTGGTGGTGCATGAGAAAGATTTCAGTAATGATTATGATGCGCAAGAAGCCAGATTCAGTTTCATTAGAAATAGCCAAATAGAGTACCCTCCATATCTTAATTGATATCTACACTGACTTCATAATCAGAATACCTGATCAATAGCGGCAACAACATCTGCGACAAATCCACCAAATATTCTGTACAGCGCCTTGTAAACAGCAATTCTACTTGAAAGCAAACATATGAACTGTTAAATAAGTGACATTTGAACTGATAAATGATTTATGAGAGACTTGTATCCCAAAGTGCAAGATAATGTTACCAAAAAGACTACCTAGCTCGAGGTGCCATTCCACTTGCTTTGCCAAATTCAAATCCACACAGCCTCACTGGAACCCCATTATTTCCTGCTGCAATAGCCGCTGTGTGACTGGTAAAAGATATTGTGAATGTGAGTTTGATAAAAATATCATATAACAAGTGAGAAAGGAGAAGACCCATGTTAAAGAGTCTTGAGATTTTCACTATAGCTAGTACTTATTGCTCATAAAGCGGTATACACAACATGAAATTAAAGCACATAGGCAATTTCATGCGGACAAAGACCACAAGTAAATAGCCCAAAGAGTCAGGCTTGGGAGAAAGGAAGAAAAAATGCTTTGCAGCTTATAAGAAATTAATATCCTACATTCATAGTTATATGGTTTTGCATAAATACTATATCCGTTATTAAATAGTTACTAACTCAGACTAGATGTAAATCTATCTCAAGAGTACAGAATTTGGACCACCTTGGGCAGATTCGAGCCCTTCAGTAATCAAAAGGAAGAAGAATGTTTGAAATATTGTTTTTTCCTGAAATGTATATCACCCTTTCTTGAGATATTGCCCTCAAAAGGCATGAAATTTACAACTTATGAATGTTTGACTTGAAGTAACAAAGACATTTTTTTCCAAACTAATAAGAATCAGAGCGCATAAGCCCCTCCCCTTTTGGACATTAAACCTAAGAGCATCAGGCCATCAGCCATTCCCCTTTTGCCCTCTTATGCATCATCCGGAAATACCAGAACATAGAGCTTATAGATTAGTAATCTATCTCTTATGGATGAAGGGCCATTTAGCTTAGAACACAAACTCAACTAAAGACAGCAAGCTGCTTCGAAAACTTATTTGGCTGCTTCCGGGTGAATCTGTATTAGACCCTTCTCATTTATATACATTAAAATGTTTATTTCTGCAACAAGGAGTGGACTATTACAAACACTCAGAAGTGTCAATACATAACAAGGACTTGACAAGAATGAGCACAAAGACACGCCAATATGCCAGTTCTCTAAAAGTCTGATACAGTGACAAATGAAGTCTGCATATGTTTATATACACACATATATACACTATAAATCACCTGGTAGTGCATAAACAGCTAGAAATATCACCTAATAGAAGTTCTTTCACATTTTTTCACTTCTATATTCCAATAGATTTTCCTAAATCACTTCTCAGCATAAGTTGTTATCACCTAGTAGTGCATAAACAGCTAGAAATATCACCTAATAGAAGTTCTCTCATATTTTTTCACTTCTATATTCCAATAGATTCCTAAATCACTTCTCAGCATAAGTTGTTATCAGTATCATATAATCCCCTCTAACTCAAATTTTCATCTAAAGGTGCTCAGAGGTCATACAGGACACAATGTATGTTCAATCATTTTAGAGTGCCTATGTATATGTTCTAAGCAAGACTTCCATTCATCCATAATGACACATCTGCAACACATGTAGATGCAGTCACATGTTAGACATGTTTGCAGAGGTAGTTTATGAAATGTTTATCCATTACTGTTATGAAGTCCTCACTAATGAGAATTTATATTCAAGTGCTTGTGCTGCAGGTTTGGTCACAATTTGGTGATAAGGTGATCTTGTATGTGAAGTCCACCATCATAATAAGTCAACCCATTGGAACCGTTCACCTAAATATTTTATCATCAAAGTATTGATGTATCTAAAATACTTGTGAGAATGATAGTAGATGAGGTATCATACAACCAAAATTTTTACTCACTCTCCCAACAGATCCACCCTTACTTGAGCAGGAAGACGAGAGAAGCAAAAAGGAAAAGAAATCAATAATTTTAATGAAAAACATAAATATAAGGCAAGCACCATGTAAGTTATGAAGCATAATAGCTCTAACCTTCCATGTCCATCACCATCAAGGGGAGAATCAAAATCAATATCTGGATTAAACGCACCAGCAGCTTTAGCAGCTTCTGCAAAATGTTGAGCTCCAACAATCTTTCCGTTGCAAAAGTCCCTCTTCGTGTCTGGGTCAACCTCGCATTTACCTCTATACTTTGGGACCGGTCCATAAGGATCTGTATTGTGGGTTGCAAAGCTCGGATGATGAGGATAAATTCCTGAATCCACAAACCCTATAACAATATCCTCTCCAGCGCGATCAAAGCCGCCTCCAGTAGGCCATACTCCAGTTGGTAGTCCCAAAAATTGTGGAGTGTGGGTTGTGAGTTTCGTCACTTTCCAATCTCTCTCCACAGACTTCACACCAGGTGCCCGTCCAAGTGTTTCTGCCTAATAATAGTTCAATGATATCTTGAACAAGTAAGAGATTTTGGAATTGATCAGCTTGAAGGAAAGAAAAAGGTAGAGTAAGTGCTATGACTGTCACCTGCTCAGGTGAAATGTGAACTGCAAATCCATTTATGAGATGACGGTAGCTATAAAGTTTCTTGTAGGTGCCTTCCTCAAACAGCATGGCAAGAAGCATATCATGTCTCTTTTCCAGATGGTGCGCATAGGATAGGACCAATTCACTGAGAGTGGGCAAGAGCACAAAGGAAAATAGGATTCAGTTCCCAGAATTTACTTCAAAAAATTAGAGAAGTAAAAATGATAAAATCATTAGAGTTTTTCTCCAGATGCAATAAACCAGAGAGTACTGGATAAACTCATTTTTGTGTATATAACAAGTATATTAACCACTATGCAATCAAAATTCAGCCATATGTCGTAAGACAGGATTCAGAGTAAAATTAAAGGAAGTAAGGAACACCATAAGAGCTGCAAGCAGATTAGAAAACAAATACTGCTTCTCTGAGGGAAAAAGATACCTCGTCACATCAATCTTTTCATCAGAGTCAGGCTCCACAGCAGTGGCTTCAAACCCTTCAATACCACCTTTGTAACTTACCACAGGCTCACCCTCAAGTGTCACAATGTAGATTTCTGCTTTCCCGAAAAGCAAAACGCTGAATAAAACTAGGACCATCAAGGAACCAGTCGGTACTATATTCCTCATCTTAGCCAGTTCTCTTTGAACTCCTCACACCGTTGCAAAACCTAATCTGTTCATATGCACAGCAGCAATGAATATTGAACCCAAAATTCATAGACAACATGCTGTCATCCAAAAATCAGTTATAAGCACCACAATCTGTGCTGAGATACAAAACAAGGCATGTAAATAACTAAAGCTTTCTTTACATAAGCAAAGAAAAGCTTGAACAGATTTTACAGACCCTTGAAGTGTGAGTGCAAGAGTGCGTGTGAAGGGGCTAAGCATACATTTCAGTTTGCTATGCACGCACACACATACAAAATGATAATGTTGTACTATCATACTAAAGTTAAAAGGAAATAAAAAAGATAAATTGGATGATCCAATATGCGAGCTTGAAGTTCAGCTCTATATCTTTTCTTGATCCTGTCTTCCTTTTGTACCACTTACACAAACACTTGCTCAATGTGAATAACTTTCCTGCTAAATGTCTAATCACAATAACAAACTCCACACACAGCAGTAAAAAGAAAGCTGAAAGACCAAGCAAAGAATCAGCAGAACCACAGCACAAAAATACAGTTAATACAAGAAGATCCAACAAAACCCCATCAAAGAAAAGAGCTCAAACAAGCTGAAAAGGCTAAGATCTTCACTCACATTGATCCAACAAAACAACCAAACACCACAAAAACAGCAGTATTCCACTTATTCAACAAGAAATCTGGCTGTATTTTCCAGAAAAAAAGCAAAGATCAAGAAATGCAGGGCATCTATCCCTGCATTCAGCACAAGCATAAAGGAAGTAGTGGGAGCAAGAACGTAGTAACTCTACTTTCGGTGGGTGGGTGTGAAACTGTGAAAATGTGAAAAAGAGTGAGTGAGAGTGGAGGTAGTTAGGGTTCTTTTGATAGAGTGAGAGAGTAATAATATAATGGCGAAGCGCGAGACAAGGGAGCGAAGATGGAGGACAGAAGATGAATCTTGATTCATCATTCTCTTTAACTATTTCTATTTCTATTTGCTGCTGCCAGCCACCACCACTCCAACTCTCACACTGCTAGATTTTCATCCCCGGTTCACATGAATTGGAAAATAGTAAAATAAATGTTATAAGATAAAAACATATAAACGAGCAAAAAGGATAGTGGTATTGCTCAATTCTTGTGTACACTAGAGATATTGATATTGCAGTATCACCCTGAGCTAAAAGTTATGTATATAGGCTCAAAGTTTAGAAACCAACCAAAATAGGTCAAAAACTTGTTTTTTCAGTTGGGAAATCTCTGTATTTATAGACAATCAATCCTCTCGAGGTTCGGTAGAAAGTCTCAACAATTGGAGGATTCTCCCAATTCCAAGGTGGCAATTGAAGAATCCCCGATTCAAGTGAATCAATTTAAGTCTCTTGAAGGTATCTTTTGGTGGATAAGAATATCTTCTTGAATTTTAAAAAATGTAGGTGAGGTTACGTCCTTCACAGCTATCATCAGGTTTTTAGGGTTTAGGTCATTTCTCTCTAGGGGTGTCACGTGTCCTCAAAGAGGCTACTAATCCGATTTGGTGAGGTGTGCCTCTCGAGACATACCAATTCTTTTTCCATATTTGGACATTTGCAAAACCTATCAATAGGATTCTCAATCAAATTGAGCAAGTCAAACTTGTATTTAAGCTTATAGTAGACTTTAACTTATATTAGTCATATATATTCCTTCTAGGATTGAATTTGATCGAATTGGAGACTTTTTGTTAAAATTGAGTCTGTTTTATAGCAATAACTTAAAGGACCATTTGTAATGGCTCAAAAAAAATGACAATAAGCTGAAAATAGTAGTTTTGTTTTACAACTTCTACTTTTGAAATGCTTAAAACAAGTTGAATTAAACCAAAAGCCATAAGCAACTTCTACAATTTATTAATAAAATTATAAATATTAAGTTGTTTTTCCAAACACTCAAATTTTAACTTTATTTCACTTTTAACTTTTATTTTCAAACACTCCCAATGCTTTTTACTATTTAACTTACAACTTAAATCCACCGCAAAAATAAAAGCAATTGCAAACAATCCACAATGAATTCAAAAGAAATGCAATATAATTCATCAAGGTGTAGCCAATAATTGCCCAACCTTAATTACCGCTATATGCTTTGGATGAATGATTTGTAATTAGCTGCAAATGGACCAACAATCATTTTTAATCGATGGCTTCAATTATGTTTGTTGAGTTTTAGGTCATCCTAACATTATGATCCTCGAGACTAGGTTAACATACTATCTCAACACTATTTTTTTTTTTAATTTTTTTTAATTTTAATACAATTTAGTTATATTACAAATATTATTATTCTTGTTTATAATTGATCACTCTAATTAAATTATACGACAATTATGATCAGATGGATTTAGGGTTTTGATGGAATTCGATTGGATTTGTATTCTGAATTGGATTTCTATTCCAAATCTTATTTCATCTTCTACTCCATTCAATTTACACACGCCACGGAATTCGATATGTACCAGGATTTCTCATTTGTTTAGGACATTAAGCTCAGGCATTTATATGTTAGATATGATTAATTTATGCTTAATCCTCTTAATTGATTAGTATTTGGTCGTAAACACTTTATTTTGAGCCCTTTCAAGAATTAAAATAAATAATATGCAATTAAGTTGTATAATTAGGGTATGACGATGAAATGTTATGTTATAAAGTAATTTGGCATAATTACAAATAATGAGAAAGTATTTGAACAATTACAAATACCCTCGTGAAATTAATGATTGTCTAACAAGTACAGTTCATGACAACCCATTATAGAGACCATTTATAAATAGGAAAAAAATGCAATTTACCCCCAATGTAATATTGTAAATGTGCAAAATTACCCACCTATAAAAAAAAATTAACAATTTACCCTTTTGTATTTTTTAAAATACAATAATTTATTCCTTTATATTCTTTTAAAATGAAGCGATTTACCTCTATAGACGTGAGGTAAATATATTAGGAGTAATTATTTAATTTGGTAGAGATGGAGAGGAAGAATTAGAGAAGTGTGATGTGATGTGAGAGATGGTGCCACCAAAGTTGTCGCTATGTTTGTACACCACACGTGATTGTGAGACCAAACATTGTCCTCCTCCTCCTACATTTTCATGTCCAGATTCCATACACTATGACAATAACCCTAAACTAATACCCCTCCTAAGTATTGTTTTATGCATATTTATGTATAGAAGAAACAATGGTAAAGTTAGAGGGCCCTATGATTTGTGTTTATAATTTATATTTTGACGTAATTCTGTATATAAAATATCAATATAATGATTTATTATACTGCATATAGTAATGAAATAAATTTAAATAAAATTTGAGAAATTCGAAAGTTGTACCAATGAAAAGTATGATATTTGTCGTTGTGCTAAAACTGTGATTGTGTCCCTACGTACAGGTATGAATGACTAATCATGACTTCATGATAGAAATTCGTTAGCTCTCAGTAGTGTTGTATCCCATGTGTACGACCACGAAGGAATTAGGAACCAATCCATAGTTAGGTTGCCAGAATTCTAAAAGAGTTGTGGGAGTATAAAATATTTCTCGACTTTTTTTACTTAAAAAAAAAAAACACCTCAAAAGACGATAAATATGGTGGTTACGTGAAATAACGATCCTATTAAATTATATTATAAATTGAGAATAAGTATGATTATAAATAATAGTTATAAAATGAATATTAAAAGTACAACGATCATATCATTAATCAGATAATAAATTCTCAATAAAATGAGGTTATTAGTAAAAATCATAAAATAATTCAACGTGGGTAATAACGTAAAATAAGAAAATTTTATCCCGCGTATGAATATATCAGAAAAATATTAATTGGTCTTATATATAAAATTTAATTTTATTATAATTTAATTCTCATAATATAATGTAAATCCGACCAATCTCTGAAGATTGATTGAATATTAGGGATGTGGTAATAATGTGTGGGTGCATGTGCACCCAACAAAGTTCAAAAACTTGCATAGGCCAAAATCAAAAAAGGACACCACTGACCTTGAAATCCAAGAGCATATTAGCTTTGTTGTTCCACTAGGAAAAATACAGAGTATAAAGTTTTCAAGGCGTGCTTTTCAATTATGTCCATTTCTTGGAGTCAGAAATTGATTTAAAATTTTGATAACTAGCAATTATAGTACTAATTGTTTAATAAAATTTATGGAAAATTACACCATTATTATAAAGATAAATTACATGATATTTCTTGAAATTTGACATATATACGAATACTCATTCGTTATTTGAAAAATTACCAATAACCTCTTAATTTTAACGACCGTTTAACAATTAGCTCAATCTGTTATGTCTCAATCTATTTTTTGTTGTGAACTAATCAAAATACCCTTGTGGATTAAAAAAAATATTTTTTTTATTTTTTATTTTTTTATGAACTGGCTGAATAATTTTTTTATAGTTTATAATTTTTTTTATTCATTTTGTTTGGTTTTTTTTAATAAGGTTTTAATTTTTTTTAAAAATATTGTATTATAATGGATGATATGGGCATCATATTATTTCAAGAGGCACGAGTCTTATTTTGGCCTACCCTCTAGAGGGATTGGCTAATGACCCAGGATTAACTCGACTCACCAACGATTCATAGATGATTGCTGGATTCAAGATTTAACGGTATGGATCTTCTATCATATTTTTTTTATGTTACATTAATAAACGATAGATACGGGTTTCTTTTAAAATTTAAAAATATAATTAAATTAGTTACAAAATAAAAAATAAAATTACGTACAATATATATATATATGAATGTAACATCAATGTATAATATGAAAGTGTGATAAAAAAAAATTCTATAAATTTTATAATTGAGTATTATCAGTATGTTTAGTACGCCCTATTAATTACATCGCGATGGATCTTATTCCATAGCCTTAAAATTATTTTATAAATATTTTCTCGTTGTTTTTTTCATACTCTCCTCTTTTTCACAATTATTTTTCTTTTCGTCCTGTTTTCGTACTTTTATGTATTTTATTCGTCCATGATGAATATTTCATGTATTCTGTTAATTGATTCTAAATTATCATAAAAAGGAATAGATAAGTTGTACGAGCTATTCAGTTTAGCAAAAGCATATTGATCTTAATGGTCATGATACATATGAGTTTATACTGTTTTTTTTTATATATATAACAGTTGTTGCCCCCATGCGGTTCCAATAAATATATTAAAAAAATTATAATGTGAGATAAAATAAAATAAAATTTTGTAAAATTAAACCAACGTGGTGTGAGGGGAGGAGAAAGACATAAGTCTGCAAAAAGAAGAAACATGAAGTTAGGAAAAAAAAAAAAAATAAATTATGATCGTGGATTTTTCAAGAATATAAAATTTTGTAAGAAAAAGGAAAGGTGGAGTAGTGGGTTGAAAGGAAAAAAAATTATAATTGTGAGTTTATTAAAGCATATTATAATTAGTATTTTGACTTGTTTTTTTTAAGGAGAGAAATTAATTAAATGGTAAATTTGGGTATTCAGAAGTTGGTATCTCAAATAATTTTTTTTATAATAGTATAAATATTTAATTACATATGTGTACTTATAATAGCTTCTGCTTTTATGATGAGAATAAGTTGTAATTTAAACAATAGTAAAAATTAAGAGTGTTTGAAAATAAAAATTTGAAAGTGGAAAGGAAAAAAAAAATTGAAGTTGGAGTGTTTGGTAAAACTCTATATTTATAATTTCACCAATAAAGTGCAAAAATTGGGAAGGAGATGCTGAGAACTTTTGACTTAAATTAATTCAATTTAAATAGTTTAAAAAATTAAAAAATATAAAACAAAAAACGCTCTTTTCAGCTTATTTTTAACAATAAATTGATAAGTACTTATTTTAAATATTCGGAGACACCGCCTATGTACATTAACTCTTTGATCTCCTTATGAACTTTATCCGTAATCAAATATTTTTGTAAGAGTATTTCTAAAAAATTAAATGTAGTACTGTGTAGTACCAAAAAAAAGAAAAAAACGTTAGGGTTAATTATACTTACACTTCCTTGGAATAAGAAATTATTTTTTTTTTCTAAAAAAAATAAAATTACACTTACACCCTCTCTAAAAATGTGCTATTTACACATAACTCCATTTCACTGGGTTTCAACAAAAAACACCGTCACAACAAAAAAATCACATAAATTTTTAATTTTACCCGTCATTTTAACATTCCAATGTAATAATTTTGTACTTATAAGAAAAAAAAAAAGTGTAACATTTATACTTATCCCTTTATAAGTATAAAAATATACTCCGAAATATTAAATGAAGGTCAAAATTAAAATTTTATGTAATTTTTTTGCTAACATTAGCATTTTTCATTCAAATTCTAACAAAAATGGGTCAATTGTAAACAAATAATTTTAAAAAAATATGTAAGTGTAATTTCAATATATATATATATATATATATATATATATTATGTATGTAATTTTGCATTTTTAGAAGAGATATAAGTATAACTAATCTTTGAATTTATATATCTTTGTATGTGGATATTTATTCTTATTTGCATGGTGGGTTTTGAATTTTGCTCAACTTTTTGAAATAGGGCTGCCTGTACTTGAGAATCTGACAGTGGGTCGGGTTGGAGTGGATCCGGAATCCATTCCGCCAATCCCGGCTTGACCCGCCCCATCATGTCTGGTGAGTCTAATTTGATTTTTTTTATTTACTAGTCATTGTTGCACGCACTTTTCGCAAGCCTATACAAAAAATTGTGATATGAGATGAAGAAAAAAATTCATGAAAATAAACGTGTGTGAGATGACAGAGAAATAATATTTTATAATTAAAAGTTTATTAAAATATAAAAATTATAAAAAACAAACAAACAAACATGGAGTATTGGGTGAGAGAATTCTTTTTAAAATTGTGAAATTATTTAAAAAATTTAAAATTACTATTTTGATCAAATTTGTTTTGAAAACAAATTAATTTGAAGTCAAAATAGAAAATTTAAAATTGGTACGCTCGGCCAATGATGCCTAGCTCAGTTGGCAGAGTTGAAGCCCTATGATCTTAGAGATCATGGGTTTGAACCCCGTCAGGTGCGTGGGATATTGTCTGCTGTATAGCAGGAATTTGTTTATTGCATAGTAGGAGTTGTTGTCTACTGTAATAGTAGGTGTTATTGAACATGATATGTTATTGTAATAGTCTCTATTAGATATTGAAGTCGACATGAAAGATTGAACTTGTACTGATTTGTTTCAATTAATAAAAAAATTCACCGCTCTTACCTCAAAAAAAAAAATTAGTACGCTCGAAAAGTTTTCTTTTATAATAGTAAACATTATGCTAATAATGTTACATATTAAAATAAGATTTGGAGTGATTGATCAGTTTTAGTTTTCAATTTTAAGAAAATTCAAAAATTTTGATCTCTTAATTTATCTATTAATTTGTTAAAAATCTGCTTTCATGTCAACCTCACTTGCAAATTGAGAAAAATGCAATTTACATCCCTGTAATGTAACAAATATACAAATTACCTCCTAAAATCCAAGAGTCATCAATAAAATGTGCCGTGATTGCCATGAAGCCTTTCTTGTTATTGCTAGAGGTCTTCATATGAGTTGTGATAGCAATCCGACACTTAAGCTTGTTCAACAACTGGTAACACTTCACCTTCTCCTCATTATAAATTTTCAAGATATCATTGTTGAGAGTGTTTCTTGATACCATATTAAAACGCGGCTGGATACTAGCAACAAATCTTCTAAAGCCCACGTGTTCAACTATACCAAGAGAAGAATCATGCAGAATAACCATCTTAGCAAGCTCATCCCTCGACTCTTCTTGGTTGAAAACATGTGTCGTAAGCTCTTGACTTCCACTAATTTTCCTATTTGCATTTGTCAAGCTTTGTCGAATATCCATTTCCCGTTTTCGCTTTTTGCAAGTCTTATCATAATGTTCCATTAAATGTGTAGCTCCATAATCACTTGAAGCTTGCAGGTGGGTTCTACAATCTTGAGGAATATCCCCAATTTCAATAGCTTCAGAATCAGTTAAAAATTAACAAAACCTATTGAAATCGAAGAACCTCGCGGCGAATGTAGGGGCGGAACGGAGTTGAAACAGGTGGGCGGCGGCGGTGCAGTAGCTTCCTCACTCTGTGTTGCAGCGGCTGCTGGAAGTGTGAGTTCGGCTGAGAGAGGGAGAGAGAGGGGGGACGAGAACCTCCTCGCTGGGTTACGGTGTAGGGGTCGGGCACCAGGTGCTGGTTTGGGAAAGAAATTGAATATACCGGGCCGGGCATGCATGAATCCGAGACCCGGCCCCAGGTCCGGACGGGTTCTAGTTCTTAGGACCCTCTATCCGTCTCGCTGCCAGATATTTTAAAGAATGGAGTGGGTATGGGTCCGGGTTCTGGAAGGGGCCCCGAAAAAACCCGATCCATTGCCGAGCCCGACAATAACTAACGTACCAGATTTTCGGAAGAGGAAAGAAAGCAAGACAGTGAGCCAACCTCACTCTCAGAACATTAACATATAGCGATTCCAATGATTTTTGTTATAAATTCCATTTTCAGTGGTCAGGATCCGTGTGGTTCTTCGTAATCATCAGGTTTCTTGACCTCTGATATGATCATGTGAACATGTTGCCAGAAAAACTTGGTTCTCTTCTTCACCACTGCGCCAAAACAAAGGCTTTCCGACGTGCGCTTTCACTCCACGCTTCAGCTGTCAAAACAGGAAGGCAATCAGAAATTTTTATTGGCAACCATGTTCTGAATTTTTACGCGAAATGTGACTGCATTGATTCGGCCATGCGGGTGTTTGAGGAAATGCCACAGAGAAATTTGGTTACATGGTCTGCGCTGATATCGGGTTTTGACCAGTCGAATAGACCCCATTTAGCAATTCAGCTTTTCAGTCAAATGCAAAAGTATTTTAAGCCCAATGAGTTTGTTTTTGCTAGTGCTCTTAGTTCTTGCTCTGGCATTAAGGATTCGAAACTTGGGCAGCAAATACATGCGCAGGCATTGAAGTTGAGTCATGCTTCTGTTAGTTTTGTTCTTAATTCACTAATTCTGATGTACATGAAATGCGGCATGTGTACTCGTGCATTCTTGATGTTTACCGATAGTGAGTCTGATTTTTTAACTTTAGTTTCTTATAACATTGCAATTACTGGGCTGGTGGAAAATAAGGAGCAAGGAAAGGGGATAGAAATGTTTATGATTATGTGTCGGCGGGGTCTGCTTCCTGACAAATTTACTTTTGCAGGATTACTAGGGCGTGGAGAAGTCATATATGATTTACCAGTAGTTATGCAATTGCACTGTCAAATGGTAAAGCTTGGACTTGATTATATTTCTTTCTCTGGAAATGTTTTGATGACCTTGTACTCAAATTTAATTTAGTGGTAGAATCGGAGAAAGTGTTCACATTGATTGAGGAAAGGGATGTTTATTCGTGGAATACGGCCATTGCTGTTTGTTGTCGTTCTGAGGATAATTTAAAGGCTTTGTTTATTTTTGGGGAGATGGTTATGGAACATAATGTGAAACCGGATGACTTCACATATGCCAGTGTGCTAGCTGCTGCTGCTGGCCTTGCCTCCATGAGATATGGGAAGGAGATTCATGCTCATCTATTTAGGACAAGGCTAGATTGGGATATTGGTGTTGGAAATGCGCTTATCAACATGTATGCTAAAAGTGGGTCCATTAGTCTAGGATACACTAGTTTTGAGCAAATGGAGATTCATAATATTGTATCGTGGAATAGCATTATTGCTGCTTTTGCGACTCACGGGCTTGCCGAGAAAGCTTTTGCACTGTTTAATGAGATGATGACAGCAGGGGTAGAGCCAGATTCTGTTACATTTCTTGAAATGCTGACAGCCTGCAGTCATTCTGGGCTTGCAGAGGAGGGCCAAGCTATTTTTAACTCCATGAACAAAGTCTATGGAATAACCCCTAATATTGAGCATTTGTGCTGCCTTGTCGATTTACTGGGGCGAGCAGGGAGGGTGACTGAGGCTGAAGAATATATACAGAGATACTCTGCAGCTGATGATGCAGTTGTTTTAGGTTCTTTACTTTCAGCATGTCGACTGCATGAGGGCGTTGCTGTTGGAGAACGTATAGCTCGAAGGCTTCTAGAACTTCATCCTGTTACCAGTTCACCTTATGTTTTATTATCCAACTTATACGCATCAGACAGAAAGTGGGACAGTGTCGCGGGGGCAAGAAAAATGTTGCAAGTTAGTGGATTGAAAAAAAAAGCTTCCCACAGTCTGATTGAAGTAAAGGGATCTTCAGAAAAGTTTATAATTGGAGATTTTTCCCATTCTAGAATGGAGGAGATACTGGGCATGCTCAGAACCTTGACTCGGGTGAAAGACGAAGATTTGCTGTGTTATTGACGTACTCTGCTGCGGATACATGTCTGTCCATGTATAAGCTCTTCAACAAGCGATGCTCAATCGATCATGTAAATTACCCTTCGTTCCAGAATTTCAACAAAATCTAACATACAGAGATATACTTTTACCTATGATTACTATGCCCAGAGAGAAACCAAGCCTCCGCTCATGATATGAGGCCTACTGAGTAATTGTCCCAGTGGTTTTGTTCATCATTCGGACATAATTATATGTTACCGGGTCCGAACCCTCTTGACTAAAACAAGGGCATTGATATCCCTTGTGCTAAAACATAATAATTCCGGCTTCTATTTCCACCCACTTGTTGTCATAAGTTGCTACGTCTCTTACGACGTTTTTCTCCAGAAAATAAGTTGTAGCTGTAATACTTGGATGTCTAATGAAGTTGTCTGTATGTGCAACACCTCTAAATTCTTGCACTTAACAGCCATATTTGATTCTTTTCATTAAACTTAGCCAAGAAAGACAGACAGAAAAAGATCCCTTGAAGAGAAGAACCAAAATAGGATGAGCATGAGCCAGAAAGTTATCCCAAGCATATGTTGTCTAAAATTGAGTGTAGCACATGATAGGAAGGAGACATGAGGAGAATCCGACAACGGAATTTTGAGGATATGGGGCAATCAGCAATGCATCACATTCACACACTGTCCCTTTTCCTCTTTTCCTCTTTTCTTTTCTCTTTTTGAGTTTTGGTGGACCTAAACAAGAGTTGGAATTTGTTTGGTCTTAAATCAATGGTCGGTTTCAGTTTCTACGTCTGCAGCCACCCATCAAATTATTAACAATACTAACAACTCTCTCTCTCCCACTACATTTGGTCAAATCAAACCAATTACAAAATAAGTGTATCACACTTGCTATATAATTGATCACCTTTCATGAGCTGCACACAATCACACGGCAAGTGTATTGCACCAATACACTTGCCAGGTGATTGGTTCAAATTCGATCGAACTAGGTTCGGGCTAAAATTTCCCCTCTCTCCAAAGCAAATCAAAGTAATCTAAGATTCATGAGATTTTACAAATAAAACATGTCCTAACAAGTTCTGAAAAAAAAAAAGACACCTTATGGATGTTAGATTTCGATGAGATTCGACCTCGCCTTTAATTTACTGAAAAAACAAGAAAAGAAAGAAATTAACTGAAAAATAGCATCTTTGCAATCCAGACAAATGGTACAGAATTTGATGAACAAAGAGTTTGTTGATTACCATGATGTTTTATATTAGAACAAGTATATATGTGTGTTTGGTTAGATGTGAATTATTAACAATAATTAATGGAGTTGTTGTGTAGCTTTTTGGTGCGGTGGAATGTGAAAGAGATGTTCAAACAAGAGATGAAGCAATAATCAAATTCTGTCCTATGTTTATCTTATAAACATTAGCATAATTCCACACTATATATAATTGCGCATGTAACATATTCCTGTTTGTGTCTTGTACTAACAATTATTATGTCTCTTTTTTGTTAGTCATATGACAAGCACTTATGTAATTTTTTTATCATTATATTGATAGTAGAGATTATTTTTTAAAAATTTACAAGTATTTATATAAGCGATTTATGATCATCGATGCTTGTCTGAGGCGATGTCTGATAATTGACGTCAAAGGTATCCTGACTTTTTTATACTGTTTTTTTTTTTTAAACTCGATTACTTATATCATCTAATACATAATACGTAAATCAAAATACACAAAAAATACAATTCAAATAGATAAAATATTCCTTATATAAAAAGCTTTTTTTAAAAGAAAAATGTAAAATGTTATGACCTCAGTCTTTTCATTTGGACAAGACATCGTTACCAAAATATTCATTTCATTTCAGTCATATATGATAGGTCTTGATCACACTGAAAAATACTCATTAAAAAAAATCAGCCTGAAAATTTAACAATATTATAGGAAATTGAGGTGGCATCCTCCTATTGGTTCATTGGTTTAGATTATGGAAAAATGAGAAAGGGTCAAAGATCGAGGAGAGAATCTTTTATCACATTTTTATATAATTTTAAGGGATAATTACGTTGACCTCCCCTGTTACTATAGAAATATACAAATCCCCCCTCTTACTATGAAAATTACATAAACATACCTTGTTAGTTTATTACCATTACAAATTTGCCCCTCGAATAGTCAAACTAACGGTCAATACTGATTTTAGTCCAAATATTTATGTAATCTTCCTATATTTATAATAAAGCCTGGCAAAAAACCCCTCGCCTTCCTTCTCTATCAAACTTCTTTTTCATACCATAAGAACCATTCCTCCTTCTACAAGCCACGGTGAGAAATCCGTCGGTGGTCGTAACTGATTTTCAAATTTTGAAGGCTCACAAATAAATTCACTCTCAAGGGTATTTTTTTCAACAAAATTTATAAAAATCCCAACCAAGGTCAAAAATAGAAAGATTAAATAAATAGTTGAATTTAAATTAACATTGATCGTTAGTTTGACTAATGGAGGGGCCAATTTGTAATGGTAACAAACCAACAAGGCAGGTTTATGTAATTTTCATAGTAAGAAGTGAAGATTTGTAAATTTCCATAATAACAGGGGAGGTCAACGTAATTATCCCTAATTTTAATGAGTGATTGGCAGACTTTTTTTTTGTAAATTAAAAAGCATTTTAAATTAAAATTTAAAAATAAAATACATATACGAATATAACATAAAATCCTAAAGGTCCATTTTTGTGGTATGGAATAAGGAATATGAAGAGGCAGAGTGGTGGCCCACTTTAATCTTTATCTTGACAGTTGGTCAAGAAGCCAGCCTGGAGTTACTTCATTTCTTTTTTCTTTTTTTTTTAATGGATTATTACAATTATTGCTTCTGTACTGGACTACTGGTAATTGAAGTCAAAATTGGCTGGCATTTACAGGGATTTTAATTTTTTGGAAAAAAAAAAAAAAGAAAGAAAAGAAGGATTGTTCTAGTATAGAGGTTTACTTTTATTAATTCTGATTTGGACTGATTCTAGAAGGAAAAATGAAATTATATATTTAAATCTTTTGATAATTTTGTTTTTAAATGGTAATTGCATGATTATAAAAATATTATAATAAAATCGAACCATGTATCACTTCAATCAATATATCAACAAATAACATATAGATATTCATACGTCTTGTGTGATCCTTTCACTTCAGTCATTCACATTGTGAATGAGTGTAGCTGAGTATTCAATCATAGACTATAAGAACGATAGATTACAACTACCGATGAAATACGTAGCCTTCCTGGTCCCGAAGGATAGGTAAGCTGTTGAGGCCTCCAATTCCCACAAGTTTGGTCCTAAATGGCAGGTTTGTTGTGCATTTTCGCTAGCCCTCGCGAGAAACCCCTTTTGGAGTTGCACTTCAACTGCGGAATAGACCTTTTTGGATCCATTCCTTTTTCTCGAAGCCTAACTCCTTTATAGGGCTCAAGACCTTGTTTGAAGGACAAAAACAAGGGATTAGAGACGCTTTGCTACTTTTGCAATTGACAATAGAAACTAGTAGTAGCTAATGACTAAAGAAAGCAGGGCTAGTCCCACTTGCCTATCTGCGTTACACTAAATACTAGTATCGATACTAGACGAGATGGATATGGTTGATATTTACGAGACTAGGAAAGTAAGAAGTAGGAGTTTCACAAAATAATGTTCATTTTCCTTGTCTGGTAATGAGTATCTAGAAGTCAGCTAGCTTCCTTGAGGAGCGATATACAATAGCGGCCAAAGAGAAGGAATAAGCCTTTTTAGAAGAGATATCAACCACCAAATCCTGAAAGTATTAGATTGTTGGTTTATCACATTTAGAAAGGAAGAGCTCAAAGAGTGATATCTATCAAGGGGAAGGGACTCAAAGATGGCATTTCAAGAAAAGCGATGAAAAGGTAATAGGTTAGGAGCTGCTAGAGCTCTTGGTTTTAGGACTCTAACAACACCTGGACCATTTATCCAGGGTAGAAGAGAAAAGAGTTGAAGTAGGTCCCACCCTAGTTTGAAACCAACAATTCTCACTCCAAACCTATCTGGGTGGTGAATCAGAGGGAAGAGAATCCCTAGTGTCTAACAAGTTCGAAATCATGATACAAATGTGGATCTAGGGGCTACTCTACTCTTAGTCATTAGTTCCCTCCTCTCTCTTAATTGATCGCTCTTCATCATGCTATTACCCTTTGGAATTACCTTAAAAAGGCTCTTCCTTGGGATAGATATCGCTCTTTGAGCTATTCCCTCTCTATATGTTGATAAAGCATCAATCTTGTAAATTCAGCATCTCATTGTTGGTAAATGAAACCGCTGGTTCTTTCCAATCAATCGAATTAGTATCGAAGAAGCTCGAAGACACACCAAAGTACGAAAATCAGAATCTTTCAAAAAATAAATTCATATTCGAAGAGTGCATAACCACATGGATAAGCTCAAACTAACCCCTCAATTTGGGATCCAATTTCATATTTTTCTTGGGATGTATCAAAAAGGAATTGGAATCGCTAATCGATTCATACAGGAAAAAAAAAAGATTTTCTATTGATTCAAGCAATGTACTTATAGGAAAACGATAAAGGAAGTGGAAAAAATCGTAGATTCCACATAGTACTTTTGTTAAAGAAAAATCAATTAGATTAACTTTAACCTTTTTGGTAAAATTCTACACAATCAAACTTACGGGAGTTAGGTCATGATTGATAAAATTCTACACGATCAAACCTATTCCTATCATGTGGGTTTTTCTTGAAAAAATATTAACATCTTTATTAATATTACTATAAGCATAAAATATTATATAATCACATACATACTATATACTATTGTATTCTATATTTTTTATAGGTATGCTAAAGTATGAAAATGAAAAGTATTTATTAAAATAATTTAAATATATGAACACATTCAATAATATATAATATAAATTAATTAATCTAAGATTTCAAAATAATATTTCTTAGTGAAGATGTTGCTTAAATTTTCATTATTCACAAAACATATAAATGAGTAATTTAGAAAGTTTTAATTCAATTCTCTTTTTCATACCTTTGGTATACCAAACATAGAAATGATATACCAAAATCATTGCATTCCTATACTTTTATTCTATTTCTAAGTTTATTCTATTTACCACAAATTCATTCTTACGTACCAATCATATCCTTAAAAAATTATATAAGATTTCAACTTTAATCACTGGCCTAAGAATATTTGTATTTTTCCATGTCTAGAAGAATGTAATAGTTTTGTATTATTTAATTTTCTATTCTGAAATTAGGTTTTTTAATGTGCAGAGAATTTAGGCTGTATATGATTTCCTTTTTTAGTTTTAAGTTTTTTAGGAAAAAAAGATGTATTTTTATATTTGTATATATATATATATATATATATATATTATATATATATATATATATATATATATTAAACTATATTGATATTCTTTGAGATTAAACTAAAGTACAAATATCTCCTATCTTTTACAAAATCACAGCTACACCGTCTGAGAGGTACTATTAGTGTAATATTTTTTGGGAATGTTTGTGTAATTTTATCTTTAAATATGGGTGTCGTTGCAATTACAACTATAACCTTAAGGGGCATATTTATAATTTTGTCAAATACAAGAGATGCTAGTGTATTTAATCTTAACCTTAGGGGATGTCAATATAATTTACCCTAATAATAATTAAGTTAAATGTTTATTTTATTTCTGTTGTAAAAACTGAAAAAAGAACGTCAATATCTTGTTTCAATGCAAGAAAATTATTAAAATATTAAATAATTATTCTTCTCTAACAGTTTAAATTTTTAAATAATATAGTCGTTTAAATGTGATATTATTTAGATAAAAGAAAAAGTGTTGGATTTGAAGATTGCAGTAGTTTAACAAAAATGTTGGTATGGAATGAGATTGAGAAGCAGGATCCATATCTGAAATTGGGAATACATCCACATAATACCTCAAACTCTTCATTAACTACTCCATCATACAAATTCTGAGGCTGATATTTCAATTATCGGTGGATTTGAAAATATTAATGTATTATGTGTCGAATATTGTAATATTACATAGATTGTTTAAAATTATTGATGTAATTTTTTTAAAAAAAAATAAAAATATTCTAATTTACCTTTCGGACATCTCTCTCACACACACATATATATATGAGAAATATGATCAATTAAAAATACAATAAAATTCTTATACAAATTCAAAAAAATTATTTAGCACTACATGTCTATCCAAATATGGGCATGCATGATTGGATGTATAGACCACCTACTTACTTCCTTAATTGGTATTTTGGTCATTTTTGGATTCACTAGACCACCTACTTACAATAATCAAGTAATTTTCAAGTTAATAATGATGGCAAAAATTTGTGTAATGTTATGGTTGGTATGCATGCATGTGCATGCTTGCTTTTCTCACAATCTTCCTCTAATTAAGACAGCAAATGTTGGTTATGAGGAAATATTCTCAAACTCCTCACCACCCATTTTAAGATTGTTTCTCGTTATTGCCCCAACCCCACAAACCTAAATATTAATTAATAATTCTATTAGAGAAGAAAATAATTAATGATGGATGTGGGCAACTGAAAACAGACAAAATCAACCTATTAATTCTGGTGAGTGTGCATGCTTCAATCATATCTTAATTAGAGAGGCATCTAGAAATGTTTTGTTGAATTGTTGATAAAGATGTACAACTTTTAAGTAAGATGTTTTAGAGTTTATAACATTTTATTGCATACAAATACATATATAAATACATATTATAAAGATCAAATAATTTTTTTTAATCAAATTATACTTGTATATTTTCATACGATAATATATATAATGAGATGTATCTTCATTTTTATAAAAATAGTTTGGTTCAGAAAAAATTTGTTGGAATTGCAATAAGTCGGTAGGCTCGTTGGAATTGATCCGCTACGGAATTTAGTGAGTCAATTGGGGCCGGGTAAATATGATTTTTCATTTCTTTTTTTTTTTTTTTGTTAATTTTAGTAAAATTGATGAATTTTGACTAATGGGTGGCTATATTTAATGGACAGAAACAAACGTTAGGGCTACTAGATGTAATTTCTCGAACCACATGAAGTGTAAGTGTAATTACATGCATCAAACTTTGGGGGAGGATGGTGTAATTATCCCAAAATTGAATGAAGATGTATAAGAGTAATTTGATAAAAAAAAAATTATTTAACCAGTAATAATTCAGTAGTAAGATAATCAGAGATAACTATAAATTTTTATTCATTTTTTATTAATATCAATAAATTTTATAAATTTTAACTAATGAAAAAAATCCTTACATTGAACGAAGATAATTACAGAAAAGTTGATGTCCATCAATTTTTCAATGAACAATTTGTTCTAAAGATGATATTGATAGACAACATGCTATGATAAATATAAATATAAAATTAAGAGGATAAAATGGCTCCAACTTACTTTTAGGGGTAACTCCCTAAATTAGTGAAACTCCAAGGGGTGATGTGCTATTTATCATAAAATTATTTGTGTCAATCAATTGGGGGTTAAAGAAATGAATAAAGAAGGAGATGATCAACATCTTGACCTAATTAATTAGAGTAACTTATAAGATAAAATAAATAAATGGAGGAGTTCAAATATATAAAACATATTAATTGGGAATCATAACCTAATTCACCTGCACAAAATTGTTATTATTAGTTGTGATTAATCACGAAAAGCAACCACCTATCTAAAATTATTTATTTTTCTATTATATATATATACGTAGAATAGATGGAGTGGATCCAACATAATTATCCTAATATATATTCCATCTATTAATTAATCTATCATGTGATTTTAGGTAGTTGGATTAATAATTATAATCTAAATATATGTTGTCCATGATTTTTTTCTATTTTAAAATTGAATTAGATAAAAATAAATAGGTATCTATTTTGAATAATTAATATTTGAATTTCACCCACTAGGCTACTATTATTACTACAATAATACTGATTATTTTCTGTACTATAAATCACTATGGTTGTAGTAAATTAATATTATCTACCACGGTCAGATAAAATCGATGCGAAAACTTATGTTTTAGTCATAGTTAATCAATACTTGTTATGGCTTTACCTATGGCCAAAATATTTGCCATAGTTTTAGCCTATAGCAAAAAATTTGACTTCGCTTGCAAAACAACGACTAGTAACCATTGTGCAGCCGTGATTAGTTAGTATCTGGTATGAATTTTTAAATTTAACTGTGATAATTAATAAATAATAAAAAGTGATATTTCGTATAGCGTACATCTTAGGATTTGATACATAACTTTATAAGGGGAAATTCTAATTTAAATTAGATTTAGTCACATACTTGGGCCAACAACTATAATATACTTGTCTTGTGATTAGTGTATAGTTCAAGAAATGAGACAAATCATATTACAAATATATCATAATTGCTCTATAGTTAGTTTGATTCAACTAGACGTTGCTTGCATAAAAAAGTGACATATAATTACCACTACCATTAATATGTTAGTGTGCGCGAACATATATATATATATATCATGGCCAATTGTGTGTAGACATCTTTGTCTTGTTTTAACAAAAAAAAAATATTAATAATAAAAATGAAAAATAATATTTATATTGGTGAAGGAGGCACCGACTGACCAATAAATGAAAAGGGTGACCTAAATTACAATATCATAGTATGATTGTTGGTATGGTCAGTGTCTAGTGGTAGGTACAGACAACCTCAAAGCCCTCAATTGAATGATCATCATCTTCTGAAAATGTTGTTACCAATACAATAGAGACCACTCACATCACATGTTAGAATATTTGGCCACACATAATGTGACTCTGCATCAACCCCTTTCTCAACATCTTCATATTACCCATACTTTTCTATATATATTTGGTTTCTATCACTGAATTAATGATTACTTCATTGGCAAAAAAAAGAAAACTTGAACGACAATATATAAGGATAATTGCATAAAATCTTCTTCTGTTTTTAAAAACTCGACTAAAATCTCCCGTGTTAAAAATTTATGTAAAAAGAATCCTATGTTTTTTAAAATATTGTACACGCTATTTTTCTGTCAGTTGCATTTAACGGCGTCAATCTTTTTGGTAATTTGCTCGTTATGCCCTTGCTTTAGTAGCCATTGATCTTTCCTAGTTAAAAATGGACGATCAAAATTTTAAGCATTTGTAAAATATATTTTTGCATTTATATATATACCCAAATATACATATAGACAGTTATATATAAAATAAATATATAATATATATAATAATTAATATAATATATATAATATACATATGTATGTATATATTGGAGGTGGGCGACAGTAGTCGACGAGCTCGTCGTCGTCCCCCCGACGTCGCCGTCGCCATAGATCTGGGCGGCGAAGGGGGGGTGACGGCAGCCGACGAGCTTGTCGTCGCCACAAACCTGCGGGGCGACAGGTAACGTCGCCCGTTGCCGCCCCCAGATCTGGCGCGACGCCATGATCCGACGCCCAGTCGACCGAAGAGGGAGGCGGTGGAAGCTGAAAGGCGGAGGCGGAGGCTGGAGTGGAGGCGGATGCGGGGGGGGGGGGGTGGCTGGCTGGCTATTGGGGGTGGGGGAGACGATTCGGGTTTTTTTATTTTTTTGTAATTTCAATTTTATTTATTTCTTCTGTTTTTTATTTTATAAATTTTAATAATGAATTAGTTTAATTATGTATTTTTTGTCCCTAAATATATGATATTAAAAAATATAATATATTTACTGTAATTTAATTTGATTTTAAAAATTTATAAATAATCTTACAAATTTAATATGTTCATATGTATAAATTTTAATTTGATGTAATAAAACTGATTAATACTATTTTTTTGATATTCATCATATTCTTTTCAACAATATATGAAAATTACAAATAATTAATCAATAACAATATTGATAGGGGCAATTTTATAATTTAAAGAGGATAAATGCAAAAAATGAATAAAAATAACCCCATTCGCATTTTCAAATGGGATCTTTTTGCAGAATTTATAATTACATAGGGTCTTCTTTTACTATTTTATTAATACAGGTAATATTTAACAATTTCTCTATAACACAGGGGTAATATGCAATTTTCCCCAATATATAATTTACCCAAAATTATTATAAACTAAGGATCGTGTGGCATACTGTATGCAATATAGGGCAGGAATTTACTTCATATTTATATATATGTTTATAACGTTGATATAATATAATAAGTGTAATTTTTTTATATATGTCGTATTTGATTTTTTTTCCAAAATTAAATAAACGAATGTGAAAGTTACTATTATTTTTATAGAAACAGTAATTATATAATTTAAATTCATTAAAATTACTCACATTAAGCAATACAAATATTCACACGTTTGGTGAAATTCGAAGCCATAATCACAAATTTATTCATGGAACTTCAATTTTGATTACTAAACTAAAACATCATTGATTACCATCCGAACTATATTTGTTTTTACATTTTGCCGTTCATTTTGTTTTTTTCAATTTAACATCTCAACTTTACGAACCATTTTTTGTTGATTTTTCTGCCAGAAAATTATTACATGCTGTGCATATGTAAAAAATACCACATGACATAATCCATAAATATCAAATGTGCACTGTATGCGATATTTTTTCAACAAAAGACTTAGTTAAGAAATAGTTATAAATGAAATGTAAAATTTCGTAAAATTTGGATAATAAGTTGATAAAAAAAAAATAGATATCAATGTGTAAAAACAATCATAATTCGTACATTCTTATTTGAATACACATATGATGTGGTAATGAAAATTACTAAAATAAAATAAAATAAATAAAAGTCATGTCCACACATTAAATTGAATTGTCTTCCATTTTACCTCTTTATTTGCACCGTCATTTCTGCTCCTCCCTCACTTCCCAATTGAAAATTTTGTGGCTAAAACTAGTGGTTTATATATACATATATAATATTTATGATGTAAGAAAAAAATCACTTATTTGAAATTAAGTTTTAAACAAAATATAAATTAAATTTTCTTTAATTAGTTATAATATATTGTATGAGAAAAAAGATAAAGATAATTTCCTAATAATATAAATTGGAGAAACGTATAAAATAGATTGGTTGAACGTCATACCATATTCTTACATTGTTTTAAACTTTTCCAATATTTAGTAAATTAATTACTAACTTAATTAGTATCGGAGTTTTGATCTCTATTTTGCAAATTAGTCCTTTCTTAATTTTAATTTTTTTTAAAAAACTCTTCAATCCAACTGAATTTTTGTACACATCGACTTTATAAATAAAAGTTAGTTACTATGGACCTTAATACTTTTAATTTTTTATTTATTTTTTGTAATGAGATAGTACTTTTTATTTATTTGCTTCGTTTAGATTTGGTGTATAATTATAATTTCTTTTGATTATATTAATTAATAAACAGGTATGAATCCGCCTAACCAGACCTAAACGCAAATGATTTTATGAGTAGGGAAAAAATATTTAATTTAATTAAAAAAGGTATTATAAACGTGTGGGAAGAGAGAAGAGTGAAGAGAGTAAATGACACGCATTTTCCACGTCAGTGTGGATATGCTCAGAATATTTTCTCTATCCCTCTCTGTTGACATCTACGTCGTCGTTTAGGTGATTCCTCTGGCTGCTCTGCCATTCCGTTGAAAATTCTCTTTATCTCCCCCACATGCTAATAATTTAATTCTTTATTCACCACCAAAAAAAATAAAAATAATAATAATAGATAAGAAATTTCAGTAGGAATAATAATTGGGTGGATGCGGACCGAATTTTACCTAATTTTAAATCTACTTTATTTAACTTTCGCAAAATTCGAAACTTGCTCCGTATCATATTTAGTTAGACTTGAAATCCATTCGATTTTAGATCCGACGGCTCTGATCCATAAATTTGATTTCTATTTTTATTCATTTATGATAATTTTTTTTAAAAGAATCAAATTATTATTTATAAATACATAATAAGTTATTATTATATTAAAAATATAATTTATTTTGTAAATATATATAAATAAAAATTTACTTATTTATAATATTATTCAATGACGACTTCAAGACATGTCTTAGACAAGACTCGTAAGACGGGTTCAAAATGGGTTTCGAACAAGACTCGAGATCCAACCCTAATTCAGTCGAATTCACAAGATAAAAATATTCTCTATAATTTGGACACGAATATGCCCTATCGAATCGAGTTTGAGGCAGGCTATAATTCTATCCATCCCATTTTCTCGTTTTTAAATTTTAAAAATAAAATAAAAATATAAAATTATTAAAAGCTCGATCGAATTAAAAAAAAGAAAAAGGGTTAAACTAACTCTACAAGTAAATTAAATGACATCATCAACGTTTAAACAACAACTTTCTTGAAGTAGGACATAGTAATTGGTTGCGTCCGAGGAAAAGAGAGTTAACAACATTAATTAAAATCAAAGATTCAAGTTAAAACGTTTTCTTGTGAATTTAATAGACCACATTTTTATGAGTACAAGTAACAAGCCTTAGACCTTGTCAATAAATCAATAAGACATATCTCGATTGACGAAGTTGAGGCATCATGATTTTAAATGTTATGAGTTCGAATCTTGTTAAATACGTGGGATATGTCTGTTGTATAATATGAGTTGATTTACTGTATAGTAAAAATTATTGTCTGTTGTACTTATAATCGATTTATTTCAATTAATAAAATATTCATCGCTATTGCTAAAAGAAAAAAAAAAAAAAAACCACCTTGTCAAGAGACTGGAGATAGAAATATCAAACAACTTAGATCCAAATTCTTGGAAATTCTTGACGTGGAAACGAAACTCAGATCGTAATACATGTAGTCTTAAAATATTATTATTTTTGAGATTTTTTATTCAGACTGAAGGAAATGTATGTCTGGTGATTTAATTCATTAATGAATTTTATTTGGGGATTAGTTTGTTAAGTATTGAATGCTGAAAAAGTGATGGAATTAATTAAGTTGATGTAAATGCAGTATTAGTGTGAAAGTGATTTAATTAAGAGAGTTTGTATTAATAAAACTTTGGGATAATTACAGTTTCTTTTTCTAAAATTTGGTATAATTATACGTAAACCCCTATAATTTAAGAAATTACATCTAACACTCTTGAGGTTTGTTTCCGTCTAATAAATAAGTATTCAATTAGTCAAAATTCACTAAATTTGTTGATATTAAGAAAAAACTGAATGAAAATTGATATTCACTCTCAATTGACTTATACTGATTTGATGCAGGTCATAATTTTTTTTTTGGACTGAATTACCCATATAACGGTAAAACTATGCCTCCTCACATGCATTAAAATGTGAAGACGTATGAGGGTAATTTGATTAAAAAAAAATTATCTGATTTACAATAAATAAGTAATAAGTTTATCGAGGATAAATATTGATTTTTTTATTTGTTTGTTAAAGTCAGCAAATTCGGTGAATTTTGACTAATTAAGGACTTATTTGTTAGACGAAAGTAAATTCAGGGTGCTAGATGTAATTTTTCAAATCACACAAAATTTACATGTAATTAAATGAAATCTCAAGAGTGTAATTACCCCTGAAATATTTAGTAATTATTATTAAAAAAAATAAAAGAAAAGGATTAAGAGTGTGTTGATGGGAAAAGTAGAGAGTCGAATGTGCAACAACACTGAGGGCCAAACGCTCCCCAACCCACAATTAGCTTTTTTAACCCAAGAAAAACAAACTTCTTATTTCCTCTCTCTCTCTATGTATATGTTTGTATGTATATATGAAGTGGAAAGAGGAAAAGAAATATTCCAAGAAATGTGAAGAAATTCATTGGTTGGTCAGATAATGTTATTAGAAGCAAAAGCACATTCAACTTCTTCCTGAAACTCCTCCTCTCCTGATTTTGGTGGCCGCTGGCTTCATCTTCTCTCTCTAGATTTCTGCATTTCTGCTTGTATAAACCCTTTTCTTTTTTTTGTTTCTGTTTTCTGCGGCCGAGATCTTTGCCTACTTTCTTGCGTGGTAGTTCTTTTGTTTCTTCGAGTCTTGATCTTTTTCTGTCGATTGCACATATACTTCAATTCTTGAGCTGAAGGTATTTGGTTTGTTTCTGAGCTTAATTCGGGAGGGGTTTGCAGAAAACCGATTGTTTGACGGAAGAAAGACGATCTTGACGGGGTTTGGGCTACTGGGTCTTCGCAGATTCTAGTAGTTCTGTGAGAATTCTCAGGAAAGAGTGAATTTTGCTGGGTTTTTGCTGTGAAGAGTCTCTGGGAAGTCCAATTTTCGGTTATTGAGAGACGGTCTTGATGGCTTTGTCGGCGTGATTTGGAGGGAGTTTTAAGCTGATTTGGAGGAAAAAAGAGAAAGAAAAACAGGAAATAGGAGATAGTTTCATCACATGTCACCGGTTCCAATAGATACCGTAACTCTTGACACGGCGTCGCTTTCTGAAGGTTCGCGTCGTTTTGCTGATCTTAGAGGGGTCCAATGGCGCATAGATTTGGGGATTTTACCTTCTTCCCCCTCTGCATCCGTCGATGATCTTCGCCGGGTTACCGCCAACTCTCGGAGAAGGTAAATAATATTGACTTACTTTTTTTAGGGAGTAAATTTTTGTATTCTTTCAATAATCCTAGTTCCTATGGGATAGCTTTTGAGAGACTTTCGTAGGTCTTTGTGTATTTTCTAGTTAGCTTTTCATTAATATGGGTGTTTCAGGCCAGGATTAAAGAGACTATTTTGTGGTTTTACTCTTCTTGGTTCAAATAAGTGGTCATGGAAGTATTTGTGTGTTTCAATCTTGGATGACTTATATTATTATCAATTTAATGTCTCTGTTTGGATTATCGAATTGCCTGTTACTACTTCATCTTAGTTCAGATTCTTTTAAATTGTGTATTAAGTTTCATAAACTCTGGAGCTTAAATCAATCATGCTTTTTGTTTAATAAATCATTCTTTTGTTAATTGAATGTAGCTGCCGTATTATTGGATTGTACAAAACTGGAAGTAAGGCAGCTGGGTTTTAATCTTTGATTAATTGACATAGCTATCACACCAATCTTAACTTTTAGCCAGGTGTTGATGCGTTTTGTTTTGCTGATTTTTTGTTGAAGGTAATCTTAAATTTGATTTGTTAATTCTATACAGGTATGCTACCTAAGAAGACGGCTTCTAGTTGATCCACATGTGCCAAAAGATGGTGGTAGTTCTCCTGATCTTGTCATCGATAATCCACTTTCCCAAAACCCAGGTAGTATTTCAATGTTATTCTTATTTGACGTTATATGCATCTCCCTCTGACTCTATTGAATCTGGCTTTATTGATTCCCTCTGAAATTTCTCCTCCTTCCTTATCTTCTGGATCTTGGTTTTAGTAGGGAAAACACTTAGTAAAGGATTTCTTTGCTTCAAATTTCTAGCTTTGTGCATCATGTACACCTTTCTTTTTCCCTTGTTTTTTCATAAATCCATGGTCCAAACATAACATTAAAGTTTCGCTTCTTTTACCTTTTGGGTTGGGTTGGTATGTGACTTGCACTAACCATTCTTTTCCGGAACCCAGTTAATGATTGTTCACTTTACAAAGTCTGAGTTATTTGTTGTTGCCGTTTATCCTGCAGACAGCATGTGGGGTCGATTCTTCAGAAATGCTGAACTGGAGAGAATGGTTGATCAAGATTTGACGCGCCTATACCCTGAAAGAGGCAGCTATTTCCAGACAAGTGGATGCCAAAGCATGTTAAGACGAATTTTATTGCTTTGGTGCCTTAAAAACCCAGAGTATGGCTATAGACAAGGTAGTCAAAATTAGTTTTCTTTATATTCAATTTCTGGTGCACCTTTTTGCAACTGTTATTAGTCACACTAATTTATTGTGTTGTGATATTTCTAAACTTAGGCCTATTTTATGTTTTTACTGGGGAAGTTTTTTGACTTCTATAGGCAGAGGTGTACTGGCAGAAAATTTTATATTATTTTAAACTGGATTGATAGGATGATTTATAGCTTTAGGGGTTCTTTCTATTAATTCAAATTGTGAATATCTATAATCTCTACTGTCATTTTGCAGCATGATGTCCTTTTTTTCAGGCCTACTATATACAATTTCCCAATCATTTGCACAAACTTGAAGAATATAGTTGAAATATCTGATCCTAACTCTCTATTTATTAAAACAACTAAGTTGATTTCTTAAACCTAAAAAGTTTCTCTCTTCTGATGGTCAAAGCCCAGGAGCATGCATTAGTACTTGTTTTTTTTTTTTTTTTTAAAAAAAAAAAGAGAAAATATTGTCGGGTTTTCAGCTCTTTCAACTTATCCATTTCTTCTTATTTTTGTTTACAGGTATGCATGAACTTTTGGCTCCTCTTTTGTATGTTCTTCAAGTTGATGTGGAACTTCTCTCTGAAATCAGAAAAAAGTACGATGACCACTTTGCTGACAAATTTGATGGTTTCTCATTTCATGAAAATGACTTAACATACAAGTTTGATTTCAAGAAATTCTCGGAATCTGCAGAAGATGGTAATGGAATTGGAAACAGTTCTGGAAAAGCTAATAGTCTTAGTGAACTTGATCCGAAAATACAAACCATTGTTTTACTGAGTGATGCCTACGGAGCAGAGGGCGAGCTCGGTATTGTCTTATCAGAAAAATTTATGGAACATGATGCCTATTCTATGTTTGATTCTTTGATGAGTGGGGCTGGTGGTGCCGTTGCCATGGCAGAGTTTTTCTCTCCTTCTCCTTTCAGGAATTCATATAGCGGATCTCCCCCTGTAATTGAAGCTTCTGCTGCCCTGTACCACTTGCTTTCCATTGTTGATTCATCTCTTCACAGTCACCTTGTTGAATTAGGAGTTGAACCACAATACTTTGCACTTCGTTGGCTACGGGTATTATTTGGACGGGAATTCTGTTTGGAAGATCTTTTGGTAATCTGGGATGAAATTTTTGCACGTGAAAATACAACGTCGAACAAAGCCATTGATGGTGATGCTGAGTCCAACTTTGGAGTTCTTGAGTCACCAAGGGGGGCATTCATTTGCGCATTTGCAGTTTCCATGATACTTAATTTGAGGTCTTCATTGCTTGCCACAGAGAATGCCACCACCTGTCTCCAGAGATTGTTGAATTTTTTCCAAGTGATGTAAAACTCACAAAGCTGTTAGCAAAGGCGAAATCCTTGCATGCCTTAGCGCTAGATGCAAACAACTCAATGCCTGTACATATTCAACCAGGGTCATGCGATGCAAGAAAATCAGCAGTTACAAGGGGTCATAGCCTTTCTCTGGATTCAACTTCTCCGAGGACTCCTCTAAATATGGTATCTGATAGCTACTGGGAAGAGAAGTGGAGAGTTTTGCACAAGGAAGAAGAAAATAAGAAAGGTGCTGCAGAAGAACAAATTCCAAACCGCAGGAGTGGTTGGTCAGAGAGAGTAAGACTGCGCCTGTCTAGAACTGCATCTGATCCTTCCCCATCAAAGAAAAACGAAAGGACGAAAATTCCAAAGCCATCTGTCAGGAGAAGTTTGTTGGCGGATCTGGAACGACAGCTTGCCTCAGATGATGAAAAAGAACATAATGGGTCCGATGAAGATTTTGGCCACCAGGATCCATTAGAGGCTGATGAACAAGATGTTGCTGAAAAGAACTATGAGAATGAAACAAGTGATAAGAACTATGAGAATGAAACGAGTGGTGCTGTCAGTGAAGAAATTTTTTCCAATTTCTCAGATCCAACTGGTCCCACTCGTGGACATAGTGATAATGAGAATGAATCAGGAAGAAGTAGTGTTGCCTCGAACTCAATTGATGAAAATGATGCCGAGTCATGTGGGACTAACACGGAATGCTCATCTCTTCCTGTCTCCAGTCCCCCTGATGATCCCTCATCAAAATGTACAGAGAATGATGATTCCGTAGGAAAATTAGCAACAGGGCCAAAGGAGAGGAAACTTCTATCTGCTAAATTTCAATGGCTATGGAAGTTTGGAAGAAATGCTGGTGAGGGAACATCTGAGAGAACAACTGCTCCTCAAGATGCAAAAGCTTGCAATGGGGGAAGTCATCAGAACAATGTGGCCAGCGTTTCCTCTGCTGATGGGTGCGACCGCACATCTGGAACCAGCAAGGGAGAGACGGTGGACCAAAATCTGATGGTTAGCTTGAAGAATCTTGGTCAATCCATGCTTGAGAACATTCAGGTACTAAATGTTTAAATTCCTTGTCTCTTTCCTATGATGATTTTGGTAATGGTTCCATTACCACATGAACAGAATTCTTAGTCCTTAGTTTCAGAAAGCTGATGTTGAGCTCCACAGCTGCTCTTGACCTGTTAATTTCGGCCTTCCAGGTGATAGAGTCTGTGTTCCAGCAAGATCGGGGTCAAATGGGATCCTTGGAGAACTTCTCGAAGAATGGTCTTGTTGGCAAAGGACAGGTTACAGCCATGGCCGCTCTCAAAGAGCTTAGAAAGATCAGTAATCTCTTGTCTGAGATGTGATGTATTTATGTGTAGATTCTTTCAATTTATTTCTCTCTTGAGTAAGTGAATAAACGGTCACCCTCCGGCTTTTCCTTGTATCAGGTCAAATTTTGTTATTACCAAAAACATCATTGTAAATACAGATTTTCCATCAAATAAGATGAGACTGTTCACTATGTTAATTAGTTTTCCAATGCAGCGATGAATCATAGGGGTTGTTCCGATGATGTTCCTTTTCCTCATTCTGGGGTTGTTCGATGATTGTTATTAACCATTGCATTGTGGGGATTGTTCCAAAAAGTATGGACTTCCCACCACCTGATTTGTTCAACCAGCCAAAGAGGGCGTAAACTAATGTATTTAGCTGCATCTACAAGTTAAAATTATGACACAAAGATGGTTTTAAGTGTTACAAATAACTACTGGGCCAACAGTTCATATCAAATTATGACATTGTATGAATTCAATGCACATGGTGTCCTCTGCTTTTTTAAGAGGACTAGAATTGGTCAATAGATCACTTGAATGGAAAAGGGAATGAAAGGAGGAAACATAAACGCCGGATCATGTATACAATCTGTTTTCACAGAACTGATTCATTGTAATCATAATCGTAACAAGGCTAAGACAGAAATATGGAAAGTTGAATTTTTCGGCCCACAGCTTGGTTAAGAAAGAAAGTAGGTAGGATACTCCTTATCCCCTCTTGCTTCAATGGCTATATGCTAATTCTGTTTTACAGTCTAATCTATGGTATGAAAGCCTGGAAGAAGTCAAGTAATGAAACCAAAGCCGGTCACTTGGATTTCTTTTACAATTCCCCACCAGCTTTTGCCAACTTAGCCTTGCCCAGCTTCAACAGCATGCTCATTCTCAATACCCATATTCTCAACATTCACTTGCTGGTTCTCATCCTCTCCAACAGTTTATTTCGCTACTATGATTCCATTGTGAAAATTAGACCTGTAAGTGGCATATACATGCATAGACAGATATGTCTTTATCTCCGGACAGCTGTTATACATCCCGTGTAAGTTGAAACTGCTGTTCAAAAATTGCCGATGTTTCAATGCATTGTAAGCCCGCATCCCCTGTGTAAGTTCTAAGATGAATTCATTAACTGAGAATAATTTTGCGTCCAACAAGAAAAAGAAAATAGCTCAAGAAACAAATATCAAATCCAATAGAAGAAGCACAAGTTCTTTATTCTCAGTCTTTCTTTGTTGCAAGGCCAGGGATTTTGTGTTTGTGCATTTTAATTCCAGAACAATTTCCTTTCAGTTCCTGGACTGGTGTCAAAGTTTAAGTGACTTACATAGTATATGGTATGTAAATGCTGCAACAGGTTGCATAAATCGAAGAACCAGAACTGCATACAGGCCAAGCCGATCATTCATCCGTCCCTTGACCCTCGCCGGAGGGGATAACTCAGGAACAAGTGTAGGGTACAAGATCAGGAACACCGAGATATTGACTTTTGGCCATCTTAAGCCACCAAATGAAGGTACCTGTAACAGAGTCATAGGAGACTAGACCAGAATATGAGATGACAAGGAAAAATCTTCCACTTTTAAGTATCATGGATTGGTTGGTCTGAAGACGTTTGGAGTTTCATAACATGCATGCACCAAAAGTAACAGGTTCGGCTGAACCCCTTTCCAAAGGTTTATTCACAGATCTCCAGGCAACCTCTCATTTTTGAATGTCAACACACCAAATGATCTTTGCATAGACTAATAATCAGCATTTGCCATACACATCCAGAAGCCCAGTTCCAGTCACTATATCAGCATCAAACCCCTTCTCAAGCAAAAGCCATCAACAGTCTTCATTTGCCGTGCCTGCTTCAGTATTGGTGACCAAAGCAGTAGTGTCCGTTGCTTGCTTAAGCTCACGTAGCTCACTCAACAAGAAAGATCCCATTAATCATTATTGCTTCTTTGAGGATTATTTCAATTTTCACGCAGCTGAAGGAGGTAAGAACTACTACTGCAATCTTACAAAAAGTATCACCACACCATTTGTAGGATTGAATTTTCTGTCGTCTCCTACTTTGTTCAACATACACACACCATGTATATAAAGATGTCATCATGAATTTTGTTTAGAAAAAAAGTTGATACACTGATGAATGAAGTAGAAGATATACTATTTGCAACACAAAATTCAATCCCCAACTTTAGTCTCCAACACACACATATTGACACAACCCATAGGGCCATAGCACAATATAAATTAACTCAATTCCCAAAGATCTTTGGATATAAGCTCATGTAGCATTCTTGATAATTATTATTTTTATCTATTTATAAAAAATCACATCTATTTAACTTTAAAAAAATAGATAAAACTCAAAATTTTATTTAGTGAACTCCTGTTTTATTTTGCGCACGTGTAAAATGTGCTAAGATCACTAATGTTCAAAAACGCGACACCACCAACTCTACAATGAATCAAAGATGGTGTTCTAATTAAGTTTATGAGAGAAAAGTATATTAAAGAAAAGGTAAAAATAACAAATAGAAATCAATAATCAATAAGATAATAAAGCGTGGTTATGTTGAGACTAAAATTGGTTAATTGAAGTAGGAGCAAATTCAAAGATAATCCTAATTCAAAGAACGGCAACTTATGTTGATAATAATCCCAATTGACATGTCGGCATATGTTTATATTACTCAAGGAATGAAAAGCATCGGCAGACTTCAAGCAAACAAGATATCGTGATATATTTGCATTGTTATGGGATTCTGAATGGACTCGTTTGAATTCTGTCTGAACGTCTCCAGCTTTGTCCTGGGCGATCAAGCAGAATACACTAAATCGTGCGAAGAGTCAATCTTCAGTAAGAAAAAAAGGCGTATAAATTACTACCTCAGCTTATTGATTATTTGAGAGTGAAAGAAACTACAACTATGATTAAAACAACATAATCTCAGAATATACATTCTCTGGTCAGGCAGAATAAGATGCCGAGCAAACATGTTTAAGTGAACCACATGAAATGAACTTCACATCAAGTTCCACCAACGATCCATATGATACATTTATCGGCTTGCTCAGTGGCTCGTTTTGCCCCCCATGTTGAGTTACTCCTTTTACCTTCGCCATGCTTTGGATATCTACAAGGGTCGTGACTCTGCAAATGGGGACAAAATGGGAGGAAATGAATAGCACTTTCAGTCAGATAATACAGCTGCTTTATCCACTTCAGATATCTTGAGGCATTATATTTCCAAGAGTTGACACTATTTTTGCAGCACAAATAATTCAAGAGCCATACAGTTGGTTTTAGATCTATTATTTGCATTGATGCAAAACTCTCAAATGCAACGTGATATTGCTAAGATATAAGATTATGCAAACACAAAAACTCACTGACTCACCAATTTTATAACTGAGGTTGAGGTTCAACCTTCCTCATCTTCGGAGTTAGATGTATCATCTGCAGTGTCTTCATTATCTTGAATTTTCACCTCCATTTCTACCACTGGAATTGGATGTATGGGTGAAGTACCTACATTGCAAAAGGGTACACATTAGAGTTATATATATAGCTAATGACCTCTCTGTATACTTTCATCACAAGCAGTTGTTTTCTAAACATTTCCAGACAACACATTTAGGAGAGTGCTCCAGCATAACCAAACTGCTTTAAAATACATGGTCCAATAACAAATATATATATATATATATATATATATATATATATATTATATATATATATATAAGGGGGGGGGGGGGGGGGCATAGAAAGTGAGAGTTTCATCAGAGAAAATCTAATCAAAAGGCGCCCTTTCATATATCCACAAGCAAGAACCATTGCTATAGATTCACAGGAATGCCAAAAGACGAATGTACTCCACCCCTACTTAGACTAATATCTTTCCAATAATAGTGCATGAATAATTGCAGAAGTGTGAGAATTCGATCTAATGTATTACCAAGACTCAATATTTGCTTATACAGGTTATCCTTGAAGAAGTTCATGATCAAGTAGAAAAATCCAGTAAGCAGCCGAAGCCAATTTACAGAAACTTTTAGGGAAAAGGTCAATGAAGATCATCCAAAAGATCAAAGCTCAGTGACACAGACCACCCAGTAGCATACTGAATAAGCAGACAGAAGAAGTTTTCAACCGGATGGAACAAACTTTTTCCTGTTTCAGAAGTTCCCTCCTCCAGCTCTAATTCACTAAGACTTTCCAGCCTCACGAATTTTCCTTCAACCAAGAGCCTCTTTCTGTACACCGTCCCCTTTATTGCTACAGTCTTCAATCATCATGATTATGCAACGGCATTCTCTAGCCATTCACCCCACTAGGGTTAAAGCTACCCCCAATGCTCTGCACTACCTTGGTACATGTGATACTTCCAATTGTTCAGGGAATAATTAATTGGATGATGGATTAGAAGTCTCTGAGGGTTTCCTATTTACCATTGCAAAGTCTTGTAGAATTGATTCCTGACCTGAAAAATCTTTACCAGCACCCAATTGTCCCTATCCTGGGACTCAATCCTCAACAAGTTGAAAAGTTCATCCAATATAACCATCACTACAATCTTAAAGAATTTCACATAAAATCAACACATTTCAAAAATTCCATGCTCCCAAATTGAGTATTGACCAAGAGTATTCGCAAGCCATTGAATGTTCAAACACAATTGATCATGTGCAATCCAACGGCTGACAAAGTCCACTTGGATAAAATTCATAGGTAGCAGCAGAAGAACCCAATAATCGAAAACATCAATACCCAAAAACCCAAACCCCCCACCCCCACCACAAAAAAAAGGGGTAGCGAAAAAAGATCCAGAAACAGAAAAATTCCAAACAAACAAAAGCAAATTAACGAAGAGAGACTTTTTTTCCCCCCAGGAACTACTTCAATCAAAATAACTATACATCCTGTCCACTTAACCTCTCCAATTCCTAGCTGATTGAGGTTCAATTGCATCATGTTGTCCCTTGAACTCTTCGAATATGCTTCAATTGTTAGGTCCTTCAACCAATTGAATTAATTTAAAGATTTTTTAGAGGGCAAAGTAATACAATTGAGACTTCAAAGGTACAACTTTTGAGCGGCGAAGAGTTCTGGGGTAAATGGAAACTTATTAAAGCAATTATTCAATGTCTAGTTCAGAAAATGATTATAACTTCAATCTCACAGATCCCCAACCCAACCCAACCCACCAAAAAAAAAAAAAGGATACAGAGCAAAAACCTACAGCAATCAAGTGAATCGCGTGTAACTTGATTACCTTCAATGAAAACAGCGGAGGAAGGCCAGCCTTTTGCAGACGTAAGGGACATCTGTTCATCCTCCGACAAGAAGTCGTTCTGTATACGCCGATTCCTCGTCGTACCAGAAGCAGTTAACTTTCCGATTACCTCAATCATGCTGCCTGCTGGGTGGTTGCGCATTGATGTAGCGCGTGGTGGGACCCAGTAGGAGTATCCCGGAAGGAAGGGGAGCCAATCGGGCGCTGCGCGGCGCACGATGATGCTATGGATGGCCTCCTCAAGCTTCTTGATGCCGACAGTGATGACCTCAGCGGAGGCCTCCGTCGAATCGGGCTGCGATGAAGACGCAGCGTCGAGGTCCACCTCGATGAGCTGGGCTTGGTGGGTTTTGTTGGAACGGTGGCGGTGGTGGCTGATTAGGGCGGTTGGCGGGCGGAGAGAAGCGCGGGGTAGGGATTGGGATAAAAATCGGGACATGGCCATCAGATTATGAAAGTGAAGAGAGAGAAACGGAGAGCGGTTTAGAGAGAGAGAGAGAGAGATTAGGTGACTGTGAAGTCTGTCTCTGTGTGCGTATGTATGTGTGTGCGCGCGATGTGAATGGAATGTGGATAAAGGGTTGGTTTCGGGTAATTGGATATCGGGTCAGGATTCAAATCTGGACCGACCTCCCAGACTTGGAGGTTAGATTGTCTATGAACTATGGACGATCAATAAAAATATGTAAATCAGTATACTTTATCAATAAAAAAAATAATTTAATTAATTTACACACTCGTCCATATCCTTTAAATGACCCTAACATCTTTAACTTTGAGTGATTGACCGTTATGCCCTTATATCTCATAATCGCTTGATCAGTATTAGATGAATAAAGACTATTGAATATGATATTTACAATAGTCTATATTTTAAGAATTCAAATATATATATAATTATAATTATAATTCAAAAGAGTATTTTTCTCAACTCATCATAAAAATAAATAAAAATTAAACAAAGTCTAACACAATGAACTTATATTTAGACGAATATAAAAATTATAAAATATTTGTATTTTTTAAACAACGAAAAGAATAAATCTCCTGCAAACTTTCACCGAACAATGGCCCGTGCGGACGTGAAGTTTGCAGGAGATTTATTATAATTCCGATGATTCCTTTCACAAACAAAGTCTTCAAAGGAAACCAACCAATTTCTTATTTTCTTCCTTAAACCACAATTTCTTCAACCTTTTACAAATTTTCGGGCATCAAGCGAACTTACAGCGTCAACCGTCCCTACTCACTTCGTCTCTTACGTACAAGGTTTTTTTGAACAGGTTAATTTTTTTTATTAACAACTTAAAAATAATTAATAAATCGTTATTACATTTTTCAGGTAATAATAGAACAGTCATCAATCACGTTTTTACTTAAAAATTAAAATTAAAATCGCATAAATAAATTTAAAATTATAAATTTATTTCATTTCGTATCGATTATTGTTTTGATGTACTAATATTAATTTATTTATAAAATATATTTTAGGTGAGGACCAATGACTCAGACATATTACCCCTCCACCAGAAATTGCAATATCTAAGTGATGACGTGGGGACATCAGTCAACCTTAGATCATCATCACTGACCTAATCCTATTACCCACAAAATTAGGTCATGTTTGATTTTGTTTTCATTTTTAATTTATCATTTTCACTAAGAAAAGTATGAATCTTTAATTTTGTATAATTTTTATGTGAAAATAAGATTATGCTTGAATTAGTTGATGAGAATATAGTTTATGTTGTTAGTAATGTCGAATCAATATTATTTTTATTCATTGATTTATTTATATTGTTAGTGGTGTTAAATCGAATATATTTTTATTCAAATGAATTTTGACGCTTTAAATATTTTTTCAAGTCCAATGACCAAATTCGTCCGAATCCAAGCTAATGAGTTAAGCCCGTATCTGATCAATCTAACATACTCGTACCCTGCTATCTCAAGTACATTTTACAGACAATAAGAATGACAGGTCAACCAGCCTGAATTCTACCACCTCACTAAAGGTGCAGCACCCAAAAATTGCACCAGTACGAGCAGGCAACAAGCCGAAATGTCCTCCACGTCTTCTATATTTTGATTTATATTTATAAGTAATGTCATATCAAATATATTATAAAAAAGATTTAGTAAATTTATAAATTAACAAACGAAAATATTTATATACATAGAGCGAGTTTGGTCCAACCCAAAACTAGCACTACTTAATTTTAATTGGCCTCAGAATCCATCCTACCCCACTTCAAACACATTGTAAAATCCAACGGTCCACCTTACACCTATAGGGTTCGGACCTACCCGTCTCATTTGCCATCTCTAGTCATAAGTTGTGGGAAAGATGTTTGTGATCAGTACTAAAATTAGTTGCAAGAAATAGGTCAAATAACAGTATTAGATCAGAGATTTCTTACATGAAACTTTTATGCCATAGACTTACAAACCTTCCCACTATGCCTCCCAAGTCCCAACAAACCTAAAACAGCAGTAGACTTTTCTCTTTACGATCTCAGCCTACAACACAGATCAAGAATTACTCCCACCATAAATAAACTCCAGCTCCACTCAAAGAATACATGTAATGAATGAATAACGACTCAAGCTCCACGTCTAAATCAACGTGTTGTTCCCATGTGTTGGCATCCCACTTAGCGGATAGCCAAACGGATCGCCAAATGGATTGGCGGACCCAAACGGTGGCATCGGTTGGGCGGAGTATTGAGCCGTGTATGGATTGTGGGGAACCATCATCAGTGTCTGCTGCTGTTGTTGTTGTTGTTGCTGTTGCTGCATCATGATCTGCTCTTGCTGAGACATCAGTGCCATTTGAACGTTTGTTGGAGGGGCAATGTTGTTTGACATGGCAAAGGGGTCATGTTGCTGAGTGAATGGGTTCTGTAGGGCCAGTTCGTACCCGTAGCTCGTGTTGTAGCCTGCACTGTGCAGCTGCAGGGTTCTCCTTGTAGCGTCATCCTCGTACAAGCTATCGAGCAACAGGTTGTCAAACCCCCCGGCCTAATAGATTCACCAAGATCAATGAAGATAGTTACTTATGCAAGTACTACATTAATGGTTAAATCAAAGTATGACAGACCATTTTGGTTTCTGTACGTTGAGGTTTGTTGATATTACTTGGTGCCGTTACAAGCGCCAACTCCCAACCAGACGTCTTTCCGATTTCAGCTAACGCGTTATGAGAAGACGGTGGTTCAGTGCCTAGCATTGCACAAATTCGACTCAAATGAGAAGGATGATTAGTTCGTTAACTGAACAAACAGAACGTTTGATATCTTAACCTCTCATCATATGTATTCATTTTTCAATGGTAGTTCTACTCACCAGGTTCCACAATTGCGAGGGCTAATGCATTGTTTTGTTCTATTCTCATGGCTTCTGGATTTAGTTCTATCAGACCCTGCTCCAGTTTTTCACAAAGAAACGTGAATTATGGGGCGTAGAGCATTAAAGTATAGAAGAGGAGAACTTACGAGCAGATCGGTTGGCTCTTCAGGTATTGGAAGTGGAACTTCTTCTTTAACCTGAGGCTCCGGCTCCGGTTCTAACTCTTCTTTGATTTCAACTTCTTCAACTTGTGTTTTGGGTTCTTGTGGAGGTGGTTCTTCGGGTTCTTCAGGTTCTGGTTCTGCAGCTCTATATTCCTATTATGGTCGTTTACATTCCGTCCAAAATAAGTGATGAAAGTATCCATAAAAATAGCACGAATAATCAAGTAGTCATGGAGGTCATGTTTAGTTCGGACAACATGCTAATCAAAGGCACATCATAGATTCGAATGTCATGTTGATGTTATTGACAGTCGATGATCACGAGGTCTTTAGAATACATCAATGATCTATGTAGGGAAAAAACAACATAGAATTAGTAGGGTGAATTTCTCACCAGTCTCTTGTTTGAGAGAGAACCTGTCTGAGGAGCTTCCCTTACATATTCCTCCATAGTTGCTAGAAACGAGGAGGAGGCTGCGGATTCAGGGTAAAAACATTATGGAAAACAGCCATTATAGAGGTAGAACAAGAACTAATGACTCTGAAATATGAAAACCTGTCTGAGTGTAGGAAACTGAAATGTCCGAGCAAGTTCCAAATTTCTGCAGAAGCCATAAAAATCAGCTAGATGCTCTGCCTAGACAAACCAGGGATAAAGATCAGTTATAATGTCCACCGATTCGTGCCGAGTAACTATGATCCTAACACGAAGTGAAGACATTGACCTGTTTTCCAGCCTTCTTGTAGATGTTAAGAGCCCTGACAGCGTCGTGTTTGGGCATTTCAAAGAACTGCCAAATGACAGAGTAAGAAGTTATCCCTTGATGAGTAGATTTTTGTTACAGGATCGTGCACGAAAGTAGGATAAACTGTCGTACCATGTCGACAAGATTAATGATCCCATCATTGATAGAACAGTATATTTTGAAGCTCTCCTTCAAAACCTACATGACCATGAATTGCATTTGTGTCGACCTCAGAAGAAAAAATCAAACAGATTCACTAATTTTCGGTTTCTTTGTGTGCGTGCGTACCAGGGCTAATGCATATTGAATGAGATAGTTGTGGCAGGCTGCTCCTTCAGGCTGTAGAAGGTACGACTCGTTAGCACACCTATTCAAGAAACAAAAATTCAACGAACGTTGCAACATTAGCTCCGTTACCTGGCAACAGACGAGTCGGTATAGAAGCTGCTGCAACGCGGGTAGCTGATCCAACAGTTGATCACCATCCAACAGTCGTGTCTTACTGTACGCCTGATACAATGAAAACCACCCCAGTTTGCAAAGAATGTAGTATGAATCGATATTTGGACGACAAAAAGGAAAAGGGAAAACCATACCTTAGATACTCCACGAGTTGGTTTTGGCACTCTCTCCGCCTCAATATCATAGTTCAACGTCCTAAAACATTCTAGTCTTTCCTCCAGAAACAACGCGTATGTCCGTATCCAAGCAGAGCAATCCCAAGCTGCAAGAATCGAAGTATTTTTCCAGAATGTTTCTTGTTTTTTGTACAAAAGAAAGGATTAAGACAAAGTCATCAATGTACCGAGAGGGCTTGAGTCATCCTTGAAATTGGATATCTGAAATAACTTTCCTCTATGGGAGTAATGTAGTAATTCTTCTCTGAATGTGGGATCCCCCTCTTAGTGTCCGATGAACAACTATCAGAGCCTTTATCGCAACCTGAAACATCATGCTCGGTCATTACCACAAACGAGCATTCATCATCGATACAAATGTAGCGTACAAACAAGAAAACAACGCTCGTGAAATCTAAGTTTTACATGCATTAGTTTCTTAATTCATACAACCAGAGAATTGAATGAAAAACACAAGAAATGCAAAGAGTAGGTAGAGTTTACGATCCAGCTGCGCGTCTTTGCTAATCTTCGCGAAAGTGCATGAATGCAGTAGGCAACATCGGCCCTGGGACGGTTTACAGATACTGCTGCAATTATCTCTGTCAGAAAACAAAAACAAAATCATCAGAGTTCTGAAAAAAGAAACAACGACAACATAGAACGAAATCCCATCATAATGCACTAGATGTAAGAGCCAAACAAGAAAACCTTAAATCAATACAAATCCACTCACTTCTAACATGTCGATCCTTCGGGGACATTCGTCATGGTTGGTTGCCTTGACAATGGCAATGTCCAAATCCTTGCAACATACATAAAACACATGATGTAAAAGGAAAAGAACACAATGCATCAGAATCCCAACATGATGAATGCAAATTCTTGGACAACAATACCTTAAATTCACTGTTGAGATTGGCTAAGCCGACCTTGGTGGAGTCCTTTAGAGCCCCATAGGCTTTTCTAAAGCTGTCCATTGATGGAAACACAGCCCTCAAACATAACATTCAAACCAAACGAAATCTGTAATGATCAAGACAAGTTCTGAAGAGATCCAAGAGGGTTTTCCTCCCTTGTTCTCCTGACCCTCTGCTTTTCCAATATAACCAAAAAAAGAAAAAAAAAGAAAGTCAATTGGTTCTTTGTTTCTCTCCTCCCTCTTTCTCTCTCTCTCTCTCTCTCTCTCTATTCTCCTCCTTTTCTTTTTGTACATTCTTGTCCCTTCATACGAGCCACGACATGGGACAGTTGTAGGTTTGGTCGTTTGGTAGTTGGTGGAGTTTGGCTTTGCAATCATTGGAAAGTTCCATTCCTTCCAACGTTGGTGTTTGGAAAGTTGGTTTTATGTTCTTGCACCATGGATATGACAAACAATTTTCTTCACTCAGATTGGTAAGCACGAATCATAATAATTATGGGTTCTAATTCCTTAATTAACGGGCTTTGACCATTGCTGATCTACAAATGATCTATTATGATCCTCATCCCCTATGATAATGATTTCATACGTTCTGATTTACCGTCGTGATCCAAGTTAAAATCATATAAACTTATATATTTATATTATTATGTATTAAAGGAGACCATACTTTGATATATCTCTCCTTTTTTTTCTTCAGATTTTTAATTTTTTTAAAAAAATTATTTATTCTTTATTATAATCATTTCTATATTATTATTTGTTCTATAGATAAAATTGCATTTTTTATCCCAAATTATACGGTGATTTGCAATATTAATCTCATACTTCCTAAAATAGTTAATATTAGTCTCAATTGCAAAGTTAGTCCAATCGTATTTGCAATATTTGGGATTAACTCTGCAACATTTTCCTAAAAGTTGGAACTATATATATATATAATGTTGGCTATTTTCAGAAAATACGGGGATTAATATTGCAAACCATCCTATATCTGGGACCAACATTGCACTTTCTCTTTTCTAAAATAATTTTTTTTAGTAAATAATATTTAATTATATATTTTTTAAAATTTTTATACACATGCATCGAATATAACACATACAAATAGCATAAAGAAAAGATGAAGGGCATATCAAAGTTCCATCATAATAAAGATGAAATAGACAAAATTTAAGTAATTTAATCAATATTTTATGTGAGAGACTAGTAATTCAATCAATATTCACTAAATTAGGTCAAAGTTCTTTTTTCTTTTCTTTTTTTTTTTTTCGTCCGAACCAATCCAATGTCATATAAATAATTCAATTTGAACCAGATTCTGAATCGATACTGATCAATAAATGATATATAATACGTATTTATTATACAACCGTCTAAGATTATACTTTACACTAAATCTGATACGATTTTTATAATTTTCTGATAATTTTAACGAACGCTTTTTATCTTTCATTAACTTAAATATCAAATAATTTTAATTGAACTAACATTTATTGAATGGAGTTTTTAGAAACCATCTCAAACCTCATCTAAATAAAACCTCTACTTAAAATGTTATGGATTTAGGCTTTTCTTTACTTAGTGTAGTCTTTATAGTTTCTAATAAATTATGTCTAATCAATTTTTATAATATTTTAAGTTTTCATTACATGAAAAATAAATATAAAATATATAGGAAGCGTCATATTACAATGAAAAAAAAATGAATATATAAGAAGTTTATCACAATTGTAATATTTTATAATACATGATTAATTATTCGTAATTATTTCTTTTTTCTTTTTCTCGCTATTGCATTTTATTAATTATTTTAATTGTAATTATATACGTATTATGTGCTATGGGCGGGAAATAATAATCCATATATTTTTTGAATTCACTATGCTATAAAAAAATAATTAATTGTGCTTATTTATCCTCAATTTTTAATTATTCCATGTTTCATATCGTTAAAAATGCTGTGACATTAACACCAAATAAAAGTAATTTAAATTGAAATTATCAACTCAAAATTTATTCTAATTTTGAAATATAAATAAAACAAGTAGGATAGTTAAACCCTCTGAGAGAGGATTGTGTCTGCAGTTCGTGTCTCGATCAAATTTTTTAGGACTGATCTAATTATGTGAATTGATACACACATAGATCAGGACTTACATTTAATCTCATTTGACGAATTTATTATAATTTGAATCGATATTGAAAGTTCAATAACTGACAGTGTTTTTTTATCTTAACCACTTAGCCGCAATGATTCCTAATATTTATAAAACCAATTACCCAAATTGCACAATTCAAAAGACAATGAAATGATTGAACCAATCTGCCTATATGAATTTGTTCAAATTTACTAATAAATTCAATCTAAGTTCTGCTCCAATGGGAAGAAAATCAATTTCAAGAAATAATAATATTATTATTATTATTGCAGAAAAATAAACAGCAATTAAACATATTGTAATTTAACACACTTTGCCAATAAGCCAGCGTGACATAGGCACATTGGGAATACACACACACACACTGGAAGACGGTTGGCTGGCCGTCAGTGAGAAGAGCCACCGCCCGGCGAGTTGCTCCGCCGCCGAAAAACTCCGGGAAGTACAAACTTCAAATTTCAAAATCACTTTTTACAGTTGTTATCAAGCAACTAATCAATTGTATTCAACGGTTCCCTTCACATCTGTTTTTGTATGTATACGTTCATGTACATGGTATCGGTCATAACATGAAGCTCCGCCAGCTCTGTAGATCTTCCATTCTCTCGTTTTTCTGAGGTGACCCATCTTGTTTTTCTACATGCCCTTTTGATTGAACATGGGTATTCATTATCTTTAGCATTTTTCTTGGGAAATCCTTGCTTGATGTCAATCTGGGATGTTCTTGGATTGCCCATTTGGGCTTTGTGATTTGTCTCTATATTGGTGGATCAATGGCGATTTTTGTGTGTGTAATTTAAATTTTGTGTGATTAATCGAATGTTGGTGGTTTACTGCTTGCTTTGTAGTAGTTTATCTCTTGAGGTGATCATGATTCTTGAATTGGGGTTTCATTGTTTGGTTTAGTTGCAGGTATTAATTGAACTTTGTGTGTCATTTGTATATGTTTGTTGTAAATAGAAGTTCATAATCTTGATTTTCATGGTAAAGTTTGCTCTTTTCTATAAATCGTGTCACACCTTTTGGCCCCTTGATCTTTTCAGATTGATGCTTATTTGAATCATATACTCGACATGCCCGGAGCAGCCAAGAAAGAAGCTCGCAAGAAATTGCATAGAGAAGATGATGAAAGAACTCTGGAAAGCATGAAACGGGAATTAAAACTGCCGAAGAAGAGTCACTCATCATTGTCTAAGAGAAAAGTTACTAACTGCTTGCATGAAGGCAATGGGAATTTGAGACTGAAAAAGAAGATTGTCAAGAAAGCCATTGCGCATAAAACCAAAACCTCCAAGAAGCAGCCATCTTTGAGTGGTCTAAAAGATAAATTTACAGCAATTAGTGCAAAGGAGAGTGAAAAGACAGATGATAGAGATGTAAACCCTCGACAGTTAAAGAGAAGGAGAAAGAGAAAGAAGAGGAAAAACAATGTCGAGCTTGATGAAGCATCTCGGTTACAAAGGAGGACGAGATACCTATTAATAAAAATGAAGCTGGAGCAGAATCTAATTGATGCTTATTCTGCAGAAGGTTGGAAAGGTCAGAGGTATAGAATCTTGTCTTGTTTTTAGAGGAAAAGTGCCTACTTGCTTTTGTTTCGTTCGTCTGCCATTGTGTTCTACCTGGACTTAAACAATTATACCAAGTTGTGAAAGAAGCCTCTAAGCACGGGAACACAATCAGTACTACTAAATAAGTTAGAAAAACCAGTTTATTTATGCAAAAGAAGGAATATGGTTGTGAATATGAAACTGAAGCATCTGAAACATACTTCATTCCTGCTACCAATTTTAATTTTAGTTCAGACCAGTCATGGATTCAGAGTTTCTTTTTCCTGTGGATTTATACAGATTTTATCCACAGTGTACAGCTACTTCAAGATTCTTAATATTGAATGAGAAACAAAAGCAATTATCTTAAAGAAAAGAGTCGGGTTCAAATGAATTGTTCTGAGGAAAATCATCATGAACTGGGTAGTATTATTGTTCTAATGTTTTAATAGTCTTGCATGCATTTCACATAAATCTGACTTTTGTCCTTCAGCCGAGAAAAGATTAAACCGGAAAAGGAACTGCAAAGAGCCAAAAAGCAGATCCTGAAGTGCAAACTGGGGATACGTGAAGCCATTCGCCAATTGGATTTGCTTAGTTCTGAAGGACGAATCAACGATTCAGCCATTGCTCCTGATGGAGCTGTACATCATGAACATGTAAGCCTTTGTATTTCTTTTTGCTCTTTTTGCAAGTTACAGGAGATTTACGAAGGATATTCTTTTGGCAACTACCCTGTTAACTACCCCATCAGAGATCTATAAGCATGTTATTGTGAGTGTTTATAGTCTGTGAAACTAAATGACAGTTTGGAGAGGAGAACACTTTATGTACGATTTTTTTTTTTGTTTGTTAGCTCTGTTTTTCTTTCTATAAGTGGGTGAGACTATTATGATTGTGTTTTTCTTTTTCTGACCAGGGTAGGAAATTCATTTTTTTCTTATTGTATGTTCAGATAGTCTGTGCCAAATGTAAGTTGCAAGAAACTCTCCCAGATAATGATATCATACTTTGTGATGGGACATGCAACTGTGCTTTTCACCAAAAGTGTCTTGATCCTCCATTGTCAACAGAAAATAGTGAGCTTTCTTACACTTTATTTCTTCTTGTATATCATATCAGTGAGTTTGGGGTTCTTCCCTTTGTGGTGTGTAGCATCCACCAAATAATCTGTTATTCCTTGTGAACTACATGTAATGAAGTTAATGAATCTCCCAGTTCCTCCAGGAGATGAAGGATGGTTTTGCAAATTTTGTAAGAAGAAAATGGAAATATTGGAAGCGACGAATGCTCACATTGGGACCCATTTTCCCATGGACAGTAATTGGCAGGTAGTTTAATCTGAATTCTGAAGTCTGCTGATATTTGTTAACAAACTTCCTGACCATTATGCGATACGGTGGCATCTATTAACAGGATGTTTTCAAGGAAGAAGCTGTCTTACCTGATGATGGAAATTCCACCTTGTGCCCGGAAGAAGAATGGCCTTCCGATGATTCTGAAGACGATGACTATGATCCAGACAGAATTGAACAAAGTCGCGGTGAGAGTGTATCTGGGTCAGAGTCTGAAGCTTCTGATTATAGTTCCAGCTTACTATTGTCACTTGAGGATGAACCACTTCTTGCATCTGGAAGAGAAAGCCATAGATCTTATGATAATTCTCTCGAGTTAATTGGAGTGGATTCTGATGAAATCAACAATGGTGAAGTTGTATGCCGTCCCAGACAGCGAGCAGCTGTCGACTATATTAAGTTATATGACGTGAGTAAGCAAGATTCATTTGATACTACTATATCTTCCAGAGAGAAATAGTGAACTGTGCTTATTCATCTGATTATCAGAAAGATAGTTCCAAAGTTTTCCCGTCGGGAATTATGTTGGAGAAATAATTAAAGTCTCTAAATTTTCTGAAGTGGAGGGAGTTTATTTCCTGAATTATTAATGAAGAAAGTTAGAGGCAGTGTCTTTTATTTGGTTCATTGGGAGAAGATACTATTTTGTTTCAGTTGAACTCTATAAGTATTAATGGAAATACTACGAGTACTTGCATGAGTGAAAGCTATTGAACTGCTAAATATCCATTTACCTAACCCCATCAAATGTAGGAAATGTGGAAAAAGTATTTTCAGATGTATGATTATGTTCTGTTGTCACTAGGAAATGTTTGGAAAGAATGCTGCTGAAAGTGAACAAATTAGCGACGACGAGGACTGGGGTCCCACAAAAAGGAAGCGGAAAGGAAAGGAGAATGATGCTGCGAGCACTCTTATGACTCTAGGTGAAACTGATAAAATAAATTCAGAGGAAACGCCATCAGAGTTGAAGGAGAAACAATTGATCAAGAAGATTAAAAGACCAATTTTCAGACTACCACATAATGCTGTTGAGGTAACATGCATGACTTTTGTTGTCTGATCACTATTCTCACTATGTGCTCATCCTTTGTTTCTTATATTCTGCTCCAGAAGCTTCGCCTTGTTTTTGCCGAGAATGAACTTCCAGCAAGAGCTTTAAGAGTGAGCCTTTCGAAGCAGCTAGGCCTAGAATTCGAGAAGGTAATATATTGTTAAATTTGTAAAGAAAGAGATAAGATAAAGTGAAACATGAGATGATTTAATTTTGACAAGGATGTTAAAGTAGAAAAATTACTGACATATATCATTCAAGTTAGCCAGTTTCTGAGTTTTTTCACTGCATTTCTGCTGCTATACTGTGACCTCATTCTCTTGCTTTTTCAGTTATGTGACATCTGAAATATAATTATTAAATGCTGGTTTTTCGGAAAAAAATTGTGCTGCTGCAAACATGGAATTGGATTCACTTTAGTACCTGTGATACTTTATTACCTGTAGTAAGACAACCAGAGGTGCAAACATTGAATCAGAGGCAGCATTGAATTATTACCTGTGGATTTACTTTGGATTCACATTGAGTTGCTGCAAACATTGAATTGGATTCACTTTATTACCTGTAATAAGACAATCAGAGGTTCAAGTAAAAGGTAAGGAGGATAACAGCAATGCTGCCAAATACTTTTGAATTAAGAGAGAATGAGATGCAATATATATATCCTTAAAAAAGAAACATTAGGAATGAGATACTTTTATATTCAATTGCGCATGATCCTCTTTACCTGCCTGGATGACTTTTTTATTTCTCTGTTTGTAGGTCAACAAATGGTTCAAGAATGCACGCTATCTAGCATTGAAAGCAAGGAAGCAAGTCAGTACCTGATTGAAATCTTCAATGTTATATTATTAGCTAAATTTGTCCTCAATTGTCTTTTGTGCCTGGTATCAATTAAAATGAACTCTCACAACGTACTGATATGTCTTTAAGGTCCATGACAATATAGACAAAGAAACAGAGGATATTCTGGTCCTATCTTGTGACTGGGACATAATTTTGATAATATAAACCCCAAAAAAAAGCCACTTCGTCTTGTGTTTTCACTCACTAATGAAGAATACTTACTGGTTATTTCATCCATGTTTAATTCACAAGGTTCTATCCTATAACCTTTTTATTCAGTATTGTTAGATGTCATTAAGTTTTAAGTTGAAGTAGCTAACTGTTATTATGAACAGGCAGAAAAAGAACAAGTGTCTCAGGATGTTGGTCCCAGTATTCAAAAGGAATCCTTGTCAGAAACTACGAAGGATGGCCATCCTGATCAAATGGCATTGGAGAACCCTAAGAGTTCGAAAGAGTTAGTGAGAAGAAGGAAAACACACTTGCTGACCAGTTCGTTTAAGATAAAGCGGCGAAGGAAACCATTGTTACAGACAGCAGAAAGTAACCAGGTGCTGGTGGGCTAAGTTCACTCTCTTACTTCTAACTCATATGCATATTTGCCAAGATTCATCATTGACTTGGAAGAAATGTGAAGCACGTGCTCTTGGTTACATTTTCTTCAGCTTAGTTATTCAACAAAACATTGTGCGTATGATGCTCTAAGAATGATGGAGGTTCAAAGAGGTCATATTAATCAGAAAATTCTAAACGTTGTTGACAAGTATATTAAGGTTGAAATGCGAACTAGGAATACTTTGATAACCTCTGTCAACTTTTGAACAGGGTTACCATCTCAGATGGTAACGCAGAGTGACATACAATAACCAAGCTTCTTGCAAGATTCCAGTAGTGCAGACATGTAGAACTTATATCTTTACCATTTATCAGCATGATTTAGTAACATGGAGTTAATCCTGCTTGTGCTTGTTGTTGCTGTACAGTAACTATGGAGTTAATTCTGCTTGTGCTTATACCTCTGAAAAACTAACCTGCATTACAATATACGTGTGGCTTCCTATTCCTTGTTGCTTGTTAATGTTTTTATATTTCCTGCTATCAGGCGACAAGTAGGGATCTTGGCGATGATGTGAGCCTGAAGCATTTACGAGAGGAAGCAAAGGAAGCTAAGAAGAAATTGAATTGCAAGAGCAAAGGTGGTATGACGGAAGCAGAAGCCGAGATGGAAAGGCTCTGTCGAATCAAGAGCAGAGTAGAGGAACTGCAGCAAGTTCTACTTCAACTTCCAAGCTGGAGATTTGGTAAAAACAGTGCAACCAACTCAAGTGACCTATCTGTTATCTATGTACCTGTAGCAGAACTAAGGGAGAAAAGGTGACTAATTTTTCACATCTTTTTCCTTGAAACATGATTTTGCGTCCTTCTTTTACTAAATTTACGCTTTTGTTTCTTGCAATTAGAGAAACAAAGCCCTTTTTGGTTAATAGATAGTATGTCAAGATCTTCAAGTTTTGATGTGGTTGTGAATAGTTTTGTAGCACCATGTATTATTAAATGAAGATTAGTTAACGATGAGTTTTATGTTTGTAGATGACAAACATGAGTTTACTACTATAAGCTTGATCCAGAGTAAATGATCTTAGGGACCATCTCGAATACTTTTTCATTTGCTATATACAGACCCTACCTTGTTTGCTGAGTGTTCTATTCCCGTATTTTCATCGTCCAGCCAGATGATAGGTGTTCTTTTGAACGCACCATGTGTGCCCGAACTTCTTTTTTCCCCACGTACACCCAGATGTAAACCCAAGACCTCCAAATGAAGATCTTGGGGCCCAAAATACTGGGTTGTCCCATAAGAGGTCCCTGTATATGAACATCTTTGGGGCTGTAAAAGAAAATCAAATTCAAAAAGCTCTCCTGCTTTGTTCCTCCCATTACAAGAACAAAGTTTCATTGGGCAAGTGGGCTGCATGATCCTCAGAATTTTCCATATGTGCAAAAGATTTCTGCTAACATTGTAAAAGTGTACATACAATCAAGATTACCAAATGGCCATATAATAGCTCAAAATTGCCACAGAAACACCAAATAAAGCAAGATCTGTCACTCCCACAAGCCTGCAGCTTAATCCTTACCATCTTTTCCCTTTTCTTCTCTCTTTTGAGGGAATTTTAAACTGACAGTTACAGCATCCGCAAAATGAGATCAAGTTTAGAAATCCCCATCCTGTATACTTAGATGTACAGAAGCCATAATCTTCAAGATTTGGCTTTTTCTCAAGGTCATTTCGAAAAATTCAACTTGCGCCTTTTTGCAGCTAGCTGGGGCCTCAACTGCAAAGCATGCTGTAATATCAGTAATGTCATTTTATCTTAACAGAAAGAGGTATTTGTAATGCATATCTATTGATTTTAGTGACACAAGACCTCATCTACGTAAGTAAGGATATAGAGATTTGCACTCAAGACAACAATGAAAGAGTCCAATTATGGATATAAAGATTTGCATTCAAGACAACAATGAAAGAGACTCGTATAAAGGATTTTCCGGATTAATGTACCGACTAGGAGACCTTTAATTACAGACTCATCTTGTCACTCATGCATAAACAAGTCATGGGATGGATGCACTACACATATTTCAAGATGATCAAGATTCTACCACCAGATGGATCAAACTGATAAAACACACAACTTCTGAATTTGTTCTTCTCCAGATCAAGAAAGACAAAAGCTTTATGGTGATAATCAGCGACATTATAAAGGTCATAAAACCATGAAAAGTTACATTAAACAACAATTAAATCTGGAGGAACCACAGAACATACCATCTCTATGTACTTCAATTGCCTCATGACTTCTTCAGTGTCTAACTCCTGGAATCAGCAAAAGATGACCGCCTTTTAGACATATGGAACCAAATCTAAGTTTTGATTGAAATGATGTTAAAGCAGGCAAACTAAATTTGTGAAATGGCATTATTAATTTTCACCCAGACTAAGGAAGAAGTAACTTGACTGCCTAAAGTACTGCCGGTTGAGATCTCTCATTGCAAGCACCTGGGCAGCAATAACGAGTGCTGGTCCCCATCGTCAATTACCCAAATGCATGGAAATCCGCTTGAGGTGAATGAAATACATGTCTGTCCTAGAAAATTCTAAGCTTCATATATAGAAAACCTGAAAGGGGGCGAAGGAAAACCCTTCAACTGGCAATATTGCATGCGGAGATAGCACACAAGATAAAACCCTGGTTTATTTTTGTTATGTAACTTCTGTGCTGAATTTAGCATCCAAAATTATCTTATGATTTAATACACTTCATATGAAAGGTCTCTTTTTGTATGTATTAAAAGATTGCTCAGCAAGTCGCCAACATTTTCAGCAAACATGATCTCAAAAGAAGCAATTTGCTAATGTGAGATATCCGAAAAAATTTTCCACTTGATAGATATTGAAGAAGTGAATGCTTTTGTAAACTGATTGCTGTGCCAGTAATCAAAAGCGTACTAATTAGACATCTCGACCTGCTAAATTTCCATTGCATGGGATACTTTCTACTTCTCAATATCTAAAAAGCGTGGAATTGAAGTAGCAGCTCAGTGACGATCAATTAAAGCAGTGACTAACAGAGTGCACAGCTTAACTACAGAACAACAAGAATATTTTGGATGTTGCTACTTAGACGAGAAAATGATTAAACCAATTACATAACAAAATTTGGATAAGAATGAATCTAGTAAGACACCTGAGGTACAGCGCAGTCAGCGTGAGAAGGATCCCAAAGTACACAACAGAAGCATTCCCAATTATCAGTTTGAACTTCAAAAAGAGGAGCCCTGCATTATGCCCAGTTGAAAAATTATGCACAAATATGAATTGAAATAAACATATGCATGTCTCATTGACTGTTCACGAACTTTATAACATGTATGCTGCAACAGATGCATTAGTGAAAATAAAAGTTATCCTACATTATGGATATCTCTAAACTGCTGGATAAGTTCACTTTGTTTGCCGTTTTCAGTCGCAGAAAACACAGCAGCTTAAAAATGGGGAACACTTGGCAAATGATGGAGCAAGTTGTTCACCTCAAGATTTTTGTGATGATCATTTACTTGCAGATGAAATCTACACAGAAATTCAGAATCCACCTTTCTGTACCCAATGCTGCACCTCTAGTCTTTCCAATTTGAGTTGCAGAAAGAAAGAAACAACTGAGAACTATTTAGCTTTCAAGTAATGTGATTTCATGTGGCCGAAACCCAAAAGTAGTCTAATTTGAATTGGAAAAGACCTTAGAACAATTACGGTTTTTTCAAGCAATGTGACTTCATGGTGCTGAAAGTCAAAAGGTTTTTCAAATACATGTCTAGGTACTTAAAGCTGAGAGCTGTAATACTTGCATTCTTGGTTAAATCCAACAAATGAGGTGATATCACCATTTGGTTTAGGATTCAACTGTATGAGATACCAACCTACGTCAAAGATGGAGTTTCCTTCGGGAAATAGGAAAAATGAATACTGAGTCGCATCACCATATATTCCGACTGCAAGCATAATTTGTTTACCTTTGGTCCCACTACATTGCATGAGCATAGCCAAACTAAAAGCATAAAAAACTATTATCTATCATAGGAAGATAAAGTTGTCCGGATGTGCTCATATCAATCAGTTCTTGTATTCAGCCAACAATACCAAAAAGAGCCACTGCATAGTCTAATACTAGTCCATAAATAGCAAACCTGAGATTTAATCAAGAGACTTATCGGCCACTGTACCCAGGGTCACCTCTCAGCCTAAATATATTCACTCATTTTTTTGTAGATCTGAAATATACTTACTACTATAGCCTGTGAGGGCGAGACCACATGCCAAACAACCAAAAGAACTCTTAATCAGCAGTCCATGGCAACAAATGTTACTAAACCAAAAAACTAATCATGTTGAATATTACAAGATTACCGAGGTACTCTACCAATATCCAGTATGTTATAACAATGCCATTATACATACTTCCTCCTTGCACTCTCGTTATAAAATAATAAACAGGTAATGGCTGTTCCATTCCGCCTTTTAGCTCTCATATAACTGACAAAAAATTTCTTCCTCTATTACACAACCAACAACAAACAACTGCACTTAAGATTATTTTCTTACATACTTGCGCATCTATGCTTTAGTTCATTCCTAACCAGACACACAATTAACGATGGACATATACATCTAGACACCCTACTCCTGAAGGGAAAATAAAGCTTGTCTTCCCTTACTTACAATTGTCATCCTGTAGTGGACAACTGTCTCATTCATTGATTCTAAATAAGCATAGGGGTCTTGAAGCAGTATAATATTGTCTGCTTTTCTCTTTCTGATCTAAACTAAAGCTGCATCTGTTAAATCAACCCGTACTACAACACATTTCACGTCAGTACGCGGAAGAGCAAAATATTAGGATGTGTTTACCTGCGCCATTTTCCACATATAGTTCCTTCACCACCTTCTCCAATGCCTTCAATAAGCCCTTGACATTGAAGCCAATTACCTATAGAGCTGAGCTTTAAAGGTTTGGTGTAATTCTGTTCCTGAAAAGAATGAAGACACATTCCCTCTGATACCATTATAAACATCCTGTTAACTTAATAGCATGAAAAATAAATCATCAAAGTTTACCTGCATACTACCATTATTTGAAGAATCCATTTCTAACCAATCAACATAAGGATCGCGTTCTCTGTGGCAGTTGTGAACATCATCAATTATAAGTGCAATTGATGGTTGGCGTAAGGAGACAAATATAAGTACAAAGTTGCAGGAGAGCAGAAAAAGAATAAGTGATAGAACCCCTTAAAATCAACCAAAGCCAACGTGGCAGGGACAAAAGTACAGAAAATGCATAAACACAAGAAAATGCCCTGCTACTTGAAGAAGAGGGTGGAGAAAAAGATATTGGGTCTAACAATTCTCAAAACCAACTCAGTGACGTCTTTTAACAAGATCTCAAGAAATAAGAAAAGATATGCAGCCAAGGAAAGCCCAATATGACACGCTCAACTGAAGGATTGTAAAATGTGCTCTCTTTCTAAAACTAAACTTCGCAGTCTTATTCCATCAAAATTAAATAAGAAAAGGTTTTCATTTGCTATGTGATAGAATTTCAAAACTTATGTATATAGAGTGTATCCATCCACAGATTGCAAACCATCTAAAATCCCTGATAACAAAGTGTGTACTAATTTTATCTCAGGAGGCATGTTGGTAAATACAAACAGTAGAAACTACTTAAAGTTGTAGATTATTCAGCAGTAGAAAAAATGAAAATGAAGAGTCATGTTTGACATTTATGATAATGCTATGAGTTCACTAACCACCAAAGCATGTGATACCTACAAGTTAGTAAGCAAAGTTACAGCTGTTGGAAATGAAATTTCGAACACTTCTATACTGATGAACTATTGCTGTGTGATCCCATGATGATTAACTGGAGAACAAAGCTAGACATCCAATAAATCACCAAATAACCAAGGGCGGGTACAGAACGATGCTGCATTCACAACAAAATTGGTACTAAAGTTGACCCACTTGTTTACTAGAGTTATTGACACAGTAATTTCACATATATGCCTGAGAAAAGCACTTCAAAAACATCAGGAGCGAATGATCATCCCTTTAAATACTTTGTTGATATCCCATCATCAACACTTCTCCCAGGTCTAATCATAGCAGAGGAATAAAATAATACTACTTACAAATTCAAACACCATTTGAAGTACATGAAAATTACTGAAAGAACATACTTGTAAGTGGGGCTGGACCAATCAGGAACATCAGCTTGAAATTCATCTCCAATTCGCACATTAGACATATATGGCTCGGTGTCTGTGAACATAAACTCAATGGACCCTAATTCACCTTCTGATGCTGAATTCCCATTTCCAATTTCTGAGGTGATACTGATAGATTTCTCTTTCAATATTTTATGCCTTTTCTTCGAGCAAGAAGTACAAAGCCACTCACCCACCGGTATTCTCTTATACAGGGTTGCAACAAGACATGTGAAATGCATCTAAGCAATTGTCACATATAAGCATATTTGATGTGCTATCCAAATGCTCACAGATTTTGCATGGTTGTGAATAGTAGATATCATTTCTAATACAAGTATTTTCGGAAGAATCTCGTTCTTGCCCGCTCCCAACTCTATCCACCAGTCCCTGATTTCTGATCATTGAGATGCATATATCTCTTTCTGACATCTCATCTGGCACCTTCTCACTCAATGCACCAGAAGAGGAGCATTCCCCCACATCATCCATATCAATTTTCAGGGAAACTGAACTAAGTGCTAAATTTGATTTTGATGATGAACAATTATCATTAGCACAACAGGCATTGATAACTCTGTCCACATCACTTACCAAGGCTTCTTCCCCAGCCGAACATCGATTAAAGGATGCTGCCACAGCTTCTTTTGCACGCTCAAAAAAGGAAACAATGCGCTCTTGGGCAGCCACTAAAGGGGCTGCAGAACTGATGGCAGAGTGAGAGTCATCACTTGGTTTGGCACCAGCAGATGTCTGTACTAAGCACATGGAAACAGAGCTCCTGTGTTGCCTCCTACGCCTAAACAAAAGTTGGTGCAGCATCTTGAGACATTGTACTGGAGGCTGACAGCTGGGAAAATTTTCTTGTCCAGTTTAAGGAACATAAATCATCATCTCTTTTCCTCCCATCTGAATGAAGCTCATCACAGCCATCCAAATGATACTGGTGGAGTATTGAACAATTTTCCGGGTTATTGGTTCCCGGCATCCAGTAAGGTGATTCTTGTTGTTTCATGAAATCAGACAACGTTAGAATAAGCAAGTTCCACTTAACAAGGATGGGAGCTTTGCATCAGTATTCTACACTGTAGCACATCAAATGTATGCCGTCAGAGTGACATATTGCAAAACTGATGAAATCAGACTCCACAACCCAACACGACATGGAAAGCAGTTCTAGCACTCCAAGCAGACGTTAATACTGCTACCTGATCTAGTGCGGGATGTATTACTAAATGACACCATGTAAGTAATCAAAGGAATCAGAATATAATTCCTCATATCAAGCCAAAACATATACCAGCTTTCATTTACCAGTTAAACATATTGCATAATTAGATATGTTATTCAACACAATATCGTGGTAATATTGGATGCCCAGGATTATAGCGCATGGTTTTCTGACAATATATTGAATACCCGTGGTACAATGCCCGTCTTAAAATTAATTGGATTCCACATTTTCAGCCTCATGCTTCTACTGCACAAGGTGCTTTTTGGGGACCTAAAGTTCACTAACTTACCACCATTTCGTAGTACTTGCACTTAAAAGTACATTACCTCAACTACAAGATCCAAGAATGCCCCCACCTAGACGGCAAAAAAGGCTACATAATTGACTCTTTGGGTTAGCACTTTATACCTCGTTTATCACTACCTCTCTATCATGGACTGCAAATTTTAAAGAAGCATGAATGCATTCCACCAACTCCATAGGAGAACACTGCACGACCAACTCTTCACTTCACCATTTGATATCCAAAAGACCCTATCTACCTCTAGTTCAATTAGAGCTTTTATATATATTTTGATAAAGTGAATGAGAAAAACAGACCGGAGGAAAGAGGGAAAGAGATAGAAAACGAAACGATAACAACAAGCTTTCAGTTATTTGCAACTACAAACAGTGAACGCCATAGAAGATCTAAGAGCCTGGAAGGCCCAGTTCTCTGTGCTTGTGCAGGGTAATTTATCAAATATATTGAATAGGTATGCGGCCATCAAGACTAAACAAGTTTTAAGCATCCATCCATTTCTTAAAACCACCAAAAAGAATATCAAGGAAACAAATAGGACAAGACTACTTCATCAATGGGGTAAACATACTATTTAGCTTAATTGTTTGATTGGATCAGAGAGAAATATACAGTAAACCTGCTTCTCTTTTTACTATTTAATAGGAAATCCAAAGCAGCTAACAACACCTGATAGTGATTCTCAGATGACACTGAACAAGTTAGCACTTACAGAGAACAGATCCTTAGAAATGTTATATTTGAAATAAATACTTGGACGCCTGTAGTCGGTTGCTTTTAATTTCATGTCACACGAAAGCAACAGCTGGAGAAAATAGATGGTCGGTTAAATATAGTAAAACTGAAAGTTTTCTTCCTTATATACATTTTCTTTTATCATTGGTAAACATCAAAATCATACCAATGAAGGCCTTCCTTTCTATGCATCTAAAAGAATATATTTTATTCAAATTGTTTCAAGTGAAAATTGAAACTCAAAATACAAATAAGTAAAAGTTAATTGGAAGGTGATAAAACCCTATAAATTTCGTGTTTCTTGGCAAATATGGCGTAGTATAAGATGGCAACTTGGCAATAGAAGTTACTTTTTTACATATGCCATCAGCCCTAGATCTTCATGTATGAACAGTTTATATGGAACCCATCAAATATAAGCCGTATCCATGGCTGTAAAGCAACATCACCGCTCGAATATGTTCACTCTCCCTTCGGGGTTTTGATTTGATAATTGATCCCTCCCTATATGGACCTCAGTTTTTCCCTTTACATCACAAAATGAATCCCAAAATCTCTCTTTAAAGACACAAACCAAAAAGGAAAAGATCCGAGAGAGACCCTAAACATCAAAATTTTTGCATTAAAACGCTTCTCAGTTGGATTACCCAGCCAACTTGAAGAATCACTCACCATAATTTAGCCTCTATTTTATGTGATACGCCATCAATAAACAATCCTCTTCTCTACAAAACAAACATCAATTATCCCACTGTTCATCTTTGAAGGCACATTTTTAAATTTAAGGGTTTCCTGCATACATCTCTATGATTCAGACGGATTGCCATATTCCAACAATAAATCAAACAAGTGCAACCCCATATAACAAATAAACAAACATTCACACGGGTCACACAAGATTATACAGGCATTTTTTTGGCTATGCATCTACCCTGAATTTTCTAGTCATATGAAATTGTCAAGCATATATCATTGAACAGAAAAAAGGTTGTTTAGAACATTTACAGGTGAATTTATAGAAAACACAACATAAAATTCAAAATAAACCAAGAAGGATGTTTTTTTTATACCTTCGGTCTGCCATTGTAGCAGTTGCATCAGCAAAGCTTTTTGGAGGGCTTTGGGGGTTTTCTCTCTTAGAGAGAGACAGGGACGGAGGGGAGAGTATATGTAAAATTGTAGTTATTCACTATGCAACTATATTTATATATGCGGGCAAATAGACAATAACCTTTTGGTTTTGGAGGGCCTTTTGTAGGAACTCTTTTATTAAAAGATTGGAAATATATATGTGGAAGGATTATGGTTGTGACTTTAATTTTATCTCTATGGTAGAAGATTATTTAAAAATTAAACTATTCCTATATACAATTTGCTGATGAATTATATTTGTGTTCAAATATTCAGCACAGAATCGATTGTAATTCATTAAAAAGCAATTTTTAGTACAAGTGCGATGAATCTCAATCATAATATATACTTCACATAGAATAAGAATTGGGTTTAAAATATATAAATTAATCAAATATACTCTTGTGAATACGATGATGAACAAGTCCTTCACAAGAATGATTAACATATTTGCCTAGTAATAAAGAGTGAATTCGAATATCATTTATATATATATATGTATATATATATATATATATATATATATATATATGTATATATATATATATATATAATCTCACCAGAAAAAGTACCTTGAATAATTTACAGAGATAATAAACATATGTCATCTAGTCACAGTCAACATATGTCATCATCTAGTTGACATCTTCGCATGATTTACATAATAATTATCTCATTGTTCAAGGATTGCAACGTTCCTCAAAAGGTACTTCACAATTTGCCTGGCTTAGATTGCATCTATAATATGCACAAGATTTCTCATCTATTCAAAATTTGTATGATCTCCTCACCATTTACAGCATCCTTTAGAAATACATGGTCATAGTGTACCCCGGAAGGTTTACATGGATTTCATTCCAAAATTCTGATTATTATTATTACAGATTTTCAAATGTTATTACACAGCCAGGCATTCAGCCTCGACATAACCAAAGTAAATAATCCAAATGTTACAGGAGAGGTGAACAATGGACCTTTCTAGTAAGTCAAGACTAAGGAAGTGAACCGAGATTCATTGTGTTACTTGTGCCATTCAGGAATCCAATTCCAGAATAAAGATCAGTTCCTCAAACTACATCCTTAAATATTATCAATGCTGAGACTGGGAGGTCAGCATATGAAATCAGCATACTTCAGGTTACAGCAAATTTGATCCTCTGGAGCGGAATCAACATCCTCTATCATGATACCTGAACAATCGAGGATTCAATCAGAGAAATTTATCAACCACACAAGATTAAGACATGAATGTGACTCAATAGCAGAAATAATAAAGGGGAATATGTTAAAGGTCCAAAAGTATGAGAAGCCAAATATGGAAAGTGGAGAGTCAGGAAACATATCCAAAAACAGGATTGCGCTTGTTGTATCAAATATATTAGTAGCATCACTTGCCTCTTTTCTTGTCTACAAACAAACAAGTTATCTTCAATCTCAAAACATGTCATGCAAGGACTGTTTTAAGGCATGAAAATAATGAAAAAACCAATACTGGCTGGATTAGTAAAAAATTGTTTGACAGAGACATGCCTGCCTCTAAGTGATTAGACAGAGTCAATTACCTTAACCTGTTCTTAAGTTTATACAAATCAGTAACATAACCCTTTTCCCTTTTGAGAAACTACCGAAGCTTCATGTATCATTGAGGTCGTGGTAGTATTAATTCAAGAAAGGGTTGGAAGTGAATAGTACCAGGAAAACAAATTTGTTATGCTGTCCACATATAGTCATCGAATTAGTACAATTCAGTTTAAGGTGAATAACAAAGAGAATTGCAGAATATGCAAGTCACATGTCAAGAAGCTTATCAATTTTCCCAGAAACTCCCCGAATACAGGCATTTGAGAAAATTGGGCGAATGTAGTATATTTTCATACTTCTACTACGATGTGACCTGATTCTTGATTTTCCAGCCCTAGGATATTAGACGACAAAGCTTTTTCTCCCTCTTTAACCGTCTTAAGGTTATGCAAGTTTATGAAAAAAATTGGAGAGAGCAAGGTCAAGCGACTGAGTTATGGTTTCTTTGGCCATTAGTGGACCGGAGGCAGCTGCTGAATAAGCCATAATCTATTTGCTGGTCCCAATTTTATTTTCTCGCATAAACTTATTCAACTAAAAACATCGGTCCGTTGGGTTATTGACACCAATTGCACAGCTAAATAAGATCATAGCACATGTTAAGGCAGACATGCATCTATCTGTTAACAACAGGGATGCTGGGATTCAAGCTTATTTCACACTGAAGTGTCCCATTGAACTGAAAACTCTAACAAAGTAGGATCACTCGATACAAGCAGTCCAAATTCTTGCAATCATAGTTCAGGATGAAATACAATCTCATCCATTAAAACATAGAATCTCTTTACTTGCCTTTCAAAAGAGCATGAGTTTTAAATTATCTAACTGAATTCCCAAATAATTCTGCCAACACTTGCTCACGAAATGCATCTGTTGAGCATTACAACTTTCCTCCTATTCCAAGCAGATATCTGAATTTCAGCAAACAGTAGTCTCACAGCATCACTAGCTATAATCAAGAAGCATACCTTTGGGATTCCCTTGCTCATACAAGCTCCTCATAAGACTGAGACATTCTAATGCCATCAGATCTCCATGCAACTGAATCCCATCTCTTTCCAAACTCAGTCACTGTCAGCAAACATGACAACAATAACCCAAAAAATAAGGGGGAGGAGGAAAGACCAGACATCAAAACCTGAAAAGTCGACACCTACATTCTTATTGACAACTTGAACTTCTCTGAGGATTTTTCACAAACACATGTAAAACCTGCGCAATGGTGCCCCTTATTACCTCAAATACCTTTGTTAGCTTGCCTTCTAGGGTAGAATGAGATGATAAGACGAAAATGATGACAAATACATGTATAATCTCGAAAACGATGGCGAAGCCGACGATTCACGGAGCTCTCAGAATCAGACGGATCTCGGTTATTGCCCTTCTATCTGCGTGATTATTAGCCCAAAGTGGAATAAAAAGCCCTTCGGTTTTGGGCCAGAAAACAATGATATCAACATCTGAAGAATAAGCCCATTCAGTGATGACCTTTCTTTTATATTTATACCTACTTTTTTCTTTTTAGAGTAAATTATATTTCTCTCCCATAAAGTTTATCATAATTACAAATACTTTTTATTATTTGAAAAATTATAAATATCTCCTTAAATTAATGACCTTGTCGTGACAACGCACTATAAGAAGGAATGACCACATGTTTCTGTAATTTTTCAAATAACAAATAAATAATTAAAATTGTGACGAACCTTAATGGAGCTATTTATAGTTTACCCTTTTTTTAATACTAAAGACCCTCCCACGTCATACAAATCAATGCCATCTGGACAAAATTTAATTAAATTTTCTGTAATAGAGGTATATACTTGTACCGAGTTGAGGCGTTGCAAGTGGGCAGTGAGCGAACTCTTTGTATTTTTTAAAATAAAATAATGTATCTTCCTGTGTAAAGAGAGCTCCTTCATTTTGAAAAATACATGAAATAAATTATTATATTTTTAAAAATAATTTAAGGTAAATGCTAACATGAGACCTTTTGGACAGTCTACGAAGGATTCGAGCGCTATAGCTACATTAGTCATCGAACAAGTGACCGATAAAATGATTAGTTCATTATACACTAACCTCAATTAAGGTTTGTGCAGCCTTTTGAATTTGGAAACTAATTTGGCAAAACTATATAGGATATGGCTATGTACTTGTTGTATATTCATTCTTTTAATTAAGGATAATAAATCACAATGATTTTGTTAAGATTTTGATATAATTACAAACACGTTTTTATTGTTTTGTCAAACAAGTATTACGTAATTTCATCAAATATTATGAAGTATTGATAATTTTTCAAATAAATGGTATACATAATTATAGCAAAGCTTATGGAAGGTCGTTGTAATTTACCCTTTAATTAATGAAACTTTATCTTTTACCCAAAAAAAAAATAAAGAAAGAAAATCAATTTAGTCATTATTGATATAATAAAAATTTAGTGCAGTGTGTTAAAATCATTGTTTGTGAATTATATATATATATATATATATATATATATATAATATATATATTAAGTATAGATATAGCGCAAAAAAAAAAAAAAATCAGTTCATTAATTAGAAGTCATTTTTTATTATTTAGCAAAATTAGATAAACACCATTTGCTTAATAATGGGCGTAAAAAGTTAAAGCCAGACACACATTACTGTTCAAATTTATCTGAATAAAATTCAAAAATTTATATTTGAATTAAAAAAATTATTAGTAATTAAATATTACTCGAATAAATTTTAACTGAATAAAAAAAAACAAACTAGCATTAATAACTCGATCATTTATATATATTCTGTCATTTTTCATTGAACCCAAAACACCATCAAACGAAAAAAAAGAATTGGGAACATTGAAGCTCGTGATGAAGAACATTTAACGTGATTCTAAACGAATTTTTATGAGTCAACTACAAATATTAATATTGAATATGAAATAATATAAGTATTTTCAAAAGTAGCTAAATGTATTATTATTATAAATAATTGTAAAGAAATTATCTCCAAGAAAAAAGAAAAAGACTCTCTTTGTGCTTCAATTCCTACTCCTTTCCTACTCTGCATTTCTCACTATAATTCATTCCCAAATAAACAATCAAATCTAAATCTAAAACCAATAACATAAACTACAAAAATCAGACCAAAATCTCTCTCTCTCTCTCTCTCTCTCTCTCTCTCTCATTAATCATCAGGTGAGTTTGGTGTTCTGACAAATCGTCCCTGCAAAACATAATAATACAAGTCATTACACTTTCGTTTATAATGATACGAGAAATTCTAACTTGAATCGAATTTAATTAAAGAAGAATCAATTATATATCGTACAATTAGTATACAATTTTTTTAAAAAATAAGGGTAAATTACAATTACCTCCTCTAATATTTGGTAAAATTACGAATAGCCCATCGTTATTTGAAAAATTATCAATACCCCATCTAATTTTAACGGCCGTCTAACAATTAGCCCATCTGTTAGGATTTCATCTATTTTTTTTTATGATGAATTGACTAAAATGTCATTGTGGATTAAAAGTTATAATTTTATTTATTTTTTAAAATATTTTGATTCTTTTATGAACTAAGTGAATAATTTTTTTTGTAATCTTTAAAAAAATTTCATCCAACCCGTTCGATTTTTTTTATAAATTTTTTATTTTTTTAAAAAAATAAAATAATACAATAAGGATAAAGTTGACAATTTTATACCTCTATTCAAGGATTACATAATTTTATTAAATATCAGGGGGTATTTGTAAATTTTCAAATAATTAGAGATTAATTATAATTTGGCAAACCTCGAAGAAGATTGTTATAATTTATTCAAAAAATAATTAATTACATAACAAATGTATCATATTAGTTTGATTTGATTCAATCAAAAGTAAGAATTTTGTTTTTTAAAGTACGAATTTGTGTATTTTTAGAAATACTGAAAGAGAGATTGTTTTATGGGAAGAGGTGTATGGTATGGTGAGGTAAGAGTGGAGTCGAGGCAAACCTTCATTCTGGGCCGTCGATCAGCGTTGACTTTGCGGACCTGGTACCTGATTTTCTTAGAGAAGAGGCGGGTACGCCGTTTTTCCTTGTAGCGTAGCACGCTAGCCTCTCTCACACCTCCGTTCTCCGAGAACAGGTCTATCTGCGCCAACCTCGCCTGCACCCAACCAATCATAATAAACTATTATCTCATCAATCAATCATTCCCAACATTGTTGGAACTAGTTTATTCAAATGGATTGAAGACAAGATTAGAGCTTTTTAAATACTATATAGTATAAAAATTAACTATTAACTTATAAAACCGGCTTCATTATTTCATTTTTGTAATAATTTGTACGTATAAGTCGCCAAAAAACTCAATCAATAACGAGTATTTCTATTTTATTTTTAAATATAAAATAATAATAATTAATTGTTCATTTCATTTAACCATACTGAATCAAATTAAAAATTCGTATGATTGAAATTTTGGAGCGCCAAATACTGATCCGAAATAATAAGTTCGAATTGAAAAAAATTGAATTTCTTCCAATTTGGTTCGACCTTATACGACATTAATCGATATTAAAAATTTAAAATAAAATAAAATAAAATTAGTAATTTATAAATTAATTGAATAATCAATTTTAAAATTTTCCTTTTGTTAAAAAAAAAAAAAAAAAGAGTTATACGTACTAATTATAGATTTCTCGATTGCCAATAATTATGAAATTTATAAATAACTAAGTTTTTAATAAAATTATGAGTTTTTTCAAATTATTATTATTATTATTTTTTACTCCAGAAGAAAAGGAAAAAGAAAACATGAAAATGCCCGGCATGGGGAGCAATCAGATGGAGCCTAGTGCCGTATCCATCCAACTAACACCCACAATCGTCGCAGGCTATAAAAGCTCAATCATGCATGATTGCAAGCACGTGCAATGCACGTGTCATACCCAAGAAGACAATCAACGGTATTACAACTAAAAGATTATCATTTTTGCAGGCGGGGAATGAGATTACATACTTGGACATCACTGCCGGCGGCGGCGGACTCAGCCCCCGGAGCATCGCCGGAGAACGGAGAACTCTTATCGGACCACGCGTTCAAGACGCTGTCGTAGTTCAATTTCAAGAGCAGCCCACCACCATTCTGTTGAGGAACACATGACTCCTCTTTATGATGATCTTTACCGGCTGAATTTATCTCCTTGTTTGATCTAATTAGCGTCGAAATCGGCTTCTCCTTAGCTGGTTCCGAGCTCTTGATCATCTCCGCCACCTTCTTCTTCTTCTTTTCCGCCGGAATCATCTTGCTTGTCGTCGGAGCAATATCGGCAACATTCACACTAGGAAACCTCCACCAGTCACCCTCATCGACGTTTCGCATCGCTCTCAACTCCCTTCTCACCCATATCCCGAATTCGAAATCCTAGGCCGACAGGGTAACATAACAACAATTTAGTTTAAAAAAAAAAAAGGTCTGGATTGGATCTTCCGAAAATTGGTTTCTTCTAGATCTATGGTTCTTGAGTTGAGTTCAATGAATTGGGTGGACCTAAGTAGAAATTTTTTTATTTGGGTCTGAACATTGACAGGCGTAGATGCTAGTTTGTTCCAAATATGGGGTGGCTACAGTACACTTGCTACTTTTTTGTCTCGCTTGTCATTTCTCTTTTTTCTGCTTCGACCTCAGGATCTTTTAGTGATGATACTTATAGAGGGAAGTGTCTTTTGTTATGTTTTGATTGTCCAAGTGAAGATTGGGATAGGTAGTATGGGTTGCTCCTATTGATTAGTATTGATTGTTGCTGCTATTTACTGAAATTCTTGATATAAATGTTAACTAAGACGTGATTTTGTAGGGGCAGCATTGAATTAAGAGCAAATCCTAAATTTGGAAAATGGCCCAAGTTGGACATGTTTCTGCTGTCAGCCTGAGCAGACCAAATAACATAGCCAACATTTGGAGTTCACAATCTGCCAAGACAAGTGGCTGCACCTCTAGGAGATCCGGCAGCACTGTTGGGCGAATGTATGGCTTGTCGTTTGCAAGTAGTGATGCTATGGGTCTTCAATTAAGGATTCCTCGTGCACATGCTTTTACATCAAGATCTAACATGGATCCTCTCCTTTTGAAAGTATGCTCTCAAAATGTTCGTTCAAATGGTTGGGGTTATATGTCATGAATGAAGGCCTGCGTTGA